>BTCW01000010.1:1222500-1677500 GCA_033239725.1 Echinochloa phyllopogon | reverse complement strand
AGTTACGAACCCACAACACAGTCACGAATTTACATTGAAAACAAGAATGCATAGGCCGAAAGCAGCACCCGTCAAGCATGACAACAAACGAGTTAATCCACCGCATGATACAACTCGTTTGAAGCCACACCACCAATCAGATTAGATCAATCCACCGCATGATACAATCTAATCGTGAAAAGCTAAAAGCATTCATTGTCCAATGCAAACCCACGAACACACGTTCACTCGTGAGAGCTCTGCCGAATACGGCTATTTAGCCGAATCGGGGTCCATGGCGAAGGAACAAGCCTAATCGGTAAAGATAAATCTATCAGATCGAATCGAATTCTAATCCACCGGATGATTAGCTCTAAGACGACCCAAAAACCTGCATCTACCGCATGATACCCGGTTCTGTCAAGATCTACACAATACCGACAAGCTTGAACCCGCGACACGTAGCAACCTAGATCGGTTTCGGATTCGGCTGTGAGGGGATAAGCCGTTGCACTGTAAAGCAGAGCCGATTCTAACCGATCTAGATTGGGCAAAGGTGTGTTGCATGAATTAAGCACATAGTAAAAACAGAGCAACACGGGGTAACTTAATGAATCCGTTAGATCTTGCCAAAATCTAACAGAGCCGATAACTTGGTTCATACTAGATCTTAGCCCACCGCATGGCTCATGACCTAACAGAGGAACCTTCTTGAGACCACAACTTAAATCCACCGGATGATACTAAGCATGGTAACAAGACTACTTGCATCAAAGCTTAAATCCACCGCATGATACTAAGCATGATACAAGGTTGCCGGTACTTACGGAGGTCGACGGATCGATGACTCCTCTCGAAGAACTCGACGACTCGACTAAAGGACTCGATATTGGCACGGGGCCGGTTTGTTGTATGATTGATTGTATGTATGTATTCATTTACAATTGCCATGGGCTTATATTTATACCCAGGTCTTGATACAACTCCTAGTCGGACACGACTGCAATACTTGCTCCTAAAAATAAACGATGAATCTTCGTGTCCGTGTCGCATTCCTTGTTGAACCGGCCTTTCCTTATATTGATTCCATGTCATCACGCTTTCCCGAATACTCAATGCTTCTGCCGAATGACGACGTGCTTCCCGACCGCAGAGCATCTCCTGCCGAATGCCTCACTCCTGCCGAATGATAAGGCGTTCCCGACCGCAGAGCGTTTCCTGCCGAATAGCCGAATGGCATCTGATGTTTTAACCCCGTGTTGTACTTGGATTATCTGATCTTTCCTTCTTGTACGTGATACCATGAATTAGTTAGACACGTGCTGGGCATGTCTTTCCTTGCTTGCCTTGCTCCTTATCTTGACGTACACGCACATCAACTTGATTATATATAATATTCCATCTGACACGATTTCCTTTGGCCTTCTTCTTCTACGTAAGACTTGCCGTATATAAGTATGTGTATATTCTCTCACATTCTGGTCTTCGATATACTTCCATCGCCATGTGTCTTCCCCTGCAAGCCGGCCTCACTCGCCATATGTGTTTCCCGAACGGAGTATCCACCTTGTAGAACAGCCGACCGTAGAGGCATTTACCGAAACTCCGAGAATTAACCGACCGCTTGGTCGTTTGCCGAATGCCTTTCCGACTTCTCGCTGGGTCCACTTATCATCTTCTCAACGTTGACCAAAATCCAGTGTCAACATAGGCCCCCCTAGTTCGGAGTATGAATTCTCATGCTTCGAACTATTTTGATCTCCACTGGTCTTCTCTACAGAGCCAAGAAATCCACTTGCAACAATAGCATTCTTACCATATTTCCACAATTCACCTGTAAAACAATAAACTTCCAATACATGTGGAAATAGGTTAGTGGTAAATGCATGTGCATAAATATTATAGTTTTTTTTTTTTCATTTGTCGTTGATCAAGAGATGCTGCAATGCCAACTACATCTCAAGAGTATCAGGTTTATAACTTAGATTTCTCTTAAACTTGAATAAAATGGTACTCTACTCATCCGTCTATCTCCTCAAACATGGGGCTTATAATTCTCACTAAGTCGAGTAACTGCAAAACAGAATAATTACAGAGTCTGCTTATCTTTTATCCTTTGATTACTTTTATTCCGGAGTTTTGTGTTTCATAACTCAGTTGTGGCGGACACGTGTCCGTCATTTTTATTTCTGAGTTTCTCCCTCTAGGAAATCATACCATATATTTTGTAAAGTCAAAACCGGACCACAAGGAAATACAAGGCACATGCTCAGACCAAGAATTTGTTAGCTTTGATCAAAATTATTTTCCTGTACACATATTCCTTCCAATCATCTTAAAACTTATGAGGCTACTGTCACGCATTCCATGGTTATTATTTTATAAACCACGCCGAGTTCATCCCTAAGTGCAATGGGAAGCTGTCTCGTCACGAGTGGTTTTGGACTTCACTACAAGGTTCAAGTTCATCCCTTAGTGCAATGGAAAGCCGTCTCAATACCTTGATGTGGGACAGTAAGGTAAATCAACACATTTGTATATATTATTATATTTTTTTCTTTTTTACCTCATAAATTTTAATCAGAGAAGAAATATAACTACGAGATATTCAGTGTAATGAATCTTGATCTTGAGCATATGACTATAATCTACACTGGTGGTCACAACAATTTGACAAAACTCAACATGATAGTTTTATTAGTTGATCTTATTTTAGAAAATTCATCCGGATTTCAAGTTTTCTCAGAACAATGTCACAGCAAACTCTATTTTCATTCTTATTCCACAATCACTTGGACAAAGTTTGAGACTTTATGCAACCCACAGGTTTCAAAGACTTCAAGACAAATATTACAACCACTAAATCCAATTTTTAAAGAAGTCAAAACTAGAAACTAGACACAGGTGAAATATAAAACAGAGCATCTATTTATCATTTCAACAATGGATAAACCAAAATATTTATATCACATATTCATGGAATTATTCTCAAGATTTTTATTTCAATGCGGAGATGCAACATGAGAAGTTTCACTTTTTAATGATTTTATTTTAAGCTCTGAAACTATTAGAGAAGCGAGGGTAAAATCACACAAACCACCGTTGAAGATGAAGCAGCCATTCATCTTGTCCTTCTTCACGATGGATCGCCCGATGTTGTGTAATGAATGTTCATGGCGAACCCAGGCCCCCCGAGACAGCTGTTCACTTCAGAGGTCTTCTTCTTCAATAGTTCCTCATATTTGCATGTACGCTTTCCTATTCTGGGCTGATGAAGACGCTGATGATTTCTTGCATTATCCTGAACTCCTTCTCGTACTGCTAGGGTCATCCAATGGATCCGAACCACTGCCCAAGCTGCGACTCCTGCTACAGCTCCGACCGCGACTCCTGCTGCAGCCTCCGATTCTTCGAGTTCGTCCGGTCGGACTCTTGAATCGGACGATTATCGCTACTCGGATAGCGATGCTCGTCGTTTCAAACAAGAACGCGACGAGGCCAGGCACGAATTGGAGGTTACCTTCAAACAAGCCGGGATTGCTGACCTAGAGTGGCAGCATGAGCGCAAGCAACTGCTTGACACCATTGACGGTGAGTTCGGCGATCTGTTCAATTTCAATCCAATCTTGATTTGACTCCTTGTTGCTTCATGATTCTTCATACCGCGACGCCGAACTCAATCGGCTGAAGGCGCTGGTGGAGGAGCTGGCGGATAAGGTGAACGCCCAAGGGGACACACCAGAGGCCCGTCTTGGTGCAGTGGCAGGCCGCGTCGATGAGGTGGCCCTCCATGGCGTCCGCCTAGGTACCGCCGTGGGCTTAGTTGCAATGGCGACCTGCACCGGCACTGACTACTCCAGGATGCCGATCGGATTCGCCAACGGCAACCCAGAAGACATCAACGACATTGACGCCTCCATTGGTCGTCTCGATGGCCACGGTGCTGCCATTGCCGATTCCATCCATCCCCAATCTTTTGATGTATCCGTGCTAAGGGAAATACATTCTGGTATTGGCCATTTTCCTTCCATTGGAATTTTTGCTCTGAAGGCGGCTTCTTCCCGAATGCCGGCTATATCAATTGCGTTGATACCGAACACTTTGATTAGCGACCAATTTCAATACTAGGATAGTATTTCTTCAGATATCTTTCATTAATAGCAGCTGCAAATTCTTCTCCTAGTAAAGTTTTCAACATATACGCGTTTCCAGGCACGCATCTGATTATTCTGAAAGGACCTTCCCAATTCGGAGACCACTTGCCGAATGCACTATATTTCGTTCCAATCGGCAATATTGCTTTCCAAACCAATTCTCCTTTTACAAATTGCTTTCATGCTTTTCTTACCAACTCCTATTCCTCCTTCATGTATCAAAAAACCCAGAAACTCTCCAGCCGAAACTCCAAAAGCACACTTATTCGGGTTCATCTTAAGCCCATGCTTCCTGGTGCATTCTAGAGTTTTCCTTATGTCGGCTAAATGAGACTCATGATCCAATGACTTGATCACTACATCATCAATATATATTTCCACAATCTTGCCGATCAACTCATGAAAAATATAATTCATAGCCCTTTGATAAGTTGCACCGGCATTTTTCAATCCAAAGGTCATGACAACCCACTCAAACAACCCTATGTGTCTAGGACACCTGAAAGCTGTCTTTACTATATCTTCCAATGCCATATAAATCTGATTGTATCCTGCGTTACCGTCCATGAAACTGAGCACTTTATATCCAGCAGCAGCATCAACCAATGAATCAGCAATAGGCATTGGATATCCATCCATGGGTGTAGCCTTGTTTAGGTCTCTAAAATCTATGCAAACCCTCATCTTTCCATTTTTCTTATAAACAGGAACGATATTAGAGATCCAATCCGCGTATTCACATGGCCGAATGAAATTTGCATCTAGTAATCTTTCAATCTCCTTTTTCACATCGGCCAACACTTCTTCCTTGTAGATTTTTCGGGGTGATTGCTTGTAAGGCCTGTATCCAGGTTTGATTGGCAACCGATGCTCAACAATAGAACGGTCTAGACCAGGCATCTCCGAATAATCCCAAGCAAAGCAGTCCTTGTATTCTTTTAACAATGTCACCAACTTTTCTTTGAAAACCGAATCCAAGTTAGCACTGATAAATGTCGGCCTTGGCTTGTCACCATCTCCAATGTCCACTTCTTCTAATTTATCGGCCGACACAAATCCACGTCCTAATTTTCCATCAGTTCCATCAATTGGATTTTCCATCAAAAATTACTATGAGAGCCGACTGCTTCGATCGGCTGCTGATCACTGCTGGCTGGTGCCACAGGACCTTCTCCCCAGTCTTTGCCTGAGAAACAATCTATGCCTTGATACTCCCAGAAAGCTGGTTCCATATTTGCCACGCTTATTGAATCATCTGCTTGGACAATCTCCACCTCATCATCTATCCACTGAATAAGCTGTTGATGCATGGTAGATGGAATACAACAATTTGCATGAATCCAATCTCTTCCAAGCAGCAAGCTATATGCCCCTTTGCCCTCAATGACAAAGAAAGTCGTAAGCAAAGTCTTGGACCCAATCATCAGATCAACATGCACGCATCCCTTGGTGTCCGAAGGATTTCCAGCAAAATCATTTAGAATTATGCTCGTTGGTGTCAAATCTCTAGGACCCATACCAAGCTTCCTGAATGTGGTATATGGCATTACATTGACAGCAGCTCCTCCATCGACGAACATCTTGGTCAATGGTTTGCCATTAACATATCCCTTCAAGTACAGTGGCTTCATGTGCCGATTCTGGGTTGGCTTCTCAAAAACAGCTTGTTTGTTCAACATCAATTGTGCCATTAACCCAAATTGTTCGGCATCATCCATATCGGGCAATATTTCTTCCTGTACAATTTGATTAGCTGGAGCCATGAATTCATTCGGCAAGAAACATACCATGCATGTAGGAGCCGAATGACTATGTTCGTCAGGCCTGTCTTTTGGGAGCCATATCGATTTCATCCTAGGCCTTGCTTGTTTCAATTCCCGATTCCTCAGTCGTTGTACTCTTCTCTTCTGGCTCTTCCTCAAACCAGGTGGGCACCATTGTCCTTTCTGCCAAACATACTCACGATCTTCTTCATCATGATCAATCCATCCGCAATCAGCATGTCTCTTTCTTGGTTGATCATCAAAACGCCGATCATCACTAGGATGCACCCTACCAATTCTTTCATGGACAGATCGGCGATTGGCAACATTTTGCCTATGTTCGATATACCCATTATTGCACTCAGGACAGTTATTCCTTGTAGGCAGCTTTAAACCTTCGTTCCAACAGTGTCTGAAGAATGCACACCCCCAATGTGCACGTTCCTGCTCTCGAGCATACTCTTCTTGTTCTTCCTCAAACCTTTCTTCTTCGCGCCTTCTTTTCTCTTCCTCGTATTCACGCCTTTGAAAACGTTCCTTTTCTTGCTGACGCTGCCATTTGTTGAGGAGAATACGTGTAGTAACTCTAGGTTTAAAGGATTCTCCCACTTCAAATCGGCTATTCGGGAACCGAAGATTTTTCTGGCGAACCTGCTCAATTGTGATCTGCCGAGTGGGATCAACTGAACCATCCTGTCTTGCCTTCTTTGAGGTTAAAACTTTCAATCTTCCCTTTTCTCCAGATGGAACAGCATTTACCATATTAACTGAGAACCCGATCATATTCTGAGGGAAAGGGTTACTGTCCAGTTTCATCTTGTTGTCGAATTTCAGATGTCCTTCCTGGATAGCTTTCTGAATCTTCATCCTAAAGACTCTGCATTCATTAATGGAATGAGAATTTCTATCATGAAACCCACAGTACCTCTTATCTTTCACCCCATCGGGCCGAAGCATAGAATGCCCCTCTGGCAATTTGATTCGGCCTTCTTTCACCAGGAACTCAAATAATTTGTCTGCCTTAGTCACATCAAAATCATATGTGTTGACACCAAAAATTGGCACCGGGAAGAAGCTGACATGTGGGCCAGATTTGGTGGAAAGATACCATTCGGCTAGGAGGTTTTGCTGGAACATTCGGCAGGAGACGCTCTGCGGTCGGGAGCGCGTCGTCATTCGGCAGAGGTGAAGCATTCGGTAAAGATGCTCTGCGGTCGGGAACACGTCGTCATTCGGCAGAAGCACTGATCGTATGGAAAGAGTACTCGGGAAGGCGTGATGACGTGGAATAAAAGGAAAGGCCGGTTCAACAAGGAATGCGACATGGACACGAAGATTCATCGTTTATTTTAGGGATAAGTATTGCAGTCGTGTCCGATTAGGAGTTGTATCAAGACCTGGGTATAAATATAAACCCATGGCAGTTGAGAAACAGATATCAAATACAATCAATCATACAACAAACCGGCCCCGTGCCAATATCGAGTCCTTTAGTCGAGTCGTCGAGTTCTTCGAGAGGAGTCATCGATCCGTCGACCTCCGTAAGTACCGGCAACCTTGTATCATGCTTAGTATCATGCGGTGGATTTAAGCTTTGATGCAAGTAGTCTTGTTACCATGCTTAGTATCATCCGGTGGATTTAAGTTATGGTCTCAAGAAGGTTCCTCTGTTAGGTCATGAGCCATGCGGTGGGCTAAGATCTAGTATGGACCAAGTTATCGGCTCTGTTAGATTCCGGCAAGATCTAGCAGATTCATTAAGTTACCCCGTGTTGCTCCTCTTTTACTATATGCTTAATTCATGCAACACACCTTTGCCCAATCTAGATCGGTTAGAATCGGCTCTGCTTTACAGTGCAACGGCTTATCCCCTCATAGCCGAATCCGAAACCGATCTAGGTTGCTACGTGTCGCGGGTTCAAGCTTGTCGGCATTGTGTAGATCTTGACAGAACCGGGTATCATGCGGTAGATGCAGGTTTTTGGGTCGTCTTAGAGCTAATCATCCGGTGGATTAGAATTCGATTCGATCTGATAGATTTATCTTTACCGATTAGGCTCGTTCCTTCGCCATGGACCCCGATTCGGCTAAATAGCCGTATTCGGCAGAGCTCTCACGAGTGAACGTGTGTTCGTGGGTTTGCATTAGACAATGAATGCTTTTAGCCTTTCACGATTAGATTGTATCATGCGGTGGATTGATCTAATCTGATTGGTGGTGTGGCTTCAAATGAGTTGTATCATGCGGTGGATTAACTCGTTTGCTGTCATGCCTGACGGGTGCTGCTTTCGGCCTATGCATTCTTGTTTTAATGTAAATTCGTGACTGTGTTGTGGGTTCGTAACTAAAAATTGAATGCTTTTAGCTTTTCATGGTTAGATTGTATCATGCGGTGGATTGATCTAATCTGATTAGTGGTGTGGTCACAAACAAGTCGTATCATGCGGTGGATTAACTTGTTTTGTTATCATGCTTGACGGGTGCTGCTTTCGGCCTATGCATTCTTTGTTTACTGCGAATTTATGATCATGTTTCACCCCTTTTATTTATTTATCATGCTATGTTTCTCGTTAATCGGCTATGAGTATGTGATCATTCGGTTGAAAGCCGATCTTTCGTCATGCTTACGTCACGCATTCGGCAGTGCGCTCCTTGCGTGCCTTGCTGATTGCCGAATGAGGTTTTAACTGCCGACAGATAGCTTCCCTGTAGCTATATGTCTCTCAAGATTGGCTTCAAAGCCGCAAACACGGAACTGTCTGGTCTCACCCGGCACGTTCCAGGTTTTAATCTAAACATTTTTATCCCTTTGTTAGTTTTCAGGCAAACTGACTGGCACGCTTCCGGATTCGAAAGCCCGGGCCACGTTTGAAGCCAGCTTTGTTCGGCTTGCTGTGTGCTTGGCGTGAGGTGCGGATTTTACGTCAACACACTTTTTGGCACGCCTGGTGGGACAAACACAAGTTTTCAAGATGCCTGAGTTGAGCGACATCATGGATGTCACTTTGGAAGAATTGTCTGAAGAGCATCAACAGATGGTAAAAGCTGCTGCTAATCAATTCATTAACAAATGTTTACTGTCTTTCGCCAAGAACAGGAGTGGTGCACCTTTTCTCAAGTCCGATCTGCCAAGAGTTCTTCTTCCTGGGCAATCTGATCTTACTGAAGAAGAAGAGAGGGAGAGATTCTCGGGCTTGTTATACAAAGCTTTGGGAGAGACAATGACCAATCACAATGCTGCGTTCTTAAACAGTTTTCGGCATATAATGATAAGCATTTTTGGTCAGCATGTGGATAAACCCTTTGAGCAGATACATGGGCAATTGGGTGGCCCGACATACTTCAATGTCCAAGCACCAGTTCAGAAACCACATGGTAAAGGAAATGCTGATGAAACTGGAGGTTCTGGTGCTAAAGATATAAATGGACAACCGATTCGGCAAGATCCTCGGCTTGCACTGCCGAAAACTCGCACATACGGTGATATGGCATTCGGCACTACAGGGAATCCGCCTGCTTCTGCTTACAAGATATCGCCCTTGAACAACAGACTGCAGAGGGATTTATATGGAAACGGATATTCAGAGTTTATGGATTACAATGCTATTGACGCCCTCCCGAATCCTGGGTACGTTGGTACTGCAGGCATGCTTGTTGGAAGACCAGGGAATCAAGACACCAGTATTGACCTCATGGTGCAAAAAATGACCGATGTATTGCAAAATCAATTCGGTCTGAAGCCTAAAAATCAGGGATACATTTACTCGTCTCCTTTCCCTGAATGGTACCAAAGGGTATCATTGCCGAATAGAGTCAAGGTGCCTACAGAGTTTACTAAATTTTCAGGACAAGATGATACAAGTACTGTGGAACATATAGCTCGATATCTGATGCAGCTTGGAGAGGCTTCGGCAGATGAAGCTTTCAGAATTAGATACTTTCCTTTGTCACTGACGGGTCCAGCTTTTACATGGTTTGCTTCTTTGCCTGCTCAGTCGATCTGTACTTGGAAAGACCTGGAACAGAAATTCCATGCTCATTACTACATTGGCAGTACCGAGAAAAAGTTGGTTGATTTGACCAGCTTAAGGCAGAGGAATAATGAAACACCTACAGAGTTCCTCAGGAGGTTTAGGGAAACTAAGAGTATGTGCTTTTCTCTGAACATACCTGATGACCAGCTGGCTGGTATGGCTGTAGCTGGCATGCTGCCTGCCATTCGGGAGAAGCTGTTCGGGATGGAGTTTGATGATTTGGGCCAGTTGTCGCACAGATTGGCCTTGATGAGTAACCAGGCATATGGTTTCAAGAAAGATGTCAGATTTGCTAAAAATAATGATGTGGCTGACATCTATAACCAATTCCTTGAAAGAGCAGATCAAGAAGATGAGTATGAAGATAGCGAGGAAGTAGCTGCAGCAGAGATAGTGTGGAGCAAGGAACCAGTTACAATGACTCAAAGATGGATCAAACAGATGAAGGGAACATATGATTTTGATGTGACTAAGGCAGACAAATTATTTGAGTTCCTGGTGAAAGAAGGCCGAATCAAATTGCCAGAGGGGCATTCTATGCTTCGGCCCGATGGGGTGAAAGATAAGAGGTACTGTGGGTTTCATGATAGAAATTCTCATTCCATTAATGAATGCAGAGTCTTTAGGATGAAGATTCAGAAAGCTATCCAGGAAGGACATCTGAAATTCGACAACAAGATGAAACTGGACAGTAACCCTTTCCCTCAGAACATGATCGGGTTCTCGGTTAATATGGTGAATGCTGTTCCATCTGCAGAAAAGGGAAGATTGAAAGTTTTAACCTCAAAGAAGGCAAGACAGGATGGTTCAGTTGATCCCACTCGGCAGATCACAATTGAACAGATTCGCCAGAAAGATCTTCGGTTCCCGAATAGCCGATTTGAAGTAGGAGAATCCTTTAAACCTAGAATTACTACACGTATTCTCCTCAACAAATGGCAGCGTCAGCAAGAAAAGAAGCGTTTTCAAAAGCGTGAATACGAGGAAGAGGAAAGAAGGCGCGAAGAAGAAAGGTTTGAGGAAGAGCAAGAAGAGTATGCTCGAGAGCAGGAACGTGCGCATTGGGGGTGTGCGTTCTTCAGGCACTGTTGGAACGAAGGTTTAAAGCTGCCTCCAAGGAATAACTGTCCTGAGTGCAATAATGGGTATGTCGAACATAGGCAAAATGTTGCCAATCGCCGATCTGTCCATGAAAGAATTGGTAGGGTGCATCCTAGTGATGATCGGCGTTTTGATGATCAACCAAGAAAGAGACATGCTGATTGCAGATGGATTGATCATGAGGAAGAAGATCATGAATATGTTTGGCAAAAAGGACAGTGGTGTCCACCTGGTTTAAGAGGGAGTCAGAAGAGAAGAGTTCAACGCCTGAGGAATCAAGAATTAAAGCAAGCAAGGCCTAGGATGAAATCGATATGGCTCCCAAAAGACAAGCCTGACGAACATAGTCATTCGGCTCCTACATGCATGGTATGTTTCTTGTCGAATGAATTCATGGCTCCAGCTAATCAAATTGTACAGGAAGAAATATTGCCCGATATAGATGATGCCGAACAATTTGGGTTAATGGCACAATTGATGTTGAACAAACAAGCTGTTTTTGAGAAGCCAACCCAGAATCGGCACATGAAGCCACTGTACTTGAAGGGATATGTTAATGGCAAACCATTGACCAAGATGTTTGTCGATGGAGGAGCTGCTGTCAATGTAATGCCATATACCACATTCAGGAAGCTTGGTATGGGTCCTAGAGATTTGACACCAACGAGCATAATTCTAAATGATTTTGCTGGAAATCCTTCGGACACCAAGGGATGCGTGCATGTTGATCTGATGATTGGGTCCAAGACTCTGCTTACGACTTTCTTTGTCATTGAGGGCAAAGGGGCATATAGCTTGCTGCTTGGAAGAGATTGGATTCATGCAAATTGTTGTATTCCATCTACCATGCATCAACAGCTTATTCAGTGGATAGATGATGAGGTGGAGATTGTCCAAGCAGATGATTCAATAAGCGTGGCTAATATGGAACCAGCTTTCTGGGAGTATCAAGGCATAGATTGTTTCTCAGGTAAAGACTGGGGAGAAGGTCCTGTGGCACCAGCCAGCAGTGATCAACAGCCGATCGAAGCAGTCGGCTCTCATAGTAATTTTTGATGGAAAATCCAATTGATGGAACTGATGGAAAATTAGGACGTGGATTTGTGTCGGCCGATAAATTAGAAGAAGTGGACATTGGAGATGGTGACAAGCCAAGGCCGACATTTATCAGTGCTAACTTGGATTCGGTTTTCAAAGAAAAGTTGGTAACATTGTTAAAAGAATACAAGGACTGCTTTGCTTGGGATTATTCGGAGATGCCTGGTCTAGACCGTTCTATTGTTGAGCATCGGTTGCCAATCAAACCTGGATACAGACCTTACAAGCAACCACCCCGAAAAATCTACAAGGAAGAAGTGTTGGCCGATGTGAAAAAAGAGATTGAAAGATTACTAGATGCAAATTTCATTCGGCCCTGTAAATACGCGGATTGGATCTCTAATATTGTTCCTGTCTATAAGAAAAATGGAAAGATGAGGGTTTGCATAGATTTTAGAGATCTGAACAAGGCTACACCCATGGATGGATATCCAATGCCTGTTGCTGATTCATTGGTTGATGCTGCTGCTGGATACAAAGTGCTCAGTTTCATGGACGGTAACGCAGGATACAATCAGATTTATATGGCATTGGAAGATATAGTAAAGACAGCTTTCAGGTGTCCTGGACACATAGGGTTGTTTGAGTGGGTTGTCATGACCTTTGGATTGAAAAATGCCGGTGCAACTTATCAAAGGGCTATGAATTATATTTTTCATGAGTTGATCGGCAAGATTGTGGAAATATATATTGATGATGTGGTGATCAAGTCATTGGATCATGAGTCTCATTTGGCCGACATAAGGAAAACTCTAGAATGCACCAGGAAACATGGGCTTAAGATGAACCCGAATAAGTGTGCTTTTGGAGTTTCGGCTGGAGAGTTTCTGGGATTTTTGATACATGAAGGAGGAATAGGAGTTGGTAAGAAAAGCATGAAGGCAATTGATGAAATTGTTCCTCCAACTAATCTTAAAGAGCTACAATCACTGCTGGGCAAGATAAATTTTGTGAGAAGGTTCATATCAAATTTGTCACAAAAGGTGTTACCCTTTTCCTCACTGTTGAAAATAAAAAAGGATCAAAAGTTTGTATGGGGTGACGAACAACAGAAGGCTTTTGATGAAATAAAGGAGTACATGAAGAAGCCACCAGTATTGGTGCCTCCACAATTGAACAAGCCTTTCAAGTTGTACGTGGCGGCCGATGCCCAAACTATTGGATCGGCCCTCATTCAAGAATTTGAAGGGAAGGAAAGAGTGGTTGCATACCTTAGCAGAAAGTTACTAGATCCAGAAACAAGGTATTCGGCTATAGAAAAGCTTTGCTTATGTGTTTATTACTCCTGTACAAAATTTCGGCACTACTTATTACATGCCGAATGCATTGTGTATTCAAAGTTTGATGTGATAAAACACATGTTGTCTATGCCAATTTTGAACGGAAGGATTGGCAAATGGATTTTAGCTTTGTCTGAATTTGAGTTAAGGTTTGAATCGGCAAAGGCTGTTAAGGGACAGATTATTGCCGATTTCATTACTGAACATCATGATACATCGATAAATTTGCTTAACATTGTTCCTTGGGTGTTATTCTTCGATGGATCTTCATGCAACAAAGGTGGTGGAGCAGGTATCTTATTAATTTCACCCAAAGGAGAAGCATTTGAGTTTGCTGTTCCCATTCAATCTACTGTTACTAACAATCAAGCTGAGTATGAGGCATTGCTCAAAGGGCTCCAATATTTGAAAGAAGTGGATGCCATTGCGGTTGAAATTTTTGGAGATTCAGAATTGGTCATAAAGCAATTGAATGGTGAATACGAGTGCAAAAGTGATACCTTGAGGAATTACTATGAAGAATGCAAAGAAATATTGAAGAGCTTTCGATCAGTAATTCTACAACACATTCCTAGAGGGGATAATGGAGAAACAAATAGATTGGCCCAAAGTGCATCAGGTTATAAAGAGCTTCGAGAAGTTTTTGCTAATGATGTATATGCATTCGGGAGTAATCTGGCAGAAAATGATTGGAGAAAAGAGATTGCCGATTATCTGGAAGATCCATCCCGAAAGGTTTCTAGAAAGCTCAGGTATAAAGCTTTAAAATTTGTTCTTCTTGATAATAATTTGTATTATAAATCCCTGGATGGAGTGCTGTTGCATTGCTTAAATCATGAAGAAGCAAAAAGGCTGATGAGTGAAGTACATGATGGGTTGTGTGGAGCACATCAGTCGGCCTACCGAATGAAGTGGGTTATTAGAAGAACTGGATATTACTGGCCAACAATGTTGGAAGATTGTTTTGAATATTATAAAGGATGTCAAGACTGTCAGAAATTTGGAAACATTCAGAGAGTTCCAGCATCGGCTTTGAATCCCATTGTCAAGC
This sequence comes from Echinochloa phyllopogon, assembly GCA_033239725.1. Taxonomy (NCBI): domain Eukaryota; kingdom Viridiplantae; phylum Streptophyta; class Magnoliopsida; order Poales; family Poaceae; genus Echinochloa; species Echinochloa phyllopogon. Next base: position 1,663,040 of record BTCW01000010.1, on the reverse strand, counting down.
CATGGCCATTCAGAGGATGGGGAATAGATTTGATTGGCCAAATAAATCCTCCATCTAGCAAGGGGCATAAGTTTGTGCTTTTGGCAACCGATTATTTTACCAAGTGGGTTGAGGCAATTCCATTAAAAAAGGTGACGTCGGAGAATATGGTCGAATTTGTTAAAGAACACATCATTTACAGATTTGGGATTCCTCAGACAATCACCACTGATCAAGGGACTCAATTTACATCTTCAGAATTCAGAGATTTTGCTGAAAGTATGGGCATCAAGTTATTGAATTCTTCTCCTTATTATGCCCAAGCTAATGGTCAGGCTGAAGCTTCTAACAAGATTATGATTAAAATTATACAGAAGAAGATTGATCAGAAGTCGAGAAAGTGGCATTCGGTACTCAGTGAGGCTTTATGGGCTTACCGAATGGCTCCACATGGGGCTACACAGACGTCTCCTTATGAGTTGGTGTATGGGCATCATGCTATCTTGCCATGGGAAATACAATTAGACTCAAGGAGAATAAAGTTGCAAAAGGATTTGAGTTCTAAAGATTATAATGATTTAATGATGGACGAATTAGAAGATTTGCATATGATTCGTCTCAGGGCCTTGGAGAATATTGAGAAGAACAAAATGCGAGTTGCTAAGTATTACAATAAGAAGGTGAAAGTTAAGCAATTTACAGAAGGTGATTTAGTCTGGAAAGCGATATTGCCGATTGGAACCAAATATGCAGCATTCGGCAAGTGGTCTCCAAATTGGGAAGGTCCTTTCAGAGTGGTTAGATGCGTGCCTGGAAATGCATATATTTTAAAGACATTATTGGGAGAAGAATTTGCTTCTGCTATAAATGGAAGATATTTGAAGAGGTATTATCCCAGTGTTGAAATTGATCGGTGATTGATATGTTAATTTGTCGAACAGCCGATATTCGGGAAGAAATCGCCTTCAGAACAAATATTGACAGAAAAGGAAAATGGCCAGTACTAAATGTATTGCCCTTAGCACGAAATATATTACATCAGATGTTCATGCAAGATCACAAAAGATAAGTTTTATTGCCGAAATTCCATAAATCCCTAGTACAAACTAATGGAATAGCCTGTTCAAAACAGACTGGGGATGAATGGAATCGGCAATGGCATTGCCATGGCCATCAAGACGATCAATGGAAGCGTCAATATCGTCAATGTCTTCTGAGTTGTTGTTGGCAAAACCAACCGGCATTCTGGAATAGTCGGTGCCGGTGTGCGTCGACATAGCGACGAGACCCGCAGCGACGCCCAGGCGAACGCCATGGGAGGCCACTTCGTCGATACGATCTGCCACCGCGCCGAGGCGAGCTTCTGATGTGTCCCCAGGAGCATTCACCTTGTTCGCCAGCTCATTCGCCAGCGCCTTTAGCCGATCGAGTTCGGCATCACGCGCTGCAAGTTTACAAAAGAGGGCAACAGATTAATATCATTCGGGAGATGAGATTGAAATTGAGCAGATTGCAGGACTCACCATCGATGACTTCGAGCAGTTGCTTGCGCTCGTGCTGCCATTCGAGGTCAGCAATCCCGGCTTGCTTGGAGATAGCCTCCAGTTCGCGACGAGAGTCGTCGCGCTCCGCCTTGAATCGGCGAGCATCGCCGTCCGTGTAGCGGGAGTCGTCCGATTCGAGAGATCGATTAGACGAACTCGAAGATGCCGCGGGAGCAGCGGCTGGAGCTGCGACTGGCGCACCAGCGCCGGCAATCCATTGGATTACCCTGAAAGAACAAAGAGATTCGTCAAGAAAGAGGGAGGAAATCTCGAGAAGGACGGAGAGAAGTAAGCAACTAATCACCTGCGGCGAGCGCCGGCACGACTTCCTTCGGCCTCATCGGCGGCCGGGCGCCTCCTGTTGTTATCAGCCATTGGAAGTTCCTCGGAGTTACTGCGGAGGGGGAAAAGAATGACTTGAGTCGGCAAGAACTTGGAAGACGAAGAACTTGGTGAAGAAACTGTGAGCTGCCTGGGTGTTTATTTATAAAACCCGCAGAGGAAATCGTGGCCAAAGATCGTGGCACGTATTCCGAAAAGTTCGGAAGGTGGAAAGGATTTTCCTAGCCGAATGGCTCCCATGTCGCTTGGGATCCTTGCCGAATCGTATTCGGCTTTGACTGGATGATCTTGCCGAATGAGTTGTTCGCAATGATGGAGAAGAAAAGTTAACAGCTACGAATTCACAAGATGAGGCAATTATTCGGCTACAGGTTATTGGTTACAAGTTACAAACCCAAGTATTTTGAAATTACATTTGTGGCATTGGAAATCATGTTGCTAATGTTGTCTAACAAGTTTTTGTCAGCTTCTTGGGTTTTAGCCAGAGCCTTGAGCTTTGCCTTGAGTTGTTTATCCTTGTTCAGAGTGGCTGAAGCTTCTTTTCGTATTCTTTCTGATAACTTGGGAAGCTCAGCAATATTCTTCTCGTCAGCTTCAATTTCGGCCGATAAGCGTTGCAATTCGGCTTCAAGTGCAGCTTTCCTGGCCTTTTTGCTCTCAAGATCAGATACCAGCTTGGTCAACAGCTCATTATTCTCTTGATCTTGAGAGTGCAGGGCTTTTACTGACTGCTTGATCAGAGATCTTTTTTGCTCTAAGGCTGGCAGAGAAGATTGATTGCTCAAGGCTTGCATCACTGCTGCGAATTGCTGATCCAATTGAGAGACTGGCTCCAATGCGGTCTTGATGTCAGCTGGGAGTTCTTGATCAATGGAGTCCAGTACGTCTCTTAATGAAACAGCATGTGTAGCCTGGTCTTGGATGCTCTTATTCAGTAAGGCTAAGATGTCTTTCAGCTTTGCTTTGGTTTCTTCTGATAAATCTTGGCTAGAAGTAATCTCTTCTCCTTGTTCGGTAACCCAGTCATCCACAGCAAAGGAATAGCTGGGTGATGAAGTGGATTTCTCCTGAAAAGGGTTCTTGCCGAATTAGTAAAAGAATTGCCGAATGAGAGAGAGTCGAGAGAATTGAATGATTATGTTTACCTCGGCCCTGGCTTCCCGAGTGGGAGATGGAAGTGTTTTGAGTTCCATGATGGGAGTTTGTGTATCTGGCTGAGGAGAAACCGGAGTGTCAATTGAAGAGGATTCTATTCCTGTTTCTGGAAGGGGCAGCAAAGCTGAAGACGAATCATGAGGAAGGGAAGAGCTTTCCAAGGCAGGATCTGTTGAAGCTTGTTCTGCAGTTGACAAGAGAGTAAATGCCGATGACAAGAAATTAGGAAAAATGAAGTGGTAGATTTTTTACCGTCCAATGAGGCATCGGCAATTTCTGTGCTAGCCAACCATTGCTGAACTTTGGCCTGAAAAAACAAGGAAAGATGAAGTTGAGCAGAATATTATTGACATCATGGCCAAAGAAAGAGAGATCTGACCTGGATGATTTTCTTGGGAACCACTTTTCTTTTCTTTGTGCCTGAAGAGGCTGCCAGGACAAGGGTCTTCCTTTTGACAGATGATGGCCTGGTGATTTTTGGATCCAGGATAGCTTGTCTGGCCATTATTTGAGCTAAAGTTGGGGATTGATATCCCAGAGCTGAGATTGGACCTGCTGCCTTGTATACAATTGCCCTGGCAAGAGGGGCAGGTATGATGTCCTGCAAAGATGGTAAAGTCAAGGTCAAGTTGGATCTTTATTTGATTGAAAGTGAATAAAAGCTGAACATATTACCTCTGAGCTTGGATGGTAGTCTGACATCAACTCGAGACAGAGAGGATGAATTGGCACATTGAAGATATGATCATGAAGTTCTTGCCACCAGATTATGAAGCTGGGGTGTGCAAATATTATTGGCACAAAGGGCTCAGGTGCATAGATTGTGTCACAGCATCTATAAGGGAAGATTCTTCTTGTTTCTGTGGCATCTTTGATGATTTCCCTAGGCTTGAGAAATTCATGAAGGAATAGCCTTGGGGGCACCTGGCCACATCCCAATTGCCTGGCTGCTATGTTCGGCTGATAGTATTCATATGTGCTCTGAACTAGTCTTCCCCCATGAAATTCGGCTGGCAGGATACAAGGGTGGATGAAAGCATTGAAAATTGCTATAGAATGTACGTCAGTGCATCCAGATTCAAAGCCGAATTCACAGGGGAAGATGAGGTTGTCATTGTCCAGATATGGAAACCAGAGAGGATGATCAAAGCCTTTGAAGAAGAGCTCAAATAATTCACAGATATTTTTGTTGATGGATACAGTAGAAGCAGCTTCTCCATAAGTTTGACAACCTTTGGTCTTCTTGATCTCTCCCTCTGCATAGTTGATGGAAGGGAATTCTCTGCTGTTGAGATCAATGGCGATAATCTGATGCATGTACAGTTGTAGCCACATCTGGACAAACCACCAGGGACCATTCACACAAGGTATTTTCTTGTTGGTGTGCATCAATTGGGTAGTTTGATTAAGCATGTGATAGACGCTACCCAGGAGGTATTTTCCCAATGGGATGAGTTTACCAGCAGCCAGTTCTTCAGCCATCACGATGTGGTTCAGAGTTGGCTCATTGGCTTTGCCACAGAAGACATACCTGCACAGCCACATATTCAGGAAAGCCCTGTACTCTACATCGGTCAAGGGGCCATCAGACATATAGTTTTGGATGTATCTTTTATATCCAACCCCTGTTTTGACTCCTGTCTGCTTGGAGGAGCCCTTGTGGTCATATGGTCGAACAGTTTCTGTTATGTTCAGACCAGTCATCATATATACATCGGCCAAGGTGGGAGACATTGGACCATGACCGAATAAAAAGGCGTTGGCACCATTGGACCAGAAGTGGCAAGCTGCAATCAGAAGGTTCTCATTCTTGGGTGTTTCAGCCAATGACAACTCCAAGCAGTGAGATATGCGCAGACGATCCCAGTTCTGTGTTTGGGGGCTTTTATCATCTGATATTCTCTTGTACCAATTCCTCCAGCCTGCAATCGGGGGCAGAGGCCAGTTCTTGAAAGTGTCTTGCCACTTGTAAGGATTGGCCAGAGAGATCTTGAACGGGATCCTTTGGGATTCGGCTGCGATGAATTCAGAGGGATCTGAGTTCCCTACAGGGCCGAGAAAATACGATGGAGATTTCTCTTCAACAGGGATGAGGATTTCGGCAGCTAGGGCCTGTCAAGCATGGAAAAGGATAAAGAGATTTGAGACAGGAATCAAGAAAAGATTGTCGAATGAGCTTGGAGAGATTAAAGTTTACCTGAAGTGCGAAATCTTGATTCGCCATGAAGAGGTTGAGTCTTGAAACGCTGATGACCTAGAGTGCGGATCTGAGCGGAAGCCTCGTGGATTCAAAGGAGAATGGCGGATGTCGAGTAGAGTTGGCTTGAGAATGTTTGGTGCTTGTGGTCGATTCCGAAATAAAGATTACCTTTATCCCGAAATCGAAGGGGCATGTGTTGACACCAAAAATTGGCACCGGGAAGAAGCTGACATGTGGGCCAGATTTGGTGGAAAGATACCATTCGGCTAGGAGGTTTTGCTGGAACATTCGGCAGGAGACGCTCTGCGGTCGGGAGCGCGTCGTCATTCGGCAGAGGTGAAGCATTCGGTAAAGATGCTCTGCGGTCGGGAACACGTCGTCATTCGGCAGAAGCACTGATCGTATGGAAAGAGTACTCGGGAAGGCGTGATGACGTGGAATAAAAGGAAAGGCCGGTTCAACAAGGAATGCGACATGGACACGAAGATTCATCGTTTATTTTAGGGATAAGTATTGCAGTCGTGTCCGATTAGGAGTTGTATCAAGACCTGGGTATAAATATAAACCCATGGCAGTTGAGAAACAGATATCAAATACAATCAATCATACAACAAACCGGCCCCGTGCCAATATCGAGTCCTTTAGTCGAGTCGTCGAGTTCTTCGAGAGGAGTCATCGATCCGTCGACCTCCGTAAGTACCGGCAACCTTGTATCATGCTTAGTATCATGCGGTGGATTTAAGCTTTGATGCAAGTAGTCTTGTTACCATGCTTAGTATCATCCGGTGGATTTAAGTTATGGTCTCAAGAAGGTTCCTCTGTTAGGTCATGAGCCATGCGGTGGGCTAAGATCTAGTATGGACCAAGTTATCGGCTCTGTTAGATTCCGGCAAGATCTAGCAGATTCATTAAGTTACCCCGTGTTGCTCCTCTTTTACTATATGCTTAATTCATGCAACACACCTTTGCCCAATCTAGATCGGTTAGAATCGGCTCTGCTTTACAGTGCAACGGCTTATCCCCTCATAGCCGAATCCGAAACCGATCTAGGTTGCTACGTGTCGCGGGTTCAAGCTTGTCGGCATTGTGTAGATCTTGACAGAACCGGGTATCATGCGGTAGATGCAGGTTTTTGGGTCGTCTTAGAGCTAATCATCCGGTGGATTAGAATTCGATTCGATCTGATAGATTTATCTTTACCGATTAGGCTCGTTCCTTCGCCATGGACCCCGATTCGGCTAAATAGCCGTATTCGGCAGAGCTCTCACGAGTGAACGTGTGTTCGTGGGTTTGCATTAGACAATGAATGCTTTTAGCCTTTCACGATTAGATTGTATCATGCGGTGGATTGATCTAATCTGATTGGTGGTGTGGCTTCAAATGAGTTGTATCATGCGGTGGATTAACTCGTTTGCTGTCATGCCTGACGGGTGCTGCTTTCGGCCTATGCATTCTTGTTTTAATGTAAATTCGTGACTGTGTTGTGGGTTCGTAACTAAAAATTGAATGCTTTTAGCTTTTCATGGTTAGATTGTATCATGCGGTGGATTGATCTAATCTGATTAGTGGTGTGGTCACAAACAAGTCGTATCATGCGGTGGATTAACTTGTTTTGTTATCATGCTTGACGGGTGCTGCTTTCGGCCTATGCATTCTTTGTTTACTGCGAATTTATGATCATGTTTCACCCCTTTTATTTATTTATCATGCTATGTTTCTCGTTAATCGGCTATGAGTATGTGATCATTCGGTTGAAAGCCGATCTTTCGTCATGCTTACGTCACGCATTCGGCAGTGCGCTCCTTGCGTGCCTTGCTGATTGCCGAATGAGGTTTTAACTGCCGACAGATAGCTTCCCTGTAGCTATATGTCTCTCAAGATTGGCTTCAAAGCCGCAAACACGGAACTGTCTGGTCTCACCCGGCACGTTCCAGGTTTTAATCTAAACATTTTTATCCCTTTGTTAGTTTTCAGGCAAACTGACTGGCACGCTTCCGGATTCGAAAGCCCGGGCCACGTTTGAAGCCAGCTTTGTTCGGCTTGCTGTGTGCTTGGCGTGAGGTGCGGATTTTACGTCAACAATATGTTCCCTTCATCTGTTTGATCCATCTTTGAGTCATTGTAACTGGTTCCTTGCTCCACACTATCTCTGCTGCAGCTATTTCCTCGCTATCTTCATACTCATCTTCTTGATCTGCTCTTTCAAGGAATTGGTTATAGATGTCAGCTACATCATTATTTTTAGTAAATCTGACATCTTTCTTGAAACCATATGCCTGGTTACTCATCAAGGCCAATCTGTGCGACAACTGGCCCAAATCATCAAACTCCATCCCGAACAGCTTCTCCCGAATGGCAGGCAGCATGCCAGCTACAGCCATACCAGCCAGCTGGTCATCAGGTATGTTCAGAGAAAAGCACATACTCTTAGTTTCCCTAAACCTCCTGAGGAACTCTGTAGGTGTTTCATTATTCCTCTGCCTTAAGCTGGTCAAATCAACCAACTTTTTCTCGGTACTGCCAATGTAGTAATGAGCATGGAATTTCTGTTCCAGGTCTTTCCAAGTACAGATCGACTGAGCAGGCAAAGAAGCAAACCATGTAAAAGCTGGACCCGTCAGTGACAAAGGAAAGTATCTAATTCTGAAAGCTTCATCTGCCGAAGCCTCTCCAAGCTGCATCAGATATCGAGCTATATGTTCCACAGTACTTGTATCATCTTGTCCTGAAAATTTAGTAAACTCTGTAGGCACCTTGACTCTATTCGGCAATGATACCCTTTGGTACCATTCAGGGAAAGGAGACGAGTACATGTATCCCTGATTTTTAGGCTTCAGACCGAATTGATTTTGCAATACATCGGTCATTTTTTGCACCATGAGGTCAATATTGGTATCTTGATTCCCTGGTCTTCCAGCAAGCATGCCTGCAGTACCAACGTACCCAGGATTCGGGAGGGCGTCGATAGCATTGTAATCCATAAACTCTGAATATCCGTTTCCATATAAATCCCTCTGCAGTCTGTTGTTCAAGGGAGATATCTTGTAAGCAGAAGCAGGCGGATTCCCTGTGGTGCCGAATGCCATATCACCGTATGTGCGAGCTTTCGGCAGTGCAGGCTGAGGATCTTGCCGAATCGACTGTCCATTTATATCTTTAGCACCAGAACCTCCAGTTTCATCAGCATTCCCTTTACCATGTGGTTTCTGAACTGGTGCTTGACCATTGAAGTATGTCGGACCACCCAATTGCCCATGTATCTGCTCGAAGGGTTTATCCACATGCTGACCGAAAATGCTTACCATTATATGCCGAAAGCTGTTCAAGAACGCAGCATTGTGATTGGTCATTGTCTCTCCCAAAGCTTTGTATAACAAGCCCGAGAATCTCTCCCTCTCTTCTTCTTCAGTAAGATCAGATTGCCCAGGAAGGAGAACTCTTGGCAGATCGGACTTGAGAAAAGGTGCACCACTCCTGTTCTTGGCGAAAGACAGTAAACATTTGTTAATGAATTGACTAGCAGCAGCCTTTACCATCTGTTGATGCTCTTCAGACAATTCTTCCAAAGTGACATCCATGATGTCGCTCAACTCAGGCATCTTGAAAACTTGTGTGTGTCCCACCGGGCGTGCCAAAAAGTGTGTTGACGTAAAATCCGCACCTCACGCCAAGCACACAGCAAGCCGAACAAAGCTGGCTTCAAACGTGGCCCGGGCTTTCGAATCCGGAAGCGTGCCAGTCAGTTTGCCTGAAAACTAACAAAGGGATAAAAATGTTTAGATTAAAACCTGGAACGTGCTGGGTGAGACCAGACAGTTCCATGTTTGCGGCGTTGAAGCCAATCTCGAGAGACATATAGCTACAGGGAAGCTATCTGTCGGCAGTTAAAACCTCATTCGGCAATCGGCAAGGCACGCAAGGAGCGCACTGCCGAATGCGTGACGTAAGCATGACGAAAGATCGGCTTTCAACCGAATGATCACATACTCATAGCCGATTAACGAGAAACATAGCATGATAAATAAATAAAAGGGTGAAACATGATCATAAATTCGCAGTAAACAAAGAATGCATAGGCCGAAAGCAGCACCCGTCAAGCATGATAACAAAACAAGTTAATCCACCGCATGATACGACTTGTTTGTAACCACGCCACTAATCAGATTAGATTAATCCACCGCATGATACAATCTAACCATGAAAAGCTAAAAGCATTCAATGTTTAGTTACGAACCCACAACACAGTCACGAATTTACATTGAAAACAAGAATGCATAGGCCGAAAGCAGCACCCGTCAAGCATGACAACAAACGAGTTAATCCACCGCATGATACAACTCGTTTGAAGCCACACCACCAATCAGATTAGATCAATCCACCGCATGATACAATCTAATCGTGAAAAGCTAAAAGCATTCATTGTCCAATGCAAACCCACGAACACACGTTCACTCGTGAGAGCTCTGCCGAATACGGCTATTTAGCCGAATCGGGGTCCATGGCGAAGGAACAAGCCTAATCGGTAAAGATAAATCTATCAGATCGAATCGAATTCTAATCCACCGGATGATTAGCTCTAAGACGACCCAAAAACCTGCATCTACCGCATGATACCCGGTTCTGTCAAGATCTACACAATACCGACAAGCTTGAACCCGCGACACGTAGCAACCTAGATCGGTTTCGGATTCGGCTGTGAGGGGATAAGCCGTTGCACTGTAAAGCAGAGCCGATTCTAACCGATCTAGATTGGGCAAAGGTGTGTTGCATGAATTAAGCACATAGTAAAAACAGAGCAACACGGGGTAACTTAATGAATCCGTTAGATCTTGCCAAAATCTAACAGAGCCGATAACTTGGTTCATACTAGATCTTAGCCCACCGCATGGCTCATGACCTAACAGAGGAACCTTCTTGAGACCACAACTTAAATCCACCGGATGATACTAAGCATGGTAACAAGACTACTTGCATCAAAGCTTAAATCCACCGCATGATACTAAGCATGATACAAGGTTGCCGGTACTTACGGAGGTCGACGGATCGATGACTCCTCTCGAAGAACTCGACGACTCGACTAAAGGACTCGATATTGGCACGGGGCCGGTTTGTTGTATGATTGATTGTATGTATGTATTCATTTACAATTGCCATGGGCTTATATTTATACCCAGGTCTTGATACAACTCCTAGTCGGACACGACTGCAATACTTGCTCCTAAAAATAAACGATGAATCTTCGTGTCCGTGTCGCATTCCTTGTTGAACCGGCCTTTCCTTATATTGATTCCATGTCATCACGCTTTCCCGAATACTCAATGCTTCTGCCGAATGACGACGTGCTTCCCGACCGCAGAGCATCTCCTGCCGAATGCCTCACTCCTGCCGAATGATAAGGCGTTCCCGACCGCAGAGCGTTTCCTGCCGAATAGCCGAATGGCATCTGATGTTTTAACCCCGTGTTGTACTTGGATTATCTGATCTTTCCTTCTTGTACGTGATACCATGAATTAGTTAGACACGTGCTGGGCATGTCTTTCCTTGCTTGCCTTGCTCCTTATCTTGACGTACACGCACATCAACTTGATTATATATAATATTCCATCTGACACGATTTCCTTTGGCCTTCTTCTTCTACGTAAGACTTGCCGTATATAAGTATGTGTATATTCTCTCACATTCTGGTCTTCGATATACTTCCATCGCCATGTGTCTTCCCCTGCAAGCCGGCCTCACTCGCCATATGTGTTTCCCGAACGGAGTATCCACCTTGTAGAACAGCCGACCGTAGAGGCATTTACCGAAACTCCGAGAATTAACCGACCGCTTGGTCGTTTGCCGAATGCCTTTCCGACTTCTCGCTGGGTCCACTTATCATCTTCTCAACGTTGACCAAAATCCAGTGTCAACAGGGCTTCAGCACCGGGTCCAACAACTAGGAGCGGGGGCGGCGCTGCGGGGTGTCAGGGCGGACACATTAGCACCGGGTCGTGGCGAGACCCGGTGCTAATGCTCCCCCTTTAGCACCGGTTGCAGCCAGCAACCGGTGCTAATGTGCCGAGGCCATTTAGCACCGGTTGCTGGCTGCACTCGGTGCTAAAGGGTGCACATTAGCACCGGGTCTTGCCACGACCCGGTGCTAATGTCTTTTGTATATAGCACCTTCTTCCTCCCCCGGCCGAGCCAGCTGAACACTTAGACGCTGTGTTCATGCTGCTCGGCCGTGAGAGGGGAGGTGCTGCCCAATTTTTTTTCAAAATTTGTGAAGATTCTACTCATCTAAGGAGCACTACAAGGTACACTCTTTCATTCTCTAATGTTTTATTTAGCTTGTAATCCTTCTATGATTTAGAAATAGAGGGATTTTTGAATCAAAGTAAAGCTAGCTAGAGAGAGCTTGTGTTCTTGGAGGAGAGAGAGGAGAGAGCTTGAGTTCATGGTGGAGAGAGTGTTCATGTTGTGTTTTAAATGGAGAGAGAAGGCAAGCTAGTTAGTATTTTGTTTTGTATGACTTGTGAATAGTTATAAGGCTTATGTATTTTATTTATTAGAGAGGTTTATTTATTAAAAGTTGGAATAGTTATTTATTAATTTAATGAAATATATATTATTAGTTATTTATTAAAAGGTAGAATATTTATTTATTTATTTAACGGAAGGTATATTTATTTATTTAATGAATATAGTAATGTAGTTTTAGAAATTTATTTATATAATGGAATATATATTATAATTTGTATTTATTTATATATTAAATTTTTTTATCTTTAAATTGTATTGTATATTTGTTATTTGTTAATAATGCAGATGAATAGACAATGGATGTACGGGGACCCCCACGCTCAGGCGTTCCGTGATGGCCTTAGGACGTTTCTCGATGCCGCCGAGGCTAACAGGGCGCCGTCCGGTTTCATGTTCTGCCCATGCACCCATTGTAAAAATATACAATCGTACAAACAAAGAGGTTGTCTTCAGGTGCATTTGATGAGGCACGGTTTCATGAGGAATTATTCTGTTTGGACGAAGCACGGTGAAAGAGGAATTCTAATGGATGAAGATGAAGAAGACGAGGCCGATGACGACATTCCGTTATTGGCTCAATACTACGGTTCCTTTGCATATGCTGCAATGGGTGATGCCGATGAGGAAGATGTTGCTCGGGAAGGCGATGCTCAGGAAGATGTTGCTCAGGAAAATGAACCTACTGATGGACTCGGGCAAATGTTGCGTGATGCCGAGAAAGACTGCGGCAATGATAAGGAACTGAAAAAGATACAGCGCATGTTGCAGGACCACAAGACTGACCTGTACCCAGATTGCAAAGAGGGGCTAAAGAAGTTGGGTAGCACACTTGAACTTCTGCAGTGGAAGGCAGCAAATGGTGTTACTGATAAGGGTTTCGAGGAGCTACTGAAACTCGTAAAGAAGATTCTTCCAGAGGGTAACAAATTGCCATCGACGACGTATCAAGCAAAACATGTTGTTTGCCCTCTCGGTTTGGAGGTGCAGAAGATACATGCGTGTCCTAATGACTGTATCCTCTATCGCGGACAGTACGAACACTTGGATCGTTGTCCGGTTTGCACCTGCGCACGATACAAGATCAGGCGGGACGACCCTGGTGATGTTGGGGGAGAGCGTTCTAAGAAAAAAATCCCTGCGAAGGTGATGTGGTATTTCCCTCTGATACCCCGTCTAAAGCGTTTGTTCAGGAACAAAGACCATGCCAAACTGATGCGCTGGCACAAAGAAGAACGTAAGCAGGATGGCATGTTGAGACACCCCGCCGATGGATCCCAGTGGAGGAACATCGACAGAGCATTCCCAGAGTTTGATGCTGATGCGAGGAATGTTAGACTTGGTTTAAGTACCGATGGCATGAACCCTTTTGGTGAAATGAGCAGTAGTCATAGCACTTGGCCCGTGACTATTTGTATCTACAACCTACCCCTGGCTCTGCATGAAGCGGAAGTTCATTATGATGCCAGTGCTCATCGAAGGCCCAAAGCAACCTGGCAACGACATTGATGTGTACCTAAGACCATTGGCTGACGAACTTTTGCAGCGGTGGAAGAATGAAGGTGTTAGCATGTGGGATGAGGACAAGCAGGAGCAGTTTGACCTTCGAGCACTGCTTTTCATAAGCATCAACGACTGGCCTGCACTAAGTAACCTATCAGGATAATCAAACAAAGGATATAAAGCATGCACTCACTGTTTAGAGGAAACCGAAAGCATGTATTTGAAACATTGTCGTAAAGTTGTGTACATGGGTCACCGTCGATTCCTTCCGGCGAAGCATGAGCTACGAAAGAAATGTGCGCATTTTGGCGGGAATGCTGACCGTCGTACAAAGCCGAGACACCGGAGTGGAGAAGAGCTATTTGATATGGTGAAGGACCTACACGTGGTGTTTGGCAAGGGAGACGGAAGCCAAGCTGCTCCGACGGGCGAGGATGGTCGTGCCGCGATGTGGAAGAAGAAGTCTATCTTTTGGGAGCTACCTTATTGGCAACGTTTAGAGGTCCGTAACGCGATTGATGTGATGCATCTGATGAAGAATCTTTGCGTGAACTTGATAAGCTTCCTGGGTACTTATGGGAAGCCAAAAGATACACTGGAAGCACGTCAGGAGCTGAAACGATTGAAGCAACGGACTGATCTACATCCAGAAAAGAGAGACAATGGACGCCAGTACTTGCGTCCTGCCAGCTTCACTCTCAGCAAAGAAGAGAAGGCAAGCATGTTTGAATGCTTGAACAGTATCAAGGTTCCGTCTGGCTACTCCTCCAATATTAAGGGAATAATAAATATGATAGAGAAAAAGTTCACAAACCTGAAGTCTCACGACTGCCATGTGTTGATGACACAGCTACTTCCCGTCATACTCAGGGGTGTGCTACCAGTTAACGTGCGGAAAGCCATTGTGAAGCTATGTGCATTCCTCAATGCAATTTCTCAGAAGGTGATCAATCCAGACCATTTAGATCAGCTACAGAACGACGTGGTGCAATGTCTTGTCAGCTTTGAGATGATATTTCCACCATCCTTCTTCAATATCATGACACATCTATTGGTTCACCTCGTCAAAGAGATTCGTATATTGGGCCCAGTATTTCTACACAACATGTTCCCATTTGAGAGGTTCTTCGCTGTCCTAAAGAAGTATGTCCGTAATCGTTCTCGTCCAGAAGGATGCATTGCTAAGGGATACGAAACAGAAGAGGTCATTGAATTCTGTGTTGACTTTGTCGACGATCTTATGCCGATTGGTGTGCCCGAATCACATCACGAGGGGAGACTTGGTGGAAAGGGCACACTAGGGAGAAGATCGATGGTGATCAAGGACATTGAGACATTTCGTAAAGCGCACCTCACAGTTTTGCAACAATCAACCTTAGTTGCTCCGTACATCGAGGAGCACATGCAGATTCTCAGGGACGAAAACTCAACAAAGTCTGCGGCCTTCATTCAGCGTCTGCACAATAGTACTTTTGCCGATTGGTTGCGAAGACGTCTTATGGGTGTCGAGGGCATTGATGCGCAGCTAGCTTTTGTAGCTAGAGGTCCATCGAGCACGATCTTGACATTCCAAGGATACGACATCAATGGGTATACATTTTACACAAGAGCCCAGGACAAGAAAAGTACCAACCAAAACAGTGGTGTCCGGATCGACGCAACAGACACCAATGGCAATACAAACTCATACTATGGAATCATAGAGGAGATATGGGAACTAGAGTACGGACCTTTGAAGATCCCACTGTTCAAGTGCCAATGGGTGAAGCTGACTGGAGGAGGTGTTAAAGTTGAAGCAGACTATGGAATGACGTTACTGGACCTAAACAAGATTGACTTTCTAGACGAACCGTTCGTCCTGGCCAAAGCTGTCACACAAGTTTTTTATGTGAAGGACATGGCTAGCAGACCGAAGAAAGGGGCGGATAAGAAAGGTGGGGGTAAGCAATTGGACCCATCACAAGACGAGCCAAAGCGTCATATAGTTCTTCCTGGAAAGAGAAAAATCGTAGGAGTTGAGGACAAGACGGATGAAGATTATGATATGCTCGATGGCCGGCCTCCATTCTCAGTGGCTGATGACCCAAGCATCCTGTTAGCGGCGGAGGAGACACCGTATCTACGGCGTGATCACAATCAAGGAACATTTGTAAAGAGGAAGTTTATTAGTGTCCGAGTAAACGATGATGCCATGTAATTTAATTGCACTATGTTCCACCCAATTTGTAATGACTATATTTAAATTTATGTTCCACCTATGTTCTAAGATTTTCTATTGATTTATAAGATTGTTTTTATTAATTCTAGCATTTTATATTGATTTTCTAGTAATTTATAAGATTTTATAGTAATTTATAAGATTTTCTAGTAATTTATAAGATTTTCTATTAATTTATAAGATTTTCTAGCATTTTATATTGATTTTCTAGTTATTTATAAGATTTTCTAGTAATTTATAAGATTTTCTAGTAATTTATAAGATTTTCTAGTAATTTATAAGATTTTCTAGTAATTTATAAGATTTTCTATTAATTTATAAGATTTTCTATTAATTTATAAGATTTTCTAGCATTTTATATTGATTTTCTAGTAATTTATAAGATTTTCTAGTAATTTATAATATTTTTCTATTAATTTATAAGATTTTCTAGCATTTTATATTGATTTTCTAGTAATTTATAAGATTTTCTTATTTAATATATATTTTTAATAGGTATTAATAACTGAATTAAAACAAGTATTAATAACTATATATTAAAAACTATATTTATAAGATTACCAAATAGTAGCCCCCGGTGCTAAAGGCCGGTTTGGAAACTGGCGCCAAACGAAAATTTGGGGCCTTTAGCACCGGGTTGATCTAAAATCCGGTGCTAAAGGCCCCCAATTTTCGTGTGGCGCCAGTTAGGGCCTTTAGCACCGGGTGGTGGGAAGACCCGGTGCTAAAGGGGGGGCCTTTAGCACCGGGTCGTGGCTGCACCCGGTGCTAAAGGCCCCCACCAATTTTCGTTTGGCGCCAGTTACGGCCTTTAGCACCGGGTGTAGAAGACCCGGTGCTAAAGGGCCTTTAGCACCGGGTGGTGGGAAGACCCGGTGCTAAAGGAGGGGCCTTTAGCACCGGGTGCTGTACAGACCCGGTGCTAAAGGGCCTTTAGCACCGGGTCGTGGCTGCACCCGGTGCTAAAGACGGGGGACCTATATAGGCCGGGGACTTCTCTCCCCTCCCTCACTTCGCCCTCATCTCACAGATCGAAACCGCCGCCTCGTCTCCTCAGCCGCCGCCGCCCGTCGTCCCCGCCGCCGTCGTCGTCCCCGCGCCCGTCGTCCCCGCCGCCCGGCCGTGGTCACCCGTGGTCCCCGCCGCTGTTGTCGTCCCCGCGCCCACGCCGCCGCCACCTGTGGTCCCCGCGCCCACGCCGCCGCCGCCCGTCGTCCCCGCCGCCGTCGTCGTCCCCGTGCCCGTCGTCCCCGCGCCGGCGCCGCTCCTCGTCCCCTCGCCGCCGCCGACGCTCGTCCCCGCGCCGCCGTCGCCCGCCGCCCGTCACGGTGAGCCCTCTGTGAAGCCGGCCTTCGTGCCGTGTGTGCATGTTTGTGAGCCGGCCTTCGTGCCGTGTGTACGTGTTTGTGTGTGCAGGTACCCGTTGCATGGCCGAACACGTTCGGCCATGCACATTTGCTTAGCGAACGTGTTCGGCCATGCGCATTTGGTTAGCGAACGCGTTCGCTAACCCATACATTGGAAATGCATTGTATTGAAATATTAGAAATATATATGCTTCATATGTATTGAAAATATTAGAAAATATTAGAAATTTATTTTATTGGAAATGCGTTGTATTGGAAATATTAGAAATATATATGCTTTATATGTATTGGAAATTTATTTTATTGAAATGCATTGTATTGAAATATTTACATTTAAATGTATATT
The DNA here is from genome assembly GCA_033239725.1 of Echinochloa phyllopogon. NCBI lineage: Eukaryota > Viridiplantae > Streptophyta > Magnoliopsida > Poales > Poaceae > Echinochloa > Echinochloa phyllopogon. The sequence continues at coordinate 1,645,867 of BTCW01000010.1, read as the reverse complement.
AGAAATTTTATATCGGAAATTCTATGTTCATTTAAATGTATATATGCTTCATTTAAATGTATATTGGAAATTCTATGTATATCAGAAATATATGTGCTTCATTTAAATATATATTGGAAATTTTATATCGGAAATTCTATGCTTCATTTAAATGTATATATGCTTCATTTAAATGTATATTGGAAATTCTATGTATATTAGAAATATATGTGCTTCATTTAAATGTATATTGGAAATGTTATATGTTTGTATAATGTATACTATCGAAAATGTTTATTATTGGAAATTCTATCGCGTACCCGAACCCACCGCGCACCCGAACCCCTTAGAGAATCCATTTTTCGCGCACCGACCCCCTTAGTGAACCCGTTCGCGTCACGCACCCGAACCCTTAACAAACCACTTCGCGTCGCGTACCCGAACCCTTAGCGAATCAATTCACACCGCGCACCCGAACCCCTTGGCGAATCCGTTTTTCACGCACCGACCCGCTTAGCGAAAATGTTAGAAATATTGGGAATATGTATGCTTTGTATATATTTCTTATCAATTATTTTTAATTCTATAGATGGCGGACAACAACAACCCCGTCCCACCCATGCAAGAGGACAACAACAACCCTGTCCCACCCATGCAAGAGGACAACGACACGTTCTTTGCGAATCAACTTTTTAATATTGTAACCCAACCAATGTCCATGGATGATGTGTTGGGGATCATTGGAAGGGACGACAATATCCAGGGCGACAATGTTGCAAGGGCCGAAAATATTGAAGGGGCCGCCAATGTCCAGGGCGAACGTGTCCAGGGCAGCACTATTGAAGGGGCCGGTAATGAGCCCTCGTCTAGTCAGGTGTGTATATAGATAACATAAATTTATACTGTACATGTCAATTATGTATACCATCTCTATATCATCTCGTATATATGTAATTTGTGTAGGCCGCCTCTGCTTCTACAAGTCGAGCTAAGAAATCAAAACGATCGACCACGAAGAAGCTGAAGGATGTCAAGTTTCACATCACTCGAGTGGAGGATGACGGGGAGCCAGTTGAGCCCCCAAAAGTGGCCAAGAAATTTGTATCTCAGTGCGGGGTAATCGTACGGGACAATATGCCCATTAGTATCAGAAAATGGAAGTCCACGGACCCCACTGAGGAGTACGTGCTCCCCGATACAGAGAAGGAGATGCTATGGAGGGAATTAAAGGCAATATTCGACTGGCCTAGCACTCATGAAACAGAACTGAGGGATTGGACAATGAAGAAGATGGCAGTTCTGTTTCAGGATTTCAAGAAGAAGTTGTACTCGCATTTTCTCAAAACCGGAGAGGCCCCGGATCCTGAGAAGTATAAGAAGATCACTGATGACGAGTGGGAAGCATTCCTTGAGTACAAAACCTCCGAAGAGGGTGCAACGGCTAGCGCTAGAAACGCTGGAAACGCCGCAAATAAGTAGTACTCTCATAAGATGGGTTCGGGAGGTTACAAGGCAAGCATCGCTAAATGGGAGAAGATGGAAGAAGATCTATATGCTAGAGGCATCACTCCAGCGACACATGACTGGCCCACAAGGACCAAGCATTGGTACTATGGTCATGGAGGCACCCTAAGCCCAATCGACGGCTCCTTAGTTTTTCCCGAGGACTTGCGAGAACTAGCTCAGCGTCTCCTCGATATCCTCAGGGCATCTGAGAGGGGAGAATTTGTTGCTGATAGAGACAGAGATGAGCTAACCTATGCCTTAGGGAACAAGGAGCATCCTGGACGGACGCACGGCGTAGGCACAAGCATCTCATGGAGGAAAGGTTTCCAAGAGCACGCCGCCACCTATAGGAGCCGTTCGAGGAAGAAGGCCGAATATGAGCAGAGGGTGAGGGACCTAGAGCAAACGGTTGCCGCCCAGGGCTCAAAGCTCCAAGAAATGGAGTCAGAGATGGAGCGACGGATGAAGGTAGCATGGCTGCAGATACAACAAGCCACAGGCGGGACCGGTTCCACAGAGCATGCACCTCTCCAACAAGCCGCAGGCGGGACCGGTTCCACAGAGCATGCACCTCTCCAAGATGCGGCCCTTATTAGCCCTCCACAACAATATCAAAGCAGCCACGCTTCCACACAGGCCGCCGAAGCGGTCCGTTACCCCGTGGATGAAATAACTCAACGGACCGCGTGCGAGCTTGTCGTCAGGCAGAAGAACTTAGCTGTGGTGGTACGTATGCGACCTTAGTTCGTACTGCATACATTTCACCGTAAATACCATTCATTTACTAACTTTCTTTGTGACTACTAAATTATCAGGTCGCATACGGTATGACCAAACGTGTGGAAGAAGGGCAAAAATGGCACTGCAATGACATTCCACATGGTTACGTACCTGTTGAGGTGGAGCAAGTCATCACCAACTGGGAAGACTTGGAACTTGACATCCCCGGAGGTGACGGAGAAACAAAACTCGGTCAGTGTTCTCACTGCATCATTCTATGGAGCAAGGCAGACGTCGTCATACCCGGTACACCTGCGGCTACCAACAAGCCTCCGTCACCTCCACCGTCTCCAAGAGATCCACTGGATCATGACGATTCTCCGGGAGCTCCTGATGCAAGCCCGTCTCCTCCGCCGAAGAGGTCTCCGTCTCCTCCGCCGCGGAGGTCTCCGCCCCCTCCGCCGAAGAGGGGACGCCGCACTAAAGCCTCTACCCCCACTCCACCAGGGAAGAAGGCGTGGAAAATCAGAGAGAAGCCCGCACCAGAGAAAATAGTGGGTGAGAAGACTCTAGAGGAGCTCGAAGCCTCGGTCAAAGCAGACACAAAGAGGCACATGGCAGAGTGGAGGAAAAAACCGGAGCCGGAGCCGAAGCTTGATCCCACTGTCGTCAAGTCATTCCTCGGTAATTTGAGCAAGGGTCAACAGAAGGAAGTAATAGTAACAGACTATGACCGCTCATTACTGAAATCTCGCAGGAAGCGGAAGGCTGCAGATAAGGAGGCGGGCCCATCCAAAAAGGTTCCTCAGCTCGGCGAGCAACCTCAGCGGCCCTTGGGTCCATTGCCATCTCTGGACGAGATTAACGTGCAACGAGTAATGGCCGAGACTGGACTATCCAGAGCGCAAGTCCTGGGGGAAGAAGAGGTGCCTGTAAACACAACGTTGAAGTGGCCGTTTAAGCTTGGCGAGCCTATGGTCCCTCCTGAAATGGAGAGCAAGCTACAGACGAAGATGCGCCGATTCCATGAGTGGTACTTGGAAGAATCAAGAAGGAATAAACGGCGCATGATCAAAGTAGGCGTGAAGGACCATGATTTCTACAATGGTGATGATGATTGGGTCTGGCTGAGGTTTAAGGATATATATGAGCTGTACCACCGCGACGCCATGGACGTGGATTTGATCACCTGTTGGACACTGTAAGTACTTTGTTGTTGCTTATAATTCACAGTTTGAAAACAATAATTCCAATCTATGCTGACGCAGGCTTTATTTATTGCTTAACATATGCAGAATGGAGATTCAAAAATGTCAGAGATCCTCAATATATGACGTTGGTTCCGTGGATCCTCGAAGGATAAGTGAAGAAATGATATTGATGAATCCGGAGGAAACATATGGAAACCTATACAAGTATATTAAGAAACAAAATTACTGCGACTCCATACTAATCCCGTACAACATCGAGTGAGTACATACACAGGCTTCTTCTTATACTGTCTGTGTACTATTTCATTTCTGATTATAATGTATACATGTATACAGATTCCACTGGTTCCTAATAATATTGTGTCCTGACCGGGGTGTCGTGAACGTCTTTGATTCATTGCACACTCCAAAAGAAAAACTACAGAACATCATGGACATGATGACAAGGTGATGTATATTTTTCCCTACTTAATTCACCCCTTACACTCGCAATGACTTAACTCAATTTTTTTGTTCGCAGGGCCTGGAATCAATTTCGTCAAGAACACCCGGGTGTTCAACATGAAACACTAAAATGGAACATTGGCTTTCCGGTAAGCAAGTAATTTGTACATGTAGGCCTCGGCTAATATATTATATGAATTTTACTTAATTTCTTTTGGTCGACAGTGTGCCAAACAGGGGAAGGAAAATAATTTATGTGCATACTATGTTTGCGATTACATGTGGAATTGGGGACATAAAAAGCTTACACAACACGATATTATGGTACGTAATAATAAACACATTTCCATTATTATTAAGTGCACAATTATTGTCTCCAACTCGGCGGATTAAATATCTTTCAATTATTTGTAAATTATAGATGTTGAGCCTGAAGGAAGAGTCTCTAGAGCTAGAAAGAATTGACGCAATTGCAGAACAGGTCGTCGGATGGATCTGGGACGAGGTCGTCAATCCCCGAGGAGAATTCCACTCGCCAGTACTGGAGGACGTGCCGGACAGTTCAACAAGTCGTCAATGTTAATTAAGTAGAAAATACAGTTTAAATATATATAACTCGAGTTGACATGCATGAATATCTACTTTTGTAATATATATGTCTTCTATTCTGATGAAATGTCAGCTAATATGAATATAGAGTCGGCCGAATACGCATTAGAATACACGTATTAGAATATATACGTATATACACGTATATAGACGTGCATGCATGGCTACTGAAAAAAGCAAAAAAAAAAAGAAATCCGGGGACTTTAGCATCGGTTGCAGACAGCAACCGGTGCTAAAGGCAGGCCCTTTAGCACCGGGTTGTGTCTGGAACCGGTGCTAAAGGCCCTGCTAAAGGCGCTGCGGGGCAGGCCCTTTAGCACCGGGTCATGGCTGCACCCGATGCTAAAGGGGTACCCCTTTAGCTTCGGTTTAGTTGCACCGGGTGGGAAACCCGGTGCTAAAGGGCTTTCCCACCCGGTGCAGATATCAACTATTCTGGTAGTGTAGAGAATATAATTTAGTTATTTCGTTCACGTACAATTTTCGACAAAAAGTTTAGGAGTGTTTGTTTGGAACGAGTACGTACGTGCGTGGCAAGAGCTAGCGAGCTGAACAATAAATTAAAACTTTTGTCGTCTCTGGTCTCGATCTATTATTTGAGCGTACCATATGAAAATAACCAATAATAACACCGGTTCTTATAATATTGACGTGCAAGCAAGGAATATATGACATATGGTTTATTACAGGCAGCTTGCGAACGTACGTACAGTATAGAGCGATTCTCCGATCCTCAGCTCGCGCCCGCTCGATCATACATACATAGTACGGAGTACTACTAGTGAACTCCAACATGTAACTATATATACTAGTAGATAGGATAGGATGATATGATGATACACACGCACGACGGAAGCATCGGATCTCAAAGTTTGTTATGATTGTCGTCCCATTTAGTGAGCGAGAGACAATCTAGACGCCAGTCATATCTTGACGCCACACTCGGCTAGCGCATCTTTGAGGCAGGTGCGTACGTGTTGGCAGCAGGACGCATCTGGCCACTGTCTTCTTGACGCATTCAAATACGTACCTTGGGGCCGAGAAGTTTGGGCAGATCGCGGGCGTTCTTGGGAAGATCGGGGAACATGCATGTCTCCTAGCTAGGGAAAAGAGGAGAGCAGACACAGCCGGATCGGTCGAGGGCGACGGTGCAGACGACGGTCACGGGCAGCCCGCCGCCAGGGGTAGTGCCAGAGCTTCCTCCGGCCGCCGCCACCAGCGGCAGCAGAGCAGGCGGCACGGGAGCCTCCGCCAGCCGGCCGCCGGTGGCAGGCAGCAGCACGGGAGGACGAGCCTCCGTCAGCCCGCCACCAGCAATCAGCAGAGCGAGGAGGCTGACCGCCACGGCTCCTGCCGCCGGCCGGCCTCTTGCCGAACGCCATCCCGGCGGACGGAGCTGAGCTAGCTTCTCCTCTCGAGATCGATTCTTCTTCTAGGCTATCGCGGTTTTGATCTCTCTCAACAAGCTAGCGGTTTTGCATCTCTCGAGCATTCTCTCCCTATCTTATTTATAGTGCCGGCCGGCCTCCAGCTTGCATTGCATTGCATTGCTGATCCGGCCAGAAGAAAAGAAAAGAAAGGAAGGGCTTGCTAGCTAGCTTGCTGCATCAAGGCCGGCCGGCCACGGCCAGCAGCGCGCGCTCAGCTCCCTGCTAGCTCTCTCTCGCGCACACACACACATGCTCTCACGTGGGATAGGCCGGGTAGATAGCTAGCTATATCGTCAAATTAAAACACTGCTTAATTGCTTGCTGTTTAGCCGGCTGGCCGGCCTGCCTGCTTAAGATTTCCTGCTTGTTGGGTGTAGTTGCTTGCAGCTGTGTACGTGTGTTGTTGCGATCACATATATAGTATGTTGCAAAGACGACGATGGCAATCAATCTTGCCGCTTGCAACGAGAGGGCCGCATGTTATGTGACGACTGTGAGGAGGAGGCGATGATTGTTGAGGGATCGGAGCGAGGAGGGGCTCCATCGGCCGGCCGGTACGTGTTAGCTCTCGTTTTTGTTCCCTAGATAAACAGGGAGGAAATTTTACAACCCAAGCCGTGGGAACATCTACTTAATAAGCTTTTACAATGTTTGTGCCATAGAGCGAGAAAACACTAGTATATAAATTCAAAGAGTGGCAGGAGGAAGAAGAAGGTGAATATGAGTTTATTGGGCCTCATTTCATATATAGCCAGGTAGGATGCTAGCTAGGAGGATAGTGGGCCGAGGGGAGAAAGAGTTGGGTCTCGCTTGGACTGGTTGGTTATCCACCGCACGCACGCGGGGCCGCACCCAGCCAGCTGCCACGCACGTCTTGCATTGCATTTGGTTGTTGTCCTCGTGGTTTCTGGCCAACGGAAAGCCGCATGTGTTAGTTATGCAATACTACCTACCAACATAATTGTGTATGACAGGCAAATAGTTCAACATGCTATTAATTAAGGGAAGAATAATTAAGAGACTAATGGAATATCCAATGTTAAAATTCAGTCAAAGAAAAGAATGTTTGTGCCATAGAGTGGCAGGAATATCTTCTGCTCAAGTTTCTCGTAAGCTTACACAGTTAGGTCTCAGGAATATCACAAGGAGAAAAAAAGGTTGCAGGTGGAGATCTGGCTACAGAACCACAAAACGACTTACTTGATGACCTGAACCACATGCTAGGTGAACATAACCATGGGCCCAAGCCTAAAAGCTCCCGGTGAGTATTATAAATAGCCTGTTGTGTGTCCATTCTTGAAGGCACCTGAGCTATATTCTATCCAGATGCTCAACAGTCAGCTAGTACATTTTAGACCTAAAGAATCGATAAATTTGCATACTGGGATTTTGAAAATAATTAATCAGCTAACCTAAGAACTTTTTGGAAACTATATCCATATTTTATTCACTGGGTGAACATGTCTGGAAAGTTAAATGTGATTTTCTTTGTTTAACTATCCATCTACGAGTTTGCTGGTATTCAGTAGTTTCTTCTTGTTAAACCTTGTCCACGACTAGAAGGAAAAGGTTACATGGGTCAAGCCATGGCCATGATGACACAGGTCATGGAAGATCATCTGATGAAGAAACGTTAAGTACTTAAAAGCAGGTAATAAACCCACATGCTTGTAATCAGCTAAGTAAAACAAAAGCTCAACCACAGTGAGAAGATATTCCCATGACTGCCTTAAGAGAGTTTACAGAACCTGTAAAGCATCCTGATAAAGCTACAGATTGTTAAAGCTACAGATTGGGTCATACAACCTGTAAAACTAGTGAAAAAAAATCAATAACCTGGCTAATTGGTATCTAGTTTAACATCTACAGAAATCTAGAGAGCTCAAAATGCTGAACATGCTATGAAACTATTCTATTTCAGACAATCATTGAGCTATACAAATGCCAAAAATGAAAGACCTCTTGCTGCATCAGTGAAGAGAATGAAAGTCCAAACAGAAGGTACCATCAGTTAAAACGCTCAAGGAGCAACTCAGGGGACTTGTCCCAAATTGTGGGCAAGTGTGGTTCTATATACCAGAGCTCTAGTAAAATTAGCAGAATAAAAATGATCCAGGAGGGCAGGAGGAAAATAGACCTCTGCATTTCATGGAGATGCATTTCTGAATAGAGTCAGGTAAATGTACTGAAACAAACTACCAACTCAAGACCATAGTCAGAACAAAACTTGAACACACAAGACAAAAATATGGCTGTAGATATTAGTGTGTGTGACCACCATGCTTCAGTTATCAACTTGTCTCTGAAAGTACAAGCACCAAAACAGAAAATTCTAGACCATATATACTAACAACAAGCCAAAACAGTAAATGAATGTTATTTTACGAAACCTGCAGATGCAGGTGACTGCCAACATGGCATATCTATCTATGTTTGTTCAGATTATCGATGATGGTAAGTAACAGTTCTGGCCATTAATGTAAACATGAAGCAAACAAGAAAGCATACCTGACTGAAAAATGTAGGTGAGCAGCAAACTGATCAAACATTGCTTCCCATCTGAAAAATCAAACTCGTTTTTCCAGTGAACATATGGTTCACCTAACTGGTAACAAAAACAGATCCTTATGAAAGCAACAATGTAAAACAGATCCCTATGAAAGCAACATATCAGTGCATGTGTATAATTGATAAAGTATATACATGATAATTTTTTTGACGAAACTTATATACATGATAAATTATAGGAGGGCGCCTGCAAGAATATGCTAAATATTATCTGTAATCACAAAAGCACCAATATGAACTGAATGTAGAACAACTACGAGGTTGAGGCTATATATCTTGTTCAACATGTTGTCCTAGTCTATGAGCCTCTCCAATACATACATAAAAGGATTAAAAAATCGCCAGAAAAGCATTAGCATGCTTCAACTATTCTCAGAATAAAGGCATAAGAAGTTCTGAAGGTTTGACGGCAGCATGAGCATACTAGCTGAGCAGTGGATGTTGTACCCAAGGTACTCATGTACTTTCAATGTTAAAATGTGGTAAAGGGTCTGAATCATTTTTAACTTCAAGTAGATCAGATCTTGAATGAGGGGTTACCTCGGACAGCAGCTTGTCGTAGGTGGCTTGGTCGAACAGCACCACGTTGTTAACCTTATTCTTTTGCTTTGCCTTGCTCTACTTCTACAAAAAAACAATACATAGCTACATTATGAACAGAAGCTCAGTACAATAAGTCATTTGTAAAATAAATAAAATAATAGAAACTAAACAGGTGAGTAACTTGATGGAAATGCGTAGCTAAAGCATGCCTATGTGCAATCATTCAAATTCAAGAACTTGATGGAACTTTACACAATCACTCATTTGCTTTTCTGGCATGAGGTCAGCTTCGATTATGGTATGAGATCTCCAAATCGATGCAAAGGTTAAGGAATACAAAGCCTGGTAATCTAAATAGGTGAACCAAAGGAGTGTACTGAAAGCACATGAATACAGTATGAATATTGGATCACCGAAGACAACTCAATTCTGTAAAAGGAAAAAAGATAGAGATTTACCGGAAAGGTGGTCACATGCATGATCTTTGCAGGAATGATAGGTCACCGAAGACTTTTTTTTTCCTTTAGGACTCGATGATGAGTTGATGGTGATGCACCACCACCTAGCTAGTAATTAAGCTAGATGTGCAAATATTTGCTCATCGGGGGACAGATGTTTCGGACGCTACTTGACCTCGCCCACCCTTCAGTTTAGAGCACAGATTAAGCCAGCTAGGCTGCATTCAGAAATAAATATTGCTGTGGGGCTAATGGACTTCTGTTGGAACAGATCACGTCATGTTCCTAGTTACACTTAGCTGATCAAGGAGGCACAGTACCAGAACGAAGCAGTTGACTAGTTCGCTAGCACGCTGCGGGCATGGCGGGTCACAAATCTGTGCTCAACAGGGATGCTTGCTAAGAGGAAACAAATCGACAAACTACAAGTCCAACTAATTGCCGTCCACAGACTAAATCTCAGTGGCTACCAGCCCTGCGCCACCCTTCTTGGCTAACCCAAGCAACAAGGATCACATGACTACTTGTTCCAACGCACAAGAATCTACTTATGTACCAAGAAATTGATCCCAAGCACTCATTCAATTCACCAAGATCTACAAGAGCTAGGGAGTAGAAACCCCAAGCAAAAGAATACAGAGGTGGAGGGGCAAGAAATCACATAAGCCAAGGTGGAGGCGGCGTGGTAGATCCAAAGAAGACAGTTGAGGTAGAGGTGACGGTGCGGGAGCGGGAGCGCCTCGACGGGAGGATGCGACGGCGGTGGACGGAGGCGGAGCGGCAGCGCCTCGGTGGAAGGCGGAGGGTGCACCGGATGGGGAGGTGGACGGGGAGGCGGCGGCGCTGGATCTCTTTGCCGGACGGGGAGGTGACGGAGAGGTGGACGATGGGCAGACGGCGGTGTCTTCTCCCCGGGTTGCTGCGCCCAGACCCTGGAGGTGGGAGTGGGCTCCCAGATGACCCTTCGTTCTGGCTCCGGGCTGACTTCCGTGTGGGCTGGCTGCCCAGGGATATCAAGGGGAAATCATCGGGATTTCGGGTTCCCAGAGGGGCCCGAAGAGAAGGTGCGGGCCGTGCTTGTTGTGGGAGAGTTGGCCCGCGTAACCACGCCACACCCATGAGTAGCGTTTAGCCGGAGTGTGCGTCGGGAGAAAGAAGGGGAAATAGGAAGAGTAAGTGTTCTTAAAAATACCAAGTTTGACTAGCCTTTTGTTCAAAATTTTTTGCTCCACGTGCCTATATGTTTTTGCATATTTTAAAAAACTCAAATTACCATCTTTCAAATAGTCTATAGCATGCTGCCAAGAAAAACTTTTGAGTTTTAGGTTTTCAAAATCTTTGTCAACCTACTGTTTTTATTTGAACCCAAAATTTAGAAACAAAACGTGGTGTTTGCCCAACTTCGCGCTTCTCTAATTTCGATTATGCTCAAGCTCCAGGTGCGTGCATGTTAAACAACCTTGAAGCTGGATGTTTGGTCTTCAAAAACATGATTTTCTAGTCATGAGTTTCAAACTCTAGCTATTCTAAATATTCGTATATAAGGTATTCCTTTTTCTTGAATTAAAGTCACACGATACCTTGAATTAGACCATACAAAAACAATTACAACGACACCACTAAAGAAAACTTTTTGCATGTAACTTTATATGTAGAAAACATAAAGATAGAGATTGACAAAAATAAAAATCTAGCTCCCTACCTATCCACGCAAATTTCGCGGACCATTTTACTTTGTTTAAAATTTATGAATACCGTAAATATCTCGGTGTACACTGTTGTTGTGTTTCTTTCAAATTACGTTGCATCTGGGCGATGACTAATGACATAGCATCCGCCTTGCATTGATTGGCATCACCCAGCTGATAATTAATACTTCCAAATAAAACTACCAAACATAAAGATTCTCCTCGATGTGTATGAAACAAAGATTCCACATGATTCAAAAGAAAGATTCATCTCGATGTATTCGAAACAATGATTCATGGCGACTTGGCGAGGCGACGCTCCAAGAAGGATTCGGACCAAGCTAAGGGAAGGCTTTGCCAATCAAGGCTGCTGTCTTCACCCAGCTAGCTAGCTACTTTCTTTTTTTTTCCCTTTATTACTATTTACTACTATACTTGGCTGTCCGGCCGGAGCAACCAATGAAGCACGGATATGTCTAATCTCTGCGTCGTCTATTTGACGAATATGACAAGATCCAAGCTTTTTTTTTCAAAATGGGAAGTTTTATTAATTTCTAGATCGTTACATCAAGGTGATACAACCAAACTTGAAAGACTCCCGGCTCTGCAAAGCTTGCACATAGCCTTACAAGATAGAGAGAAAATTAACGAGCACTCTAATGACTATCAATCCGAAGACTAGACCGCCACCCACATGCCCGGATAAAAAAATCCTTGACCGTCTGCGCCAAGCATTAAGATGCCTCTACCACCAAATGTTGTGTAGCCGGCTTCTGAAGCATAGCCCACATACGAAGCCAATGTGCAATTGAGAAGATAACCTGTAAAAAAAATAGTTATGTTTGTTTTAAAAAATCACTGCATTCCTACATAGCCATATAGACCAACAAGTCCCAATAACACTAAAGGTTTTAAGTCATTACGAATCCCCATTAGCCAAGTACCAAACATATTTGCCACACTATGGGGGCTGCGAAAGACCACATGCTATTTTAATAATAATTCATACCATACGAGTAAACCGGCATTCAAAGAAAAGGTGTTGGATACTTTCATCTTTATGGCAGAAGCAACACTTCAAACTGCCTTACCAATTGCGTTTAGCTAAATTGTCCTCTGTTAAGATAACCCCTTTTCGAATATACCAGAGAAAAAATTTAATCTTTAAAGGGGCCTTTAGTTTCCAGAGTCGTTTATTGATGTTGGGGACTTCGCTATATATCAAAGCTATATAGTGAGATTTTACTGAGAACTCACCGTTCTGATGTAGGTTCCAGTGAAAATCGTCTACATCTTGGCTTAAAATAATATTAGCAATTCTTGGCAACAAGTTGTTCCACATTGCTAACTTGTTTCCAATAAGATCTCTATAAGAGATTAGGTGGCTGGGTGCCCAATACCTCGGCTACTGTATCCTGTTTTCGATGAGCTATGTTGTACATGGCAGGATACTGATCGCACAAAGCTCTATTGCCCAACCATCTATCTTCCCAGAATCTTATTTGTGATCCATCCTTAATAATAAAAATCCCAAAATGAAGAAAATCCCGTTTAACTTTCATTAGACTAGCCCAAAAGTGTGAATCCCTATTTTTCCATTGTACTTGTGCTAATGGTTTTGTATCTAGATATTTGTTTCGCAAAATTTGGTGCCACACACCATCCGTTTTTAGGAGGCGGTAAAGCCATTTGCTAAGTAATGCTGTGTTTTTATATCTAGATTATGAATCCCTAGTCCCCCTTGTTCCTTTGGTTGACACATGATGTCCCATTTAGCTAAACGGTATTTCCTTCTGTGTTCATCGCTCTGCCAGCAAAAACGAGAGCGGAAGTAATCTAGTTTTTTAAGGACTCACTTTGGTACTTCAAAGAAGGACATCATGTACATGGGTAGACTACTAAGCACCAATTTAATCAAGATTAGGCGTCCCCCTTTGACAAATTTTTGCCCTTCCAACATAACTGCTAAGTCGTTTTTCAAATCGCTCTTCTACCTTTCTCCAATCAACATTCGACAATTTCCTATAATGAATCGGAATACTCAAATATGTCATTGGAAACGAGCCCGAATTACATCCAAATAATGTTGTGTACTAGGTCTCGTAATTTTTCGCTTCACCAAAACAAAAAATTTGACTTTTATGGAAATTGATTTTCAGACCTGATAACTGCTCAAATGCATAAAGTAGAAACTTCATATTATGAGCCTTTTCCATGTCATGTTCCATAAATAGAATAGTATCATCCGCATATTGTAGAATGGATAAGCCGCCATCTACCAAATGGGGCACCACACCAGTTATTTGACCATCTGTTTTGGCTCTATTAATTAATAGTGCTAGCACGTTGTAACACCCTAGTTTTAATCTTTGCTAGGATTTTAAAATTTTCTAAAAATTTGTTAGAATTAAATAGGAAGTGTGTGCAAATATTTGAAAATAAAATTAGTTTCTAATGCAAATTTAAATAATCATAGGTTATAAACTTGTTTGTTGCATTCATGTCGGCTACATGATTTTGAGTACAAAATATTCTTTAAAAATATTTTCAAACACGTGTAGGTTTGATCCAATCTTGAGTTCAAATTTTCGGAGAAACCCCACGAATCTTTCTGGAACCAAAACTATATCCTATATCGGCCAGCATTCCCCTACCTAGATCTTTCTGCGTCCAGGCTCGATCTCGTTGTCAACATGAGCTGATCCTGTCCCTATTTTTCCTGCTCGAATCCAATCCAACTCGGGCCCAGCCCAAAACCAGCCCCTTCACCTTTTCTCCCCTCTCCCTGCACCCTCTCTCCTCCCACGACAAAAAAAGAGGCGCCCCTCCCAATCCCTCACGCTGTCCCCTCCTCTCCCTCGACAAAAACAGCGCCCCCTCCTCTCCCCCTCTCTCGCCCCTCCCCTAATTCTCCTGTAACCCCCTCCAACCCCCTCCCTCCTCCAAATTACTCTCCTTTATTCCTCTTATTAATTCTAGGAAGAAACATATGGAAGGAGTCGTCGTTTTGCACGAGACGATACACAAAATACACAGGAAGAATAAGAATGGGGTAATTTTCAAGATTGACTTTGAGAAAGCATATGACAAAGTCAAGTGGTCGTTTGTACAACAGACTATGAGAATGAAGGGTTTCTTAGATAAATGGAGGGAGTGGATTGAGGCCTTTACTCAGCGGGGTCATGTGGGTATTAAGATCAATGAGCAGGTTGGTCAGAACTTTCAAACATGGAAAGGGCTGCGACAAGGGGATCCTTTGTCGCCGATCTTGTTCAATATTGTTGTAGACATGTTAGCCATTATCATTAATCGAGCCAAAGCGGAGGGACAAATCTCTGGTGTTGTACCACATTTAGTTGATGGATGCCTGTCCATCTTACAATATGCGGATGACACTGTTGTTTATGGATCACGATATTGTAAAAGCCACAAATATGAAGTTGTTGTTATGTGCGTTCGAACAATTATCGGGTCTTAAAATCAACTTCCACAAAAGTGAACTGTTTTGCTTTGGTCAGGCAAACGATTGTGAGCAGCAGTATACCGAGTTGTTTGGTTGCCAATCCGGGTCATACCCCTTCAGATATCTTGGTATTCCAATGCATTATAGGAAACTCAATAACTCGGATTGAAAAGGAATAGAGGAAAAATTTGAAAGGAAATTAGCCAGTTGGAAAGGAAGCATATGTCTGTTGGAGGCAGATTAGTACTAATTAATTCTGTTCTAACTAGCTTGGTGGTGTTCATGCTCTCTTTCTTTGAGATACCAAAAGGGGTCCTGGAAAAGCTAGATTACTACATATCTAGGTTTTTTTGGCAAGCGGATGGTCACAAGAGGAAATATAGACAGGCTAAATGGGGAATCTTGTGCCAACCAAAAGACATGGGGGGATTAGGTATTAAACATTTGGAGATCCAAAATCAGTGCTTATTGAGCAAATGGTGGTTTAACTTGATAAATGGAGATGGCTTGTGGCAACAGCTAATTAGAAATAAATATTTGCGATCCAATACAATTACTCAAGTAGAGAGAAAACCAGGTGATTCTCATTTCTGGTCGGGTCTGTTGAAAGTTAAGCAAACCTTTATCAACTTTGATAACTTCCAATTAAATGACGGAAAACAAGTCAGGTTTTGGGAGTACAAGTGGTTGGGTAATAATACCTTGCAACAACAGTACCCCTCTTTATATCATATTGCCAGGAAGAAGGGTGATACAGTAGCCTCAGTTTTTTCTAGGGTCCCGCTTAATGTATCTTTTAGACGAGCATTAGTGGGCCAGAATCTAAACCCGTGGCATAACTTGGTGAGTAGAATAATTCATGTGCAGTTGATTGACAATAGAGATGCCTTTAGATGGAACCTCACTCAATCGGGTTTATTCTCTGTTAAGTCAATGTATTCTGCTTTAATTAACAATGGCAATATGCAACGGAACAAGCAAATATGGAAGATGAAGGTTCCCCTGAAAATTAAAATATTCATGTGGTATTTAAAGCGAGGTGTTATTATGACAAAAGACAATTTAGCTAGAAGGAATTGGAATGTCGGTAGATTATGCTCGTTCTGTTCCAAGGAAGAGACAATACAACACCTATTTTTTGATTGCCACATGGCTACTTTTCTCTGACGGGGTGTTCAAATAGTTCTAAATCGTCCAAAACCGCATAGTTTCAATTATTTGTTTACTAATTGGCTAGTGGGTTTAAGTAAAAAGTTAAGGAATCAAATGTTGGCAGGTGTTTCTGCTTTATGTTGGACACTTTGGCTAAGTAGGAATGGTTTGGTTTTTAACAATTCTACACAAAAAAACTTACTTGCAGGTACTGTTCCGGGGCACGTATTGGCTTCGTTTCTGGGCGCAGCTATATCGGCTTGATGAAGAAAGACAAGCAATAAAAGACGTCTGCCAGGCCTTAGAGACGTTGGCCATGCATTTTTTTGCACACCATGGGTGGAGGTTTAGTAATAGGATTATGAACTAATGCCTTCATCAACTTTATGGTGTGGTTCGCTTTGATTAATGTGTGAGAGTGTAGACGGAAGTGCTGCAAATTTGTATTATGGGCTGTATCCAACTTGGTCAAGGCCGGATAATATAATTTTATTCATTATCTAAAAAATATGGCTGGCCACCTCCCTCCTCCTAGCCATGGCTGCCCCCTCCTAAATCCTCCCTCCCTCTCCATCTTCTCCACCAAAACGGAGAGCCGTCGCTGCCGCGAATCCGTTCTGCCGCTGCGCTTCTCCTCTCGTGCACCAGAGCAACGGATTGGAAGAAGGTCGCCGTCCTCTCTTCTGTCTTCCACAAGAAATCTGCCCCACGCCCCTGGTGAAGTCGCCTCCACCCCGTGCACACAGGCCCCTTGTCGCTGCCGCCATCGCCGGTCGTTATCGTCGTTGTCGTCGCCCTGCCGCTGCTGCCTCTCATCATCACGCTTGTCTTCAACCTCTGCAACAGGCCCAAAGTGAGACTCCCCTTCATCCCGTTTCTGTTTTGCTGATATATATCACAAATCATATGCCATAGATCGAATTCGTATGATCCCCGATGTGGTTTCCCTATGGATCTCGTTGTTGTCCTCGCGTCCAGCAGCACTGCCCTCTGATGGCATCACGTTCCCTGGTGATTTACTCATCATATTATCAAACCCTTTTACCAGATTGTGTATCACATACCTGCACACGTCTCTGCAAGAGGTATTGGTCATGTCTTGCACCGTTTGTGAGATATTAATTTCGTCATGCTTGCTGTTCATGCTGAAAGACAGCGAGACTGCAGTGTTTTGCTTTCGCGTTCCCCATTGATCCAGTGCTCCAAATGACAGGATTTTTGGTCAGTATGTAGTACTTATATCCATTAGCATCCCCACAGAATAGATCCTCAAGTTATGCAACCTAAATAAATTTATGGCATTTGTCGTACTGCTGTTCTCTCGTCAAGCACGTTTTATGTGTGCTGCAGTGGGCTCACGTTCCCGATGATCTACTTGATGAATCAGCAAACCCTTCCACCACATCATGTATCTTATAGTTGCACATGATACCACAAAGTTTCTTGTTTTTATGATCACTAGACATCCACCTTTTGATGCTCTTAGCACTCATCACTCTGCCGTCCCTCTCGTCGGGCATGAACGCCTAAAATTGTATATATGTTTCGCGTTGATTCCTTGTCTTTCTCAGTGCACCCTTTGGTTATAATGTGTTCCCATGTACTTTGTACATGTCCACAAAATGAATCCACCATATCTATAAAGGAATGACTAGCGCACAAGAAACACTTTCAGCAGCTCCACCGGCGTAGTTTTGCCGATTGCTTTGCCCTCGGGAAGCTCCTGCAATTCCTATTACCCAAAATGTTCCTGCCTCATCGTATTCTATGATCAGAGTGCATATCTCCTATCAAAAATCTCATTGTAGTATGTATCCACCCATCCATCAGCAACCGTCAGGCGGCCGACATATGTTGCTACACACAGATCGTTTTAATACCGATTCGACCCGTTCAAGTCACATTAGTTTCATACTGGCGTTAGCTACGTATTACTAGCGACGTTAACCCTATTACATGTTTCTGAAATTAATTATAATATTAATTTGATTAATGCTTAATTTAAAACTTTTTTAAATAAAATGAAACATAGGTTTGTACACCGGTTTTTGTTTCCTATATAAATACTAACATGGATAATATCAACTTCAATCTGTTCTTAATTTTAATTTGATTAGTTGAACACGGTATACATCAATTAGTTGCTCTCACATATGCCTTGTTTTAATACTAAATGTTAAAAATGAATAACTCCTATGAAACAATTATAAATAAAATATGATTAGGATCGACCTCATGTTTTTAAATTTAATATAATCTGAATTAAATCTACTTAGATTATTTCTTTGAAATAATCTTTACATGTGTTTTCTATAAATAAAATAAATGCAGTTTGTAGCCTTTCTTACTGTTAATAATCAAAATGCTTCGATAACCGTGTTCTTCCAAACCGTAGCTCCGCTCTTGTTGTTTCTTGGGTTAGCTTATAGAACGTTTTTCAAAACTATTTTATTCATGTTTGGTGTATTGTCTTAGTTGTAAATTCTGCTTGGTTCAGTTGATTGTTTAACGTTGAGGAACGCTTCTGCGTAGTGGGACTTTGGAAAAGCGGCAAGTGTCTTGATCACCTTGACTCTTGTGCCTTTATTAATTTTACATCATCACTATTTTATTTATGCTTTGTGCATTTAGATGTCAATTTGATGGGAATCCTATGTAGGTTGTTTACTAGATTTTCATGATCATTCCTTAAAGCCATTAGAGGTACCTTTGTTATGGTTAGTATATGCTTAGCTTGCTCAAAAGGGTTGGTTTATAATTTAATCTTGACTAATGATATATGCAACTTGTTAATGTGGGTTTGGTTAGAAACATGGAACCCCTAGGCGACTCAGGCAAGTGGAATGAAGATTGTTTTGTGATTGTTTGATGCTAGTCTTGCCTGAGTCAACTTTGAAGGACCGGTCTATGGAGTGACCACCCAGGACAACAGTACAACCATAAGAACTAGATGGGTGCTGGTCTTGGCTGAATAATTAGGGGCAACCAGTTGTCGGGGTTAAGCTGTCTGGGCTGGATGAGGGTCTGTATACCCAAGAGTTCGGCAAGGAACCTCGGGTGTCGCTGGGTAACCAGGGCATGCCGTAACCCGGTTAATCCGCGCTGGTGAACCTTTGTAAAGGCCTTGTAGTGCACCGCGTAGCACTAACATCTCAAAAATGTGAGGGTGGGGCGTAGCTACCCCTAGTGAATGGTGTTGACACGACTCTTGGTGAAAGTGTACAACCTCTGCAGAGTGTAAAACTGTTATAACAGCCGTGCTCATGGTCAAGAGCGGCCTGGACCCTCACATGGATAGTTGGGTTGGATGAATCACAGAAGGGTGACTGTGGTCTGAGGGTTGGGCTGGATGATGAGATGTTAACCTTAGGATCAGGACAGGTGGGTGACCTGTGCCTTGTTTGGGTTATGGGAAGCTTATTCACAATATAATCCTAGGTGCTTAATTAAAATATGAGCTTTGCAGTCCACTAAATAAAGCCTTCCTTGTCGTAAGCCCCTCATGTCATTTATCTCCCCCACTTGCGGAGTACACGCCTCCAGGTGTACTCACAGTTTTCCTTTGAACCCCCTGCTGTGTCTTCCCCCTACTGCTGCTCAGATAGTACCATGAGAAGGATCTACCACGTGATGACTTGGCGAGACAAAGTTATTCATGAAGACTTGGAGTCCTAGGTTGGCGTGCCCCCGGTCGACGTTCCTGTGAAGATGGAGCCCTCCGCTGCGATTAGTTTTTCGCTGTGTAATTTTCTTTAAGACCCTTTGCTCATTTTGTAATAGTACACGCTTTGTAATTGATAGATGTTGTGATATTACACTGATGATGTCACTTTATGCATGAAAATTGATCATGGGCATGCATAAAGGGTGCGTTTGGTTTGTCCTTGAAACCGGGCGTGACACACGTCCGCGATAATGTTAAACAGAATAGGAGATAAAGGGTCCCCTTGTCGAAGATCCTTCCTTGTTTGGAAAAAAGATCCAACATCGTCATTAACATTAACCGCCATGCTTCCACCGGATATGAAGGATTGGACCCAAGATATCCAAGTTGGTGAGAATCCTTTCATCCGAAGCGTTTGCACTAAAAAGACCAACGAACTTTATCATAGGCCTTTTCAAAATCAATCTTAAAGATTATCCCATTTAGTTTCTTACGGTGTAGTTAATGGACAGTTTCATGTTGGATGACAACTCGCTCAAGGATATTTCATCCTCGCATGAAAGCCATTTGTGATGGGATGACAATATGGTCTGCGATGGAATTGATACAAACAACGGCAACTTTGGTGAAAAATTTGAAGCTCACATTCACCAGGCAAATTGGTCGATACTGCTGGATTCGGTTAGCATCTTTAATTTTCAGAATAAGAGTATAGAGCTTTGTGTAGGGATGAACCTCCATGCATTCATTATTGTATCAATATGGAATGGAAATATTCATGCATTTTCCATTATCAGGACATTTCTCTATTTTTATGATCTATATGACCGGTCGCCAGTCGTCACACATGTTTATAATCATTTTTTCTTATGGTGGTTTATTCAATTTCTTCAAATAAATGAGACATTATTAAACATCACATTGAGGCCTTCGTTTCTCCAAAATGGTTGCCAGTGAGTAAGGCATTGATCAATGATGACAACCTAATAATTGTCACACCTGATTTTAAAAATAAAACTAAATGGAGACGTGTGGGTTGGGTGGTTGAGGCGAATACGGTTTAGATCCAGCCCGAAATGATATATGATATTATTTTTTTCCTTTTTTCTTACAAGTAGAGTGCACGCGCGAGCGCGTGTATTAGAAAAACATAGTAAACAAGAATTTTACTTCTTTAATTTGAGGGTGAGCTTAAGCCAATTTTTGATAAAATAACCGGTAACTTGGTAAAGAGTAAACTGAGGACAAAATGATTTAAGCTTACAGCACGCGACCTCCCGTACGCCTCCATCATGAACTCCAGCTCCGCCACCGTCCTCCCCACCGCCGCCGCCATCCCCTCCAGCTTCGACCTCTCCAACTCCTCCATGTCCTGCCATACCTTGTGCAGCGACCTCAAGTTCACCGCCCACCGCTCGTAGTGGAACAGGTACCTGTCTAGCGACGCCTTCGGATGTTAAAATGGTACTTGCACAAATAAGATGTCAAAGTGGTAAAGATGATCGGAATGCAAACCACAGAAAAAACATGATGTTATTAAGAGGAGGTGTTTCACTATGTAACCACAAAAATCCATGATGTTCTGCACTTTTAAACACACAAGGTCCAAACTTGACAACAATTTTCAACTACAATACAGTTCTAATATCTAATGATTTCTGAAATTACAGAAAAAAAATTTAGGGAAATCTGCACATATATTTTTCTATATTCCCAAACCAAATATATTGACAGCTATTGATGGGGAGTTGTTTCCTTGGGAGGGTAATGATTAATGTTGACGTAGCCATAATTGAAAATTCAATGACTGCAATGAAGAATTGCTAGAAGCTAGAACGGCAGAGGCATTACTAGTTTGATGACAAGTTGTTCCCTTTGCACTTGTTTAGCACTCGTGGTAACACATTGTTTTTGTCTTGTAAACATGATGTAACTTAGGGTGAGTCACAAATAGATACCATATTTTAGCTATTTCTTATTACACACAACCATTTTCTTGGGCCTTCTACCCATTGCATTCAGGTGCAGTAATAAGACCGGAAAGCAGCTCATGTCATGGCTAGAATAGGAAGTCGATTTGTCACGTGCAGTAAACATGATATAATGAACTACTTTTCAACACGAAACACAGTGATGTGGTATGGTATAATATAAAATTATTCTACTAGGTGCAGTTGCTAGCACACTAGAAAATCAGTGAACTACATCTATTCATGGCACTCTCATCGTTTCAACCCCAAGAGTTGCTAAATTTTTAAACACATGCATGCTTACCATGGCAAATACATATTTGCGGTAATCTAGAAGAAACTGACAATCAAGAAGGAGCTAGGAATCACATGCAACTAGGAGCAATGTTGAAGGTTGAGCGAGAAACTCTCATGGCCACACATACTTATAGCTC
The DNA here is from genome assembly GCA_033239725.1 of Echinochloa phyllopogon. Lineage (NCBI taxonomy): Eukaryota > Viridiplantae > Streptophyta > Magnoliopsida > Poales > Poaceae > Echinochloa > Echinochloa phyllopogon. The sequence goes on along the minus strand of BTCW01000010.1, from coordinate 1,624,028 downwards.
ATTTGTGTGATGCCATCTATCTACAGCCGGCATCCTTCAACAACACAAAGCTCAGTAGCAAAAACAGAGATGGCCCAAAAATCGACCATCGTTGCCACCCTCCTTTTCTTGGTCCTCGCTCTACGATCCCCCAAATTCCTCCAGGCGAAAGAGAATACCGGTGGCGCTGCTGAGGAAGGAGCTAAAGCGGAGAAGGTGGCAGAAGCCTTCTGCGACGTACTTTGTAAGGGAAAAGGTGAGCCCCAAAAGAATTGCAGGGAGTTTTGCGGCCTCGGACAGCGAGCCAATGCGGTGTTCCTGGAAGCAATATTGTGCAAGAGGAAATGCTCCGAGCTGAAGGACGCCCCGACGATCAAGTCTTGTGAGGACCAATGTGGCAAACAATATGAGGCAGGAATTGTGGAGATAATCAAAACTTGCCACATCATCTGCGGCGGTGGAGAGAAGGACCTAGCCAAAATTGAGAGTTGCAAGAAGTCTTGCACCTCACCTGCTATCACAGGCACTCCTACACGCAACTAATGTAGAAGAGATCCATCTATGCATCGTTGCCTGACCATGGTTAAACACATGATGGCCATGGATAAAGATGCCTTATTAATTTTATTTCTAGTTGCATTCTTTCATGTCATTCGTCAATCGTATCGATGGAACAACTGTTAGTCCTTCCGTATATCACGGGATTTTGTATGTATTTAATCGAATAAATCAAATAGTTATTCGCTCTGTGTGCCTCAACGGGTCGATCTGCATGAACATTCTTAGATTAAATTTGCTTAAGTACATATATCGTGAATGTCCACTTGTGCTGCATAGCGATTGGAACGCATGGTTGCTTTGCAGGTTTTATATGAAAAAGGAACAACAAGAGCTTGCACAAATAAGGTGTCAAAATGGTAAAGATGATCGAAATGCAAACCACACAAAAAACATGATGTTATTAAGAGGAGGTGTTTCACTATGTAACCACAAAAATCCATGATGTTTTGCATTTTAAACACACAAGGTCCGAACTCGACATCAATTTTCAACTACACTACAGTTCTAATATCTAATGATTTCTAAAATTACAAAACACATTTAGGGAAATCTTCACATATATTTTTCTATATTCCCAAACCAAATATATTGACAGCTATTGATGGGGAGTTGTTTCCTTGGGAGCGTAATGATTAATGTTGATGTAGTCATAATTGAAAATTCAATGACTGCAATGAAGAATTGCTAGAAGCTAGAACGACAGAGGCATTACTAGTTTGATGACAAGTTGTTCCCTTTGCTCTTGTTTAGCACTCGTGGCTACACATTGTTTTTGTCTTGTAAACATGATGTAACTTAGGGTGAGTCACAAATAGATACCATATTTTAGCTATTTCTTATTACACAACCATTTTCTTGGGCCTTCTACCCATTGCATTCACGTGCAGTAATAAGACCGGCAAGCAGCTCATGTCATGGCTAGAATAGGAAGTCGATTTGTAATGGTATACCTTTGGTTTAATGAGGCTCCAGAGGTGACCATGGCTATCTTTTCGAAGGGACACTTATGTTAAATCGATCATCTACATTACTAAACAATCTAACGAAAAGTTTGCTATTGTAAATTGGGCAATTATTTTGGAGCCTCAATGTCAAGCGTTATGCGAGACACACGATAAAAAGAGGATATTGGGCAAAATTTAGCAAAACAGTGCATAAGTCTAGACCCCTCATATGCATGGTGGACTGAGTTATCTTTGAGAATAGTAATAGCCATAGGATATTAAATGGATCCTAACATTATCATTAGAAATGGGCCACAAATAACCCTTACACGCGCCCTAAATAGCATAGTATGCAACTATTAAAATTTTACAAAAAGAAAACCCAAATATTTATCTCTAAACTTCTAGGATCCACAATTAAATAAAAAAAATCATGTCAAAGTAAGTCCAATCATCCCTGCCCCTTATTTGTCACGGTGATACCCTGTCTTTCAATGTTTTATATGGTTTTCATCTAAAAACTATTGCTTCCTCTCGGTTGTGTGGTTATATTTGAAGACCACAAAAAGAAAAATAAAATAAGTATTATATTGCAGACGGTCGCAAATATATAATGACTATAATGAACTACTTTTCAGCACTAAACACACTGATGTGGTATGGTATAATATAAAATTATTCTACTAGGTGCAGTTGCTAGCGCACTAGAAAATCAGTGAACTACATCTATTCATGGCACTCTCATCGTTTCAACCCCAAGAGTAGATGCATATGCGCATGGCTACTTGCTAAATTTTTAAACACATGCATGCTTACCATGGCAAATACATATTTGCGGTAATCCAGAAGAAACTGACAACCAAGAAGGAGCTAGGAATCACATGCAACTAGGAGCAATGTTGAAGGTTCAGCGAGAAACTCTCATGGCCACACATACTTATAGCTCACTTGTGTGATGCCATCTATATACAGCCGGCATCCTTCATCAACGCAAAGCTCGGTAGCAAAAACAGAGATGGCCCAAAAATCAACCATCGTTGCCACCCTCCTTTTCTTCGTCCTCGCTCTACGGTCCCCCAAATTCCTCCAGGCGAAAGAGAATACCGGTGGCGCTGCTGAGGAAGGAGCTAAGGCGGAGAAGGTGGCAGAAGCCTTCTGCGACGTACTTTGTAAGGAAAAAGGTGAGCCCCAAAAGAATTGCAGGGAGTTTTGCGGCCTCGGACAGCGAGCCAATGCGGTGTTCCTGGAAGCAATATTGTGCAAGAGCAAATGCTCCGAGCTGAAGGACGCCCCGACGATCAAGTCTTGTGAGGACCAATGTGGCAAACAATACGAGGCTGGAATTGCGGAGATAATCAAAACTTTCCACATCATCTGCGGCGGTGGAGAGAAGGACCTAGCCAAAATCGAGAGTTGCAAGAAGTCTTGCACCTCACCTGCTATCACAGGCACTCCTACACGCAGCTAAAGTAGAAGAGATCCATCTATGCATCGTTGCCCGACCATGGTTAATCACATGATGGCCATGGATAAAGATGCCTTATTAATTTTATTTCTAGTTGCATTCTTTCATGCCATTCGTCAATCGTATCGACGGACCAACTGTTAGTCCTTCCGTATATCACGGGATTTTGTATGTATTTAATCGAATAAATCAAATAGTTATTCGCTCTGTGTGCCTCAATGGGTCGATGTGCATGAAAATTCTTAGATTAAATTTGCTTAAGTACATAATTCGTGAATGTCTACTTGTGCTGCATAGCGATTGGAACGCATGGTTGCTTTGCAGGTTTTATATGAAAAAGGAACAACAAGAGCTTGCACAAATAATGTGTCAAAATGGTAAAGATGATCGGAATGCAAACCACACAAAAAAACATGATGTTATTAAGAGGAGGTGTTTCACTATGTAACCACAAAAATCCATGATGTTCTGCATTTTAAACACACAAGGTCCGAACTCGACAACAATTTTCAACTACAATACAGTTCTAATATCTAATGATTTCTGAAATTACAAAACACATTTAGGGAAATCTTGACATATATTTTTCTATATTCCCAAACCAAATATATTGACAGCTATTGATGGGGAGTTGTTTCCTTGGGAGGGTAATGATTAATGTTGACGTAGCCATAATTGAAAATTCAATGACTGCAATGAAGAATTGCTAGAAGCTAGAACGGCAGAGGCATTACTAGTTTGATGACAAGTTGTTCCTTTTGCACTTGTTTAGCACTTGTTTAATTATGAATGAGGCTATCACCGATGTTCTTGCTGCAGAGGTGCGGTAAGTCTTAACTCGACCTGCGAGGGGTAAGCCGCCCCCTGGGCATTTCATTTAAGAAGAAGATCTTCTCACGCAGGTCAAGAAAACCCCCGAACTGATGAGGACATGACACCTATGCATACGTTCATGAGTGGTGCATGGGTGGAGAAGAAGGAGACCAACAAGGTTTTTCAAGTCAAGAATAATTCCTGAGGCTAATCCGATTCGAGTCCCTAAAGTGGAGGCCCAAAGAAAGTCAAGTTGGAGTTCACCTCGGAGTCCAGAAGCAGCCCACGCTAAATAGTACGCCCAGGTCGTATAAGGCTCGGATTTGGACGTTCTTTATATGCTTGGAAAGCTAAGAAGATGAACTTTCCAATGGCACCGGTCTCATGTCAAAATTCGTCCAGAGTCATCGGAAATTGTCGAAACAAGTGAACGTCCAGAATCTGTCACGTGTTGCACCGCCATCTTTTGGGCTGTTGGCCCGTGTATTGTGTTGGGGTCCATTATGAATGTGGTTATGGGGTTATGCATGCCCCAACCCTCATATAATTAGTAGCCGCTGCCACATTAGGGTTTGGGGGTTTTGCTTAGATTAATCTGTCGAGAACAGTTTCGCCGTCATCGGTTTGTAGAACCCCAACTTTTGTGCTTAATCATTAATCTGCAGTGTCACTTCGTATTGAGAGCTGCGTTCTTTCGAGTTATTGCTTGTGTTTTTCATTTCGCAGGCAGGGATTAGCCTTCTTGGCGAGGTCAACTGGGTTGTGACACGGTTGATAACCAGAGGAGTCGTGGTGCTAAGATTGCAGGGTTTGAGTTTGTTGACTTGAAGTCGGATCGGTGTGTCGTGCTCCGCCCAAAACGAGTTATCCTTCACCTAACGAAAGATCAGGAACCCTAGTCCCCATCATGTGGTATTCAGAGACAGGTTTACCATCAGGTTCATCATTTTTGTCTTCGTCCTATAGTCTAGAAAATAGCCCTACAAAAATATTTGTTCACAATTTCGTTTCAGATTCGCTTTGTTGAGTTTGTGTCCGTGGTCAAGTCTTGTTGCTGGTTTTGTTCATGTTCGTGACGTAGTTCAATCGCCTGTTGCCTTGATTTGTTTGTTTCCGCCGCCATCCCAACCACCACCATTACCAGATTACAAGTCTTGCCACCCCATTACTCGACTTTCCCTCGCTAGCCGACTTGTGTGAACTCCTGTCGTGCATGTCCTAGATAGGTTGTGAGCCGCCTTGTGTTTATCGTCTTGCATCGCAGCCCTTCTTGTTTCATCTCGCACATCCTAACCGCCATCACGCATTCTGTCATTTTGTGCCTCGCGAAAACCATAACTTGAGATACCCTCCATAAAACAGGCATAACTTTTCGCACGGTGCTCCGTTCGAGCTCAATTTTTTACAGCAGATTCGTGACTCCATTCCGAGGTGACCCAAACTAGCTAGTCGAGTCAAAAACTTGAAAAACAATCAGGAAGATAAAGAAAAAAATTGATTAAGTTGTTTTAGAGTTTTCAAAGATTGTTCTTGAAATTCCCTAGGCCGCAACTCACCTCAAAAAAGGGTGCAAATTTTTGTGGTTGGAGCTCTTGCTATCCCTGTTCAGAGAAAAATATAAAAAAATAGTTGACTAAATAAAAAATCTTGATTCCTACTAGTCCTGAAGGAAATTTACTGAAAATATTAAAAACAATTGCATAGAGTGTTGTTTTACTTGTTCCGTGAGCTTTATCCATCGTTTCTTGTTCCAACTTGTTGTGCTACGTCTAGGACACGTTTAGCCAGCAATTGTGGCTTGTACTTTGGACACTTATTGAATTTTACTATTCTGTAACCATTATTTGCTACTCCTTGCTACATATTTTGCTTTCCCAAAGCTCCACAGACTATACTTCAGGTCAGTGAAGTGAAGGACCCTTGCAATCTTCGTACTACTTCCTCACAGGTATCACGAACCAGCCACCGGTTATACCATCTACTATTTTGGTTTAGTAAGAGCACTTGTAAGAATTTGGTAAACCATGTGAGAGCGTGTTTGCACTGACACACATATAGTAGTTGATAGGAATAACCTTTTGTGTTTTCTCTTGTCTATATACTAACAATGGCAGGGAACGATGAGATTGTTCGAGAAGTATTAAGTTCTCAAATGGAGAAAGCGGAGCAAAATCAATTCAACAATTTATTTCAGATTTTCTTTATTGTGTTGGAGAGACGTTGCCGAGTCATAATTGATGGCGAAAGTTGCAACAACATTGTAAGCTTAGAGCTGGTTGAGAAGCTTGGTTTGACGACAAAGCCACGTCCACATCCATACTACATGCAATAGGTAAATTCTTATGATAAGATAAAGGTAACTGAAATTGCACATATTGAATTTAGCATTGGTTCTTATAAGCATAGTGCTAATTTTGACATAGTACCTATGCAAGCATGTCATTTGTTGCTAGGCACGCCTTGGATTAATATAAATAATGTGGTACACAAAAAGGTTGGTAATAAATATTCCATCAAGTACAACGGTAGAAAAATTACACTTGTACCTTTGACTACTGCTGAAATTTTAGAAGCTGGTCTCCAAAGGGCGGAGAGAAGAAAAAATGAACCTTTTAGAAAAGAATGGGTTGTTTTCAATGACACAACAAATTCATCTAAATCTAAATTTTTACAAAATGATGATATTGTTTTGCCTATTGTTGGAACTGATACTTTCCTGCGTGTACATAATGAAGATGACCATAAAAAAGAACAGAAACAGGTAAAATTTTTAGGTAAAAGCTGTGCTGAATTTACCCTCCAATGATGCAAATAATGCTATACTAGAACCTTCTCTTGGATTACCTTTGTCACAAGTAGAGAAGGAGCATGATACTTTTGATTTGAAACAATATACATGTGCTGAAAATAATATTATTATACCGATTACTTGTGCACATGACGAATTGAAATTATTATCTTCTTTAAACACTTTGGGTTATGTTGAGTTTGATACTTTATGTGCTCTTAGTAGTTTGGAAGATAAATTTAGATGTGCTCAGTTGTCATGGTTGTCTACTTATACATATCATTTTATTGGCAAATATAATTGTAAATGAGAGTATATGGTGCATTGAGTCTATATTTGTACAAATATGAAATCTCCTTTTGATGTAGAAGATTGTGATCAACTAGATTGTCCCTCAAGTTTTACTATAACGAATCAGGTTCACTCTCAAGAAGGGGAGCATTGTTGGCTGCTATCTATGTGTGCTAGTGCTAATTTTTCTTGCATTGAACACATACTAGCCATTATGCAACCATCTATGTCTTCATTGCGTTTTGTTAGTGCTAATCTTTTGCATGATAGTGTTGAAAAAGAACGTGTGTGTTTCAATCAAGGAGCCTATGTATTTGTTGACAACTCTATAGGAGAAGATACTTTGGGAGATTGGAAATATGGTCATGTCACTCTCCACAATATTCTCAGTTCTCATATTTTCCGCAACCTCGTGTTTCTTCGTGTTGTGCAGGGCCATCTTAGAGCAGAAACGACGCGGAGGACGACTTTTCGTCAAGAAGGGGAGGAGGATGAGGACATGACACATATGCATATGTCCATGAGTGGTGCATGGGGTGGAGAAGAAGGAGGCCAACAAGGTTTTTCAAGTCAAGAAGAAGGCCCGAGGCTAATCCGATTCGAGTCCCCAAAGTGGAGGCCCAAAGAAAGTCAAGTTCGAGTTCACATCGGAATCCAGAAGCAGCCTGCACTAAATCGCACGCCCAGGTCGCATACGGGCTCGAATTTGGACGTTCTTTATATGATTGGAAAGCTAAGAAGCTAACCTTTCCAATGGCACCAATCTCATATCAAAATTCATCCGGAGTCATCGGGAATCGTCGAAATAAGTGGACGTCCAGAATCTGCCAATCTGCCAGGTGTTGTGCCGCCATATTTTGGGCTGTTGGCCCGTGTATTGTGTTGGTGTCTATTATGGACGTGGTTACGGGGTTATCCACGCCCCAACCCTCCTATAATCAGTAGCTGCCGCCACATTAGGGTTTGGGGGTTTCGCTCAGATTAATTTGTCGAGAACAGTTTCGCCGTCATCGGTTTATAGAACCCCAACTTTTATGCTTAATCATTCATCAATAGTGTCACTTCATATTGAGAGTTGCGTTCTTTTAAATTCTTGCTTGTGTTCTTCGTTTCGCAGGCAGGGATTAGCCTTCTTAGCGAGAACCCCAACTTTTATGCTTAATCATTCATCAATAGTGTCACTTCATATTGAAAGTTGTGTTCTTTTGAATTCTTGCTTGTGTTCTTCGTTTCGCAGGCAGGGATTAGCCTTCTTAGCGAGGTTAACCGGGTTGTGACACGGTTGATAACCAGATGAGTCGTGGTGTTAAGATTGCAGGGTTCGAGTTTGCTGACTTGAAGCCGGATCGATGTGTTGTGTTCCGCCCAAAGCGAGTTACCCTTCACCTGACGGAAGATCGGGAACCCTAGTCCCCATCACGAACCCCGGTCCCGCCCTTACACTGGGAAACATAACCCGTGAGATTTTTTTATTTTCCACAAATTGTGCAGCACCTAGGGATTGAACCCTAGGTGAGAGCTCCCCAGCCGGTGGCGTTTGCCACCGCACCGTGAGCCCTTTGCGACTTGTGAGACATGAAAACAGGTATTACCCATGATCATATTTTAGTTGTTGTAATAGGGCGCGCTAAATGTTTTTGTATTTTAAGCGAAAGCTAGATTTACTTAGGCCAGTAATGCATATGAATCAAATGTTTTGGTGGATCGGGTAGAAGTAGGATCGAGATGAAGTTTACCACTAGCACTAAACAACAACCATGCAGGACGAGCTCCTGTGGGCGCTGCAGCTCTACAAGGCGCACGCCGACACCTACGTGTGCTCACTGGTGCCGGGCGCCGCCGGCTACCAGCCGTCCCAGTACATGCCGGGGGGCCTCCTGTTCAAGGCAGGCGACAGCAACATGCAGTACGTGACCTCCACGGCGTTCCTCCTCCTCGCCTACGCCAAGCACCTCGCCGCCGTCTCCTGCGCCGGCGGCGGCGGAGCGGTGCCGCCGTCGACGCTCGTCGCCGTGGCGAAGCGCGGCAGGTGGACTACATCCTGGGCGCGAACCCAGCGGCGGCGTCCTACATGGTGGGGTTCGGGGAGAGGTTCCCGAGGCACGTGCACCACCGCGGCCCGTCCATGCCGGCGGTGAGGGATCACCCGGCGAGGAGGGGTTCAGGTACCTGCACTCGTCGGAGCCCGACGCGAACGTGCTCGTCGGCGCCGTCGTGGGCGGGGACGCGTTCACCGACAGCCGCGACAACTACGCGCAGGCCGAGCCATCCACCTACACAAACGCGCTCTCGTCGGAGCGCTCGCATTCCTCGCCGGCGGCCGCCGCCATTGAAGCTAATGGCTTCTCCCATGTGTAAACTAGCTAGAGATGGACCGATCGATGTATCTGTGGTGTGTGTCGAGGTGCCATCGAAGATTAAATTATCTGTGGTGCTATCAATGATATATAAAGCCCTATCTTCCTCTAAAAAAAGATTGGGCAGCGAATTCAAATGGATTGGTGAAGCCGTGAAGAGGCGCGGCTCTCTTTTCGCAGCGTAAAACATTTTCAATGGTGATGTGGCTCCATGCTAAGCAGGGCTGACTGACATTCCCAGTCAAGTGCACACTAACGTTTGGCCAATAACACATGATCAGGTAAGATAACCATTGCAGTTGCGAACGTAGCCTCAAATCTTGTGCGGTCCATTTAAGAGTTAAGATACTCCCTCCGTCCTAAACTCAAAACAAACTATAATTTAAAATGGATAAAATAGAATGTAGATAAATGGATCTGGGTATATCAACCCTCAGGCCTCCTTCAATGGTTGGCTCTTACGCTGGCTCATAAAATTTTTAATCCGTGAACAGTGCAAAAAAAGTTAAGAGCTATCTCTTGTTTAAGAGATTGTCTCGTACACGTATTTTGAGATTATGTGAGTGTTCGCCCCCAAAATTGGCAGTCGCCTATCAGGTCAAGGGCAACCGGTCAGACCGGTTCTGGAAAGCGGTCAGACCGGTTTCGCTGTAGCCGATCTGGCAATGGCCGAAACCGGTCTGACCGGTTTCTCTATCCGGTCTAACCGGTTTACTCCGAGTTGGAGTAGAATTAGGAGTCCTGATCGTTTTCCAAATTGTAAAATGATTCCTTGCGGGGCAAGACATTTCCACCCTATAAATATAAAGGGCCGTGGCCGATTGAGACCTATCATCCAATCGATCAAATACTATTTTCTACTTTTATCTTCAAACCCTAGCTTTTCCAATCCCTTTGCTTTCCTTGTCTGTCTCGACGGCGTTCAAGGAGGTTCTGAGTGGCCTGACCGATCTCAAAGCAACCCTAGACGCGCCATCTCCGACGGGGTCCCTCCCGAGGTGGTGATTCTAGGTTTTCACCGAAGCCCTAGCAAATCCGGTCTGACCGGATCTCCAAACCGGTCTGACCGGTTTGGGCTGAGGCTGCGGCAAGTGTGAAGTTTCTGGTGTTGCGCGATCCGGCGCTCGTGTGTGTTGACCAAAAAAGCGTCAACATACTTTTGGCGACTCCGCTGGGGAATTATAGAAGATCTGGTTTTCAAAGACCGTTCAATCTAAACTCCAGGCAAGATGGGATCTCGATGTGAACTTGATATGGAGAACATCATCACAGCTACGCTGGAAGATCTCACTCAAGAGGAGCAGAAGAAATTTGAGGCGCTACAAGATTACATGAAGACACAATTTTTGGCTGGCGTCAAGAAAGATCGTCATGGCAAGGTGGCAAGATTGAAAGAATTTGAGCTACCGGCGATCAAGTTAAACGACAATCAAGTTGAGGTAATACCCACTGTAAGTAAATCACAAAAAACTCCTTCTACTACAGTTCCTAAAAATAGTGTAGAAAGTGATGAATTGCTTGCCTCATATATTGCTCATTTAGAAAGATTAGAGGATATTGAAAGTGATAGGACTGCTGCTCGCTTTAATAATAATGAAACTAATAGTAGCGCTCCTAAAATTAATGCTAGTGGGGTAGTTTTTCCTAGCTTGTCACCTATACCTAATGCTAATAATGAAAAATATATGTATGGTATGCCACCTGAGTTTGTCGTTGGTCAGTCCCTGCCGTTCCAACCGACCGGGCCAAACATGGCTAAACCGGTCAGATCGGATCAGGGAATCGGTCAAACCAGTTTGACCAGCGCGCTTGAATTAGTGCATGAGCAACCTTTTCCGCTTTCTGTTGTGCCTGATTCGATGATGTATGCTCATACTAATACCTTGGGTACTGCTAGGCCGCAATACAGTACAACAGTTAATACATCTGCTCAAAGAAACATTATACCTGATGATGTGTTTGAAAGTTATAGGCTAGCTCAAGCTAAGATTGCTCCCTACTTAAATAAGATGAATTTGGAAAATGTGCAACCACAGCAGTCAAATAATCCAAACTGGGCTGAGTTTAACAAATTTAGAGAAGATTTGGCTAATGTGGTAAAAACTAAACTTGGTGTTGATATTGGTAACACAAATTTGTATCAAAAACCATATGATGCTGAGTTTGATAATTTTCCTCTTCCACGTGGTTGGCGTATGCCTGATTTGATTAAATTTAGTGGAGATGATGACCGAACCACGTGTGAACATATTAGTCAATATATAGCTCAGCTAGGGGAAGCAGGTGCTTATAATGCTCTCAAAGTGCGTTTATTTTCTTTATCATTAACTGGCACCGCTTTTGCTTGGTTTTCTTCGCTTGCTCCTGGTTCTATTATATCTTGGGATATGTTAGAGCGTAAATTTCATGATCACTTTTATAGCGGGAGTTTGCAATTGAAATTGACAGATTTGACATCGGTTAGGCAAAGTAGAGATGAAACTGTTTCTGCTTACATTAAGAGATTTAAAGAAACTAAGAAACGTTGTTTCAATTTGTCAATCACTGATACGGACCTTGCCGATATTTGCCTAAAGGGTTTAAGATCATCCATAAGAGATAGAATAGAGGGTTCTGATTTTCTTTCGGTTGCAAAAGTTCAAATTAGAGCTTTAATTGTTGAAAACCGGATAAATAAGGAAAAAGATAGAGATACTTCTAGATCACGTCGTTCCAATGTTCATATGATTGATTATGAGTCAGATAATTCAAGTGATAGTGATAAAGAAGTACTTGCTGCTGAATTTGTATGGCCCTCTAAAGAAAAAACTTATTCTTGTACATCACTTAAGCCGGCTAGCAAAGGTCGGCAAGAAGAAGTTTACATTTGATGTTTCCAAGTGCGATCGTATCTTTGATGAATTGCTTAAGTCTGGAAATATTAAATTATCTCATAAATTGCCTCCACTTGATGAATTGAAAAGGCGTGCATATTGTAAGTTTCACAATACTTATTCTCATGCCACTAATGATTGCAATGTATTTCGTCGACAGGTTCAATCGGCCATAAATGAAGGTCGTTTGACATTTCATGAGATGCAAGTGGACAAAACTCCTTTCCCTGTCAATACTATGGATTTACAGCAGCCTAAGGTCTTGGTTCGGCCGCATCAAGCCGAAGCAACCAAAGGGAAGAATGTTGTGATTGGTGAAGTAAAACCTGATTTGAGGGGAAAAGAGTTGACTCAAGAAGTTGCATGTGAGACAACTCCAGATGGCAGGGAGACATTCAAAGTTACTGTGAGAGCCTCTGGACATGGGGGCAAGGGTCGTCCGTTCCCGCCGAGCAGAGACCGTTTGAGCCTGTGCAGGCCAAACCGGTCAGACCGGTTGGGGAAAGCGGTCAGACCGGTTTTCCCCAGGGCCGTCCGAAGATGATTAAACCAAGCCGTCCGGAGATTGGAAACTGGAAGCTCAATATTGCAAAGAATCAGGGGTGTACTCTTAGGCCAAAGGTTACCTTTGATATGCTATTTGACAAGTACTCCAAGCAAAAGGCCGTTACAAACGATCGGCCAGTAAAAAAGAGAATGAGATTGCCTCCACGCCAAGAAGAATGTTCTCAGCCAAAGAGGAATTTTGCTCCGCGATGGGAGGCATCAAGTTCATATCCACCTCGTCCAATTTATGATAATAATGGAGTGATGTGGGTGCCGTATCAGCAGCCTTTCCAACATGGATGGGGAGGGCCGTGAAGGCCAGTATTGGGCAGAATCTCAAGGCCTGGACAGGACCGTTTGGCACTTCGCCAATCTGGTCAGGGTCACCAGACCCAACCGGTCAGACCGGTTTCACAAACCGGTCAGACCGGTTTCCCTGGGAAATCGACAGCATCTCCTATGAAGCAAGTTTACAAGCCAAAGCAGAGAGAGGAGGTGCATAAGATAGATATTGGCTCAGAGAGGACTACAAATCAAGATGTTATTCAGATTGGGTTGAGGAACGTTCCCCTTGGAGACGGTGGCAAAGGACCGATTGTCATAGACAATAAGGTTGAGACACCTATTCAGAAGGGATCTGTTTCTGCTAATGATCATGAGGTCAGTGGAAGTAGTTCTAATTCCAAGTACTTCTTGCCAAGATGGTGTCCTCCCGGTTTATCTCATACTCAAAGGAGGAAGCTTCAGCGCTTGAGGTTTCGGGAGATGAAGGAGAAAGAGCTAGAGAAACAGAGAGACGAGGCATTCAACAAGTACAGGCCTATGATTCCACAAGGGAAAGAGTGGAGAGCCAAGTCCAGCTCCCAGACAGAACCGGTCAGACCGGTTGGGGAGTCGGTCAAACCGGTTGAACCGGTCAGACCGGTTGCCGAAAGCGGTCAGACCGCTTTGCCCGATGCGCCGCCTGGTTTTTCTTCTCCCACTCCTATGGTTCGTGATAGCAAGTTATCAACGGTATCTGCTCCAGAGGACGATGAAGAGCTTGTTGATTATGGTTCTTCTCCTGAGCGCATGGATCTTGAGCTTAATGTAATTCATATGTCTATGGATGGTTATGTGTTATCAGAGGAAGACATCGCTCATCTTGATTTTGGGCCAAAGGAAGCTATTTTCCAGAAGCCTAAAGCTACTGAAAGTCATCTGAAGGCTTTGTACATGAAGGGTCATATCAATGGAAAGTCTATCTCTCGCATGCTAGTGGATGGAGGGGCGATAGTTAATTTGATGCCGTATTCTCTGTTCAAGAAGCTGGGAGGTTCAAATGAGGAATTGATCAAGACCAACATGACCGTCAGCGGCGTTGGAGGAGGTGAACCTATGGGCGCCAAGGGAGTTGCTTCTATGGAGCTCACTATTGGAAGCAAGACTTTGGCTACTGCGTTCTTTGTCGCTGAGACACAAGGTAACTACAGTTTAATCCTTGGTCGTGATTGGATTCATGCAAACCAGTGTGTGCCTTCTACTTTGCATCAATTTTTAATTCAATGGATAGATGATGAAGTAGAGGTCGTTCATGGAGATACGTCGGCTTGTGTTGCAGTGGCCGATAGTTCTACTGTGGATGGTCATGAGAATCTTAAATGCTTATCTGGTTTAGATTTATCTGATTGTGAGATCATTGGTTGCACCAAGGATGGCTTTGCTACTGCTGTTATGAAGCCGATCGGAGATCTGGCTATACCATCTCTTATGATTTGATGGATCCGAATCTAGAGTGGTTACAACAGAGGCGTGAGCACTATCGGGCGCATAAGAACGATATGTGTGAGGCCATTGAAGATTTTGATGATTTGAGCAAGTTAGGACAAGGGTTTACGTCGGCTGATCCTTTAGAGGAGGTAGATATTGGTGATGGTACTATACCTAGGCCGACATTTGTAAACAAGAATCTTGATCCTTTGTTTAAATCCGAGTTAATAAAGTTCTTAAAGGAGTATGTTGATTGTTTTGCATGGAGCTACAATGAAATGCCTGGTTTAAGTCGTGATTTAGTTGAATATCGTTTACCCATTAAACCTGGTTTTAGGCCTTTTAAACAATCTCGCAGAAACTTTAATCCTGATATTTATGACCGAGTGAAAGAAGAAATCAATCAGTTGCTAGATGCTAAATTTATTAGACCTTGTCGATATGCTAATTGGATCTCTAATATTGTGCCTGTTGAAAAGAAAGGAACAAAAAAGCTTCGTGTTTGCATTGATTTTAGAGATCTCAATAGAGCTACTCCTAAAGATGAATATCCTATGCCTATAGCCGATTTTCTTGTTAATGCTGCATCTGGACATAGAATTCTTAGCTTTCTTGATGGTAATGCTGGTTATAATCAAATATTTATGGCCGAAGAGGATATAGCCAAAACGGCCTTTCTATGTCCGGGTTTTGTTGGTCTATTTGAGTGGGTAGTGATGACTTTTGGTTTGAAGAATGCTGGTGCCACATATCAAAGGGCTATGAATTTGATTTTTCATGACTTGCTTGGCATTATAGTAGAGGTTTATATCGATGATATTGTTGTCAAATCGGCTGGAGTAGATTCTCATTTGGCTGATTTAAGGCTTGCATTTGAAAGAATGCGTCGGTATAAATTGAAGATGAATCCACTCAAATGTGCTTTTGGTGTATCGGCTGGAAAGTTCTTGGGATTTATTGTGCATGAAAAGGGCATAGAGATAGATCCTACAAATATTGAAGCTATTAACAATGTGAAGGCTCCTACTTGCAAGAAAGATTTGCAAAAGTTTTTGGGCAAAGTAAATTACTTGAGGAGATTCATTTGTAATTTGTCCGGGAAGGTGAATGCCTTTACTCCTTTACTTCGGTTGAAGAATGACATTGATTTCAGTTGGGGGGCAAAACAACAAGAGGCATTTGATGAGATCAAGCAATATTTATCTTCGCCACCCGTCCTTCAAGCGCCCAAGAGTGGGGTTCCATTCAAGTTGTATGTGGCGGCTGAGAAAGATGTCATTGGAGGTGTTTTGACTCAAGAAACCGAAGGAAAGGAACATGTGGTTGCATATGAGAGTAGAAGATTATTGGATGCCGAAACAAGGTACACCTTTATTGAAAAACTATGTTTATCATTATATCATACTTGTACCAAGTTGAGGCATTATCTTTTGCCAAGTACTTGTGTAGTAGCATGTCAAACCGACATAATCAAATACATGTTGCACAAACCAATTTTAAGTGGTAGAGTCGGCAAATGGGCTTACGCTTTAGTTGAATATGATTTGCATTGTGAGCCATTAACTTCAATGAAAGGTCAAATAGTAGCTGACTTTATTGTTGAACATAGAGTAGATAAGCAACTTGATTTAAGTGTCGGTTATGTTACTTTTACTCCATGGAAATTGCATTTTGATGGATCAGTTTGCAAAAGTGGTTGTGGTATTGGAATTGTTATTACTTCTCCACATGGGGCTGTTTTTGAAGCACTTAACCGATTAGATCATGAATGTACTAATAACCAAGTCGAGTATGAGGCTCTTCTATTTGGATTGGAAATTTTGCATAACATGGGAGTAAAGCATGTAGAAGCTTATGGTGATTCTTTACTGGTGGTACAGCAAGTTTCTAAGGTATGTCAATGCTTAGATGGATTTTTGAATGCCTATCTTGATAGATGCTTTGATATTATATCTTGCTTAAATGAGTTTGTAATTCGTCATGTACCACGAGAAAGAAATCCAAAGGCGAATGCTCTGTCTCAGCAAGCATCTGGTTATAATGTTCAGAAAAGAAATTTTCAAGAACGAAGACCGATGTTTTTAGAAGCCGAGTGTTCTGTTCTGGAGGAACCGGTCGCACCGCTTCCTCAGACCGGTCTGACCGGTTTTACCGGTCTGATCGCTTCAGAAAACCGGTCTGACCGGTGTCCCGAGACCGAGTATACTTCGGCTGCTGTTTCTAATCGAGACAAAGTGGATGATTGGAGGAAGCCTTTGGTGGATTATTTGCAAAATCCTAGCAATTCAGTTGACAGAAAAATCCGACGATGGGCTCTTAAATTTATTCTAGATGGTGATGAATTATATCGTCGGACTATTGATGGTTTGCTTCTAAAATGTTTGGGTCCTGACCAAGCTAGGTTGGCTATGGCAGAGGTTCATGAAGGAATTTGTGGTACTCATCAATCGGCCCCCAAGATGAAGTGGCTCCTTAGACGAGCTTGTTTCTATTGGCCCAATATGATAGCCGATTGTTTTAAATACTACAAAGGATGTGAGGAGTGTCAGAAATATGGGGATATTCAGTTGGTACCTGCGGCATTGATGCATCCAATTATTAAGTCTTGGCCTTTCCGAGGATGGGGTTTAGATTTTGTTGGCAAGATTCATCCTCCTTCGTCGAAGGGTCATTGTTTTGTGATTGTGGCAACTGATTATTTTACCAAATGGACGGAAGCAGTTCCTTTGAAGAATATGACACATAGAGAGGTGATTGAGTTTATTAGAGAACATATTATACATAGGTTTGGTATTCCACAAACTTTGACTACGGATCAAGGAACTTAATTCATATCCAAAGAGGTGCGTGAATTTGTTAATTCCTATGGTATTAAACTTCTCAATTCATCTCCATATTATGCTCAAGCCAATGGTCAAGCTGAATCTAGCAACAAGACCTTGATAAAGCTCATCAAGAAGAAGGTAGAAGATCATCCTAAAAGATGGCATGAGGTATTATCTGAAGCTTTATGGGCTCATCGTATTTCTAAACGTGGTGCTACTAAAGTTACTCCGTTTGAGCTTGTGTATGGTCAAGAGGCCGTTTTACCTGTAGAGGTGAATCTTGGCGCATATAGACTTGCAAAGCAAAATAATCTTGATGTTGATACATACTATGCTTTGATGATGGATAATAATGATGAAGTGACCGACAAGCATTTGGAAGCTTTAGAAGAGATTGAAAAAGATAAGAGGCGAGTGGCGAGAGCATACAACAAGAAAGTGAAATTCAAATCTTTTCAGGTAGGTGATTTGGTTTGGAAAACGATCTTGCCCATTGGATTGAAAAGCAACAAGTTTGGCAAGTGGTCTCCAAGTTGGGAAGGTCCTTTCAAGATTGTGAAGGTTTGTTCAAGAAATTCCTATATGGTAGAGACCTTGCAAGGACAACAGCTGCCTAGATCTCTCAATGGGAGGTACTTGAAGAAATTTTATCCAAGTGTTTGGCAAAGTGCTTGATAGGATATGGCCGATTTATGTTTGAAATCGTCCTTAAGATAAAAATGGCCGGTGAATTCTGTGACATCGACCTTAGCATATTTTCTAGTGCATAAAATTTACTAGAAAACAGGGGGGCATATGTTCGCACCCAAAATTGGCAGTTGCCTATCAGGTCGAGGGCAACCGGTCAGACCGGTTCTGGAAAGCGGTCAGACCGGTTTCGCTGTAGCCGATCTGGCAATGGCCGAAACCGGTCTGACCGGTTTCTCTATCCGGTCTGACCGGTTTACTCCGAGTTGGAGTAGAATTAGGAGTCCTGATCGTTTTCCAAATTGTTAAAGGATTCCTTGCGGGGCAAGACCTCCCCACCCTATAAATATAAAGGGTCGTGGCCGATTGAGACCTATCATCCAATCGATCAAATACTATTTTCTACTTTTATCTTCAAACCCTAGCTTTTCCAATCCCTTTGCTTTCCTTGTCTGTCTCGACGGCGTTCAAGGAGGTTCTGAGTGGCCTGACCGATCTCAGAGCAACCCTAGACGCGCCATCTCCGACGGGGTCCCTCCCGAGGTGGTGATTCTAGGTTTTCACCGAAGCCCTAGCAAATCCGGTCTGACCGGATCTCCAAACCGGTTTGACCGGTTTGGGCTGAGGCTGCGGCAAGTGTGAAGTTTCTGGTGCTGCGCGATCCGGCGCTCGTGTGTGTTGACCAAAAAAGCGTCAACAGTGAGGATGACGTGTGGGGTCATTTATGTTATGAACTATGTGCTAAGAGCTAGATCATTGGAGAAGTTGTCTCTTAGAATGCTTAGAGCTAGGTGTTGACTCTTGCCATTGGAGGAGGCCTCATCCGTGAACTGCTGGCAGAGCTTGCACTAAAGTTTCTTTTTTCTCTTTATAAAGTCAGAAATAGTACAATAATGCGTCTGATCGAATGCAAAGATAAATCGAGGCCTGAATCAGAGTTGGGGGCAACAACAATTTGAACGCAGAGCAACCAAAATTCGGACATTTGCATAATTTCCTAGCCACGACACATCAATTTTCTCACCAGGCAAACTAGAAGGTAACGACAGGACTCGCACTGGCGAAATAACTCGTGCCTTGCATTCTGAAGCTTCCATTGAGTCTCAGCATGGACTAGCTTGGGATACAGCATCATGGCGGTGCTCAACATTCACAAGGTCTTTCACCCTCCAAACACAAACACTTAGCAGCGGATAATTTGGCACTGGAAGTGGTATGAGTTTACTTCATATGTGAGAAGAGCAGCAACATGTTCTGAAGATGAAAATGTTGTGGACGAGCACCTGCACACAACACAATGGAAGATGACGGATCACTTCTCAGTAAATCCCAACACAGTTAGAGTGAGCAAAACTCACCATATCATCTTCTTCTTGTACTTGAAAAGCGTAGTAGCAATCCCAGACCTTAGGATATAAATTTCTATGTGCAGGTGATCATCACGAATATATTGTACTACCTCCGTTCCAAATTACTATTCATTATTAACTTTTTTGCTTAACGTTTGACCATTCGTCTTATTTAAAAAATTTCACAAGTATCATTTATTTTGTATATGACTTGCTTTATCATCGTACATATTTCAAGTTACTTATTAGCTTGTATATTTGGACGAAATTTTTGAACAAGACTAATGGTCAAAGCTCACGGAAAAAAATCAACGACGAATAGTAATTTGGAACGGAGGTAGTAGATGGTAATACATACTGTGCACCTATTATATTCTTACATGTCTTGTAGTGGAGTTTCACGATGAAACACTGTACATAGAACTTTGTTATTAAAAAGGCAATTTACTTGCTCTGGGAATTCTTTAAGAAACACGGATTGCACTTATTCATCTAATTAATATTGCATAACAGTATAACTGTTTGATGGCAAAACTGATGAATAAATAACCAACGAAGTTTTTAGTTAAAAACTATGACATAGTTGTGTTCTATGAGCATGCTGTTCAGTGGAAACTCTGGTCTTTTGATTCTGAAGTTGTTCGCAATGTTTCTTGAAAAGCACAGTAGCAATCCCAGACCTTATGATATAAAATTTTATGGGGTGATCTGCACAGTTGTATTGTGGATGGTAATACATATATGACAATATTGTCATATTGTGAACCTCTTATATTCTTACGTGTCTTGTAGTTGAGTTTGATGAGGAAACATTGCATTAAGATTTTGGAAAATTGATCGTTAGTGACTTTTTGCAGGTTGCCGGCCATCACCAGAACGAAGAGTTTGCTGTGAGAGGGAAGGAACCCAAAGATGAAGTTCAGATATACATATTTTTTTTACTTGCTTGTGCCATTTTAAGGAAAAAAAATTGATTCATACCTTGGAGGAAAATAGAGTGTCATGTTTTTGTAACATACCACTGTGTTTGACAAAGACAAAAGCGACGCCAATAACATGTCAAGTGGTATATTGCACTTCTTGCAAGTTGCAACGCTATGTATGAAAATGTTAACGGTGCATTGTGATTGTTCTTTTCAGGTAAAAGAGGTTGCTCTTCCAGCAAGAAAAAGAAACGTCAGGCTTTCTTTTGCTTTCGTGTACCCAGACAAGAACGGCCGCTTTGTTCTCAGACAGGTGAGAGTTTGTTTCGATTGTGACTATCTTGCTGTAACAGCTTCTTCTATTCATCTACAAAAACCAAGTCACTTGCACTAACTGTCAAATCTACCCTCCAAGGAATGAATTGGGGAATTTGTTACCATTATTGCTCAAACGTGAAGCCCTTGTGTTAAGGTTTAATGCTGATGCCGGCATATTGCCATTTTATGATGCAAATGCTAGTTCTTTTCTTTGACTGAATTTCTGTTGTGGAAGGAGTTTGTGTCGTTAATGCTAAAAATGTAAAAGCCCCCTTGGTGTCAATACTGATGTGTCAGCTTATCATTATGAGCGTGTCTCCATTGAATATTTCCTTAGTCTCTTAATTAATAGCACATTTGCTATCACACAATTATCCGTAGCGGCCTGTTCGTTTGGCTGGTGGTTGGTGGCTGATGCCAGTATGTGCTGAAAGAACAATACTGCTAGCTGGCTGGTGCTGGTTTGTCCAGAGAGAAAAATACTGCTGGCTGGTGGCTGATAAGCCAAACGAGCAGGCCCCACATGCTTTTAGCACAATTCTAGGCCCTTTCCATGTGTCTATTAAAGTGAGTTTACCGTTCACAGCATGATGGTTTGGTGCTTGTACTAAGCATATATAGAGGGCTGTGCACTTGCTTGGAGCTACACCCCTACACGTGGTTCCCTATGCCATTAGAACTTTGGGAACCAAAGGGGAGAGGAACCAAGGAGAATGGAGAAGACCATCAAGTACAAGGAATATTTCAGTGAAGGAGCAGAGATCTATGGCACTGTAGACGATTTTGTATTTAGCTGGAAATGATCTGGCGGAGCTTGAAGAAACGGCAAGAAATGAAGTCTTGTTCTATATGCCTACCACACCTCAAGAAGAATCGAGATCTAGGAGTACTATTACATGTAGCCACAAAGAATTATAATAACTAGGACGAAGGACACATACTAATAAGTAGTAACCGGCTATAAGCTAATAAGCTAGAATTCATGGGTGGTGATGAACCTGCATGCGGAGCTTGTGTGCTTGTGTTTGGGGAGAGCTCCAGAGAAGACGAACCAGCAGCTGGAGTAATTGGGATAGAGGAAGGGGAAGCTGGGGAAGGGGAGGAGAGGGGAAGAAGGTTAGGAGCCGCAAGTAGCTAATTATAGACGGAAATTTGTGGTGGTCTGTTGGATTGTTCTGGTTGGCCATCTATATTATTCTTGTCCAAATTAACTAGTGCTAGTTAACAAGATAACAACGTGCCGTAGTATATGGACAATAATTTAACTTCACCTGTTAGACGTAACTATCTGTAAACAGCGATTACCGACTAAAAAAACCGCAGATGATTGGATGATGTCTAGTGGATTTTCCAATTAATTAATGATAGCTTGTTGGAAAACTCTCGCATCCCAAAATTGGTGCCACTATAAATTGTTGATTTTTTAGCAATTTTCTGTGAATATATTTGCTAAAATCCTGTAGATAATTTGAGACAGATTATTGGAGAAATCATGGTGATAAGTGATAACCTTTTTACAGGTAACTTGAAAATACAAATAGACTAGTAATAATGACGATATAACACTAACTACTTTTTGACGCATAACTAAACATAAAATGTCAACAACACTCACAGCTGTGATCTAAGTTTCACAATTTGAAATTTGGAAAACTATAGTTCTGAAACTCAAGCATACACTATGCAGGGATCACTGCTCTGAATTTCCATTTACTGTCAAATTTCAGGGAGATGGCCGGAAGGATGTGAGCTTTGCAGATCATGCCCTAGGAAGAGTACGTGTCCTAATGTAAGTGGCATTCCTGATGTGACTCCGGCAGGACGCAGGAAGCCAGGAACCAGACCTGCTGCCAGCCATTTTGACTCAACCATGAAGCCATCAAACAGAGCTACCCACTGCGCAAAATGGTAGAATTTCTTGTGTTAGTAAACGTTAAACACCATTGATCTGCATAGGGACAGCAAAATCAGCTTCTTTCTGGCAAAATCAGCCTAATTCTGGCAGTGGCACGTCTCATCTATTTACCAACAAAATCAGCTTCTTTCATCTTTCCAGCTTCCTCGAGTGCATGATGAAGCAAGACTAGGCTGCGGGGTGCAGCAACAGCAGAAGTGCTTCCATTCTCAATTAGCTCATAAAAAAGCCGGAATGCCTCTGAAGCTCTACCGTCCATGCAAAGGCCATCCAGAACCAGACTGTGAACTGCCACACCCAGTTCATGATGCTTGTGCAAGCTAAACAAGGTAAACTCTGCAGCATCTATGAACTTCTTGTCCTTGCAAAGTGTCGGAATTAGTTTTTCCATCCTGATGTAATGGCCATTATCATACAGACGCTTGGTAATCTTGTATGCACGGTCATTGAAATCACTTTTGAACAATACATCAATCAGATTAGTAGAAAGATCAACATTCTGCCGGATCTTCCTCTCTAGCATTATCTCAATCAAATCAGTGGCTTCTTTCGCACATCCATCTTTCTTCAAAAGGCCCAAAAGAACCGAGTGGAATGTACTTGTGCTAGGCCGAAGACCACTATTTAACATCCTGTGAAGAGCTTCCCAAGCTGATTTCATCCCAAGCTGATTTCATCCTTTCTTTCTGCATAAAACCATCTATTACAGCAATGTAGCATTCAATGTCAGGCACAAGATCCCTCTTCAACATTGAGAGAACCAGTTGGTACCCTTCTTCAAAATCCCCCTCCTTACAGTGTCCTAGGATCAACGTCTTGAATGCTTGGAAATCAACTTTGCTCCTCCTGTCCAGCAACTGCCCGAACAGCATCCTGGCTTTTTTCGCTTTCCCATTCTCACAAAAGTATATAAACAGTGGGTTGTATGCTGCAACAAGTGGTACAGAACCACCTCTTTTCTTGAGGACCTCCTTCTCCAAGATCTCATCCACAAACTGCTCAGCCCGGCCAAACTCACCACTCCCACACAATGCCCGGATAACCATGCTATAGTTTGCAGAGTCACGTCTGACATGGAGTTCTGTCATTTGATCAAACACCTTCATTGCATCCTGAATGCGCCCTTCCCTCCAATGTGCAGCCATCAGCGTGTTGAATGTGCATGTGTCTGGTTTGAATGAGTCCATCTCAAAAACCTCCTTCACTAGCTCCATCCTTCCGGCCTCACAGAAGCCCTGCACCATCGTGTTGTAGGTGATCCTGTTCGGCGGCACACCATCTGCAACCATCGCCTTCAATAGCGCCAACGCCTCGTCATCAAGCCCCTTTGCACAGTACGCCCTGATCATGTTAGTGTAGGTGATAACATTAGGGAAGGCGTCACTCTTGCTGCCTTCTTCACTGAAGCGCATTCCGTCGAACAGCTCGCGCGCGGTGGCCAGGTCAACCGCTCGGCACAGAGCAGATATCAGGGAATTGTACGTGATGGCATCGGGGCAAAGGCGTAGGTCTCCGGCAAGAAGCGGAAGAGCTTGAGGAGCATGGGAGCCGACGGGCGCGGAGAGGCAGTGGAAACCCCATGGAGAAGGGTGTTGAGGGTGGTCACGTCGGGAGAGGCGACGGGGGAGCGGAGGAACACTGCGAGTCTGCGAGGAGGGCGGAAGATGCGCGGCGGCGGCCCCGTCGGAGGAGCGCGGCGAGGAGGGAGTTGAAGGTGTTGGATTAACGGGAGTTTGCTACATTTTACTCGAAATCGATCAAAGAATTAAAAGGTTTACTGATAAATACCAGAGAGTTAAATCTCGTATGGAGAGTCAAAGGAAATTCTAACCAAATTAAATGGTGGATCAGCTGTGAACCATCTATCAGGCCGGCAAAAGGAGAAAGACGTGCCACTTGCGCGCTCGCTCGCCGGACCGAGCCGTGACGAGTGTCGTGTCGTCCGCTCTGCGTGCGAGGTGACTAGTAATTGACGCTTAATGATAGTCTCTCTCTTCTCCCTCGTTGTTACACACTCACTCTCAAGTCCTCTTTTGACGCTTATTAATGATAGTCTCTCTCTTCTCCCTCGTTGTTACACACACTCTCAGACCCTCTTTGATACTCCTAAAACTTGTTAATTAGGAGATTTAACATGAACACTCTTACATATTATTATGTAATCACTGGATCACTCACCATCGTCATGAATTTACTGTTAATTTCTGAAATTAAAATATATCAAAAAATGTCTAGATTTCTAACGATCCAAAAACCTTATATTAATAATAATAATAATAGGCTCTCTGGTACACCTTTCATAATATTTTTATATGATAATTTTAATAATCAGTATTATGTTTTAGTGATAAAGTAGCTGCAAAGTTCTCTCACATCCCGCAGCAACGCGCGGGGAATTACCTAATTATGTTTCTCCCTTTCTTTTCCCTTCCTAGCTTAGGAGAGGAAGACAATTTGGTGGTTGCTGCTTTTATTTTTAAGGGTTTCCTATTAATTGATTTGTGCATGCAAACTTATTTTTTGTGTTACTTTTGTATAAATGTTAATGAGTAAATGGGTAGTATTTGAAACTTTATTCATGTTCATCCGGGACCCATGCACGTGAAAAAAGCATAAGTTATATTTGATTCTGAAAAAAGAACTCAAAGCCAATGAAGCAGTTTGTATCTATTTATGCAACTATCGATATGCAATTATACGGTCGTCCTTCACTCGAGCATTTTGTTTTGGAATATTTAGGGGAGAAGGATGTGTGACCTTGCATTTCGGAATATAGGATAACATACACACGTCATGGAATAACTAATTAATAAAATTGGTTATGTCCATGTTTGATCGTAGAAAGCAGCTCTAAAGTGTGTAGTTTCGTCGTGTCTATCTATATGCTGGTAGTGGTAGGTCGGCCTATTAATTCCTGAAATGACGGCAAGCATACCTACGTCGTGAATATAAGGCTCTGTTTGTTTCACCTTATGACCGATTTTCAAGGTTCGATTTTGATAAATTTAAAAGTCAAATGAGAGTCATTTGACTTTTTGATTCTTTAAAATCGAGCGTTCAAAATTAATCATAAGCTAAAACAAACGGACCAAAGCGAATAGCTAGGAGTGGTTACGGATGATAGCAGCCTGTTTAGATCTACCCAATTTTAAGGATGAGTTTAAATATAATCCTAAAGACTATCATTACTCACGAGCAAATGAACCGTAGATGAGAGAGACCATAATTTTTCCAAGGAAAATAACATTATCATGTTGCCGGTAGAGGGCTGATTGGGCCAACGTCAATGATAAGGCCGATTTGTACCACGTCAACGATCACAATTGACACGGACTGATAGAATGGGCCTCGGCCCAGTTTGTC
This sequence comes from Echinochloa phyllopogon, assembly GCA_033239725.1. NCBI lineage: Eukaryota > Viridiplantae > Streptophyta > Magnoliopsida > Poales > Poaceae > Echinochloa > Echinochloa phyllopogon. The sequence continues at coordinate 1,598,282 of BTCW01000010.1, read as the reverse complement.
CCGACAGTGATACAGTCAGCAAAATTGCAGCAGGGAAAAACCTTCGACGCGAAGGCGTCTGCCCCCATGCCGTCGGCGTTGTCGCCGGCGATGGCATCCGCCGCCGCTGCGTCAGGAGCTCGACCTCGACACGTTCCTCCCCTCCTCTCCAACCTCCTCCACGGCCTCCGACGCCACTGACGCTGACCACCGCCGCGCCGTGGACGACCTCCTGCTGCTCCTCTCCTCGTCAGACTCCGACTCCGAGGAATCCACCCCCAGCACCGGCAGCCGAAGCCTAACCCATGTCCAAGCCCCAGCGCCGCCGGCTGAACCATCGCCGTTGCGTTCCCCATCCGCGTCCCCGTCCCCAAGGAGATCCACATCCGCCTCGCCGTCGGAGAGGCTGTCCTCCCTCGTCGCGAGAACTTTCTCCGGCAACGGCGCCTCCTCTTCCTCTTCGAAGCCGCTGCCTTCGCTCTTCCGCGGCGTCCGTCCCAGCCCCAAGCCTGGCGCCGCGCTAGCCGCCGCTGCCGCGGCATCCCGGGCGGTCCCGCCGATCAGTTTCGGGCGCCCATCGAGAAGCTCCTGGAGGAGGGCAGTGGCTCCGAGGAGCTCCCTTCCACTGGAAGCTTGGAGGCGGAGGTAGAAGAAAAAGGTAACTCGGAAGTGGTTGCTGAACCGACAGCCAGTGGCAGTGGGAGTGATGAATTGGAAGAGGAGAAACATGGAGAAGTGGCAATTGAAGAGAATTCTGAGCCCACGAAGCTGGTGGAGGCAAGTACTCTCCTCCATTCTGTTGTCAAGCTGGTGGAGGCAAGTACTCTCCATTGAAAATGACAATTTGGCGGAAACCAACCAAATCGGGGATGTCTATGAGGCAAGTGCATTTGATCAAACTGGAGATGATAATTATGTGCAATCAGATCCATTTGAATAGGAAAGTCTTGATGATGACAGGGAAGTTGAAAGATCTGACAGCTTCATTGAAGACCAAGTGGAATACGAGAGTTTAATTCATAAGGTGATCGAAGAGAAGATGGATCAGCTGGAGGTCAGCAGGAAACCTGAGAAGAAGCCTAAAGAAGATGAAGAAATCAGGCATGAGTAGAACAGTTATCCTTCTTGGCCTTTGCCATTGCTTCCCAGAATGCTAGTCAATCAATCTTTCAACAAAAAAAAAAGAATGCTAGTCGATCCAGCAATCATACAGTATGTTTACAACAGGAATCACTCCCCCATTCCCTTCCCCAGTTTCAACAGTCCAATTTCACCAATCAGACGGCTGTCAAATCGCTCCTTCTCCAGTTACTGGATGAATGTGCAAGTTAGAGACTGCTACTCTGATCCCCCTAATAACCATCTTGTAATGTCGACTCCATCCCTGCTCTGCTTACACAAAATGGTGCGTGGGGTACTCGTGCTCCGAGCCATTGTAGTCGTAGTAGAGCCTCTCGCCCTTGGAGATGTCCCTGTTGGCCACGAGCAGAACCCGGCACTCGCCGCCGACGTCGAAGCGCACGCACTTGAGGTTCTGCTTCTTCCTCCCCTCCGGCGTGTGGTTGTTGATGCCGTTGATGAACCGCGCGATGTTGCTGCGCCTGTCGGGGCAGATGACCAGGCTCCGGGACGGGTTGCTCGCCGAGAGCAGCGTCATCATGCTGTCGCCGTCGTCGTGCTCCCGCCTCCGCAGGTAGTCCACGTCGCCGACGTACTCGGTGATGATGGTCAGGTCCTTGATGAACCGGTCGGCCTCCACGGTGAACCCCTCCACGGGGTCGTACACCACCATGAGCGGAGGGCACTCCCCTCGCTCCATCATCCGCTGGCACTGGCTCAGCGCCTCCACGTCCTCCTTCGGCAGCACCTGAAATGGCGATGAGATCCCAGGTGGTTCAGTCAGATTCAGCGGCGATGAGATGCAAATGGCGGGTGGTCGGATTCAGATTTGGTCGGTTGAAAGAGAGAACAAATAACCGACCTGCATCCCTCCGGCCTCGAGGGCGGCGCGGTTGGCGGAGCGCGGCGCCATGCCGGGCTGGTATGTGAGGTGGTTGCTGAAGACGGCGCCGGTGGCGGTGAGCGCCGTGGCGAGCGAGGCCATCTGCCGGAGCCGCTGGGCGGGGTACTCGCAGGGGTTGAAGGGAAGCAGCTTCCTCTTCTTCTTGGACACCACCAGCGCCCCCTTCCGCTTCCGCTTCTTGGACTCGGACGAATCCGCCGCCGCCGGGCTCCGCTGGATCTTGAAGAAATCCACGATCTTCGTCTGGACCAGCGGGAATTCTGCAGGACGAAACGTATCACGGATTGAGCAAAGGAGCAGCTTTGATACTAGACTGCGAGTGGATACAGCTGACGTTGCAGAGAATTTAGTACGTAGTACTCACGCTTGGGCTTGTTGGCGACGGAGGATTTGTTGGCGGCGGCGGAGGCGGACGGGGAGCGGCAGGAGGGGCAGAACCAGTCGCCGGCGGGGACGCGCGGGAGGATGGGGCGGAGGCAGAAGATGTGGAACCCGCGGTCGCAGCCGTCGCAGAGCAGCAGCTCCGCGTCCGCGTCCCCGGACCCGCACGCCTCGCAGCTCACGTCGTCGTCGGCGGCGGGATCCGCCCTTGCCGGCGGCGTCCGCGCCCGCGTCCGGCGGCGGAGCTGGCCGGCGGCGCCCATCCCACGAAGGCGCGCGAGGGGCAAGGAGAGAGGGAGCGCGGAAGGCTTGCTTGCTACGGCGAGGTGGGCGGCGGCAGCGGGGGTGAGGTGAGGAGGCGGGGTACGGATAAGGAGGGTAAATAGGAATGGAGGCGGGGCGGCGGCGGGAGATGGGCGTGGTTTTGGCGCGCACGGGGTCTCGGATTCGCGGGAACCGCGGGTGGCGGGGGTCAGCGCGCGCCAAAAGGGTTTCTTTCTTTCCTTTAGTTTTCCCGTTCGCTTTGGGTCCGGGTCGGAATCGGGCCTGGTCCAGTGAAGTACACGGGCCTTTCTTTGTTGGAGTCGAGTAAATGGGCTGGATATAAATGGGCGGGCTGGGCTATGGTGAGGTCATCCGTTCCGATTTGGGCCTCGTAGTCGCAGTCGCAGAGAATGAGAGAGAATCCGTTCCGATTTGAATACTGTCACACCGAGACGTTAAATTTCAGTGTGCCAATGTCCAATGACGACAAACGCAGACGTTGACCCGTGCACGCGCTCGACCATATGAATATTTTAAACTAAATTTAGAAGAAAAACAACATGAGTTTCTATACTGAGTTGAGAATTTGATCTCGGAACGAGAAGTCTTAACAACAACAAAAAGAATAAAAAACAGACGGGGGTCTAAACCGTGGATTGTTACGTTATTGGTCGGCTCGCTCGCTCGGTGATTCTCCACGGGGGCTTGAGAATTGAAGCATCGGTGCTGCCCTTTGCTTTCTACACCAGCGGCGCTCATCGATCACCCTGCCTCTGCCTGCTCCACCACACACGACGCTAGTTATGCTCAATGCTTCTGGCCGGGAAGCTTCCTTGGACAGCGACCGACGCACATCCATCGTCGATCGGTCGCTGATCCGGATCCATGCATTCGTTCCTTCCTTCCCATCGCAACTCCGTCCCAGCTAGTTTAATAATATAATACTCCACTGCTGACAGAGTTCTATCTAATTTTAATTATTTATGGAAGCTGATTCTACGAGAGAAAGTGCTTCTGTTGCTTAAATTGATTTTTTGTGAGCGGCTGAAACTGATTTTTTTTTATTCTCTATCGTATACTGCCCTGATTCAAAATCAGGAGGAAGAATCACTTCATCCTGTCAAAAAGGCTACTCTCCCATAATCACTTCTCACGCCAAGCAGGCAAACAGTGCCTAACTAACCCCATGTCGTGTCTGCTCCGCAATTCTGCTAACATATGACGTGGCTTGACCCGGACCGGACGTACAGTGGAGTTAGCACTGTAGTAGTAAAGTCCTCCCTCCGGTATTGTATTGGAAGTCCTTTATAATAGCGATACGGTCACCAAAGCACAACTTTGATTCCACTTTTCTATTTATATGGTTTTCACATTTTCAAACTCAACGACTTAAATATTATTCATGATTTATATTTCTAATGTTTAACTCAACCCTGTCCAAAAGAACTTATAGTACCATCCGGATGGAGTACTCGTACGCGAAGAGACGGGGACTTGACGTCGTAGTGTCCTTGTACATATAAAAGCAGCAGGGTCTCACGGCTCATCATATTCCCATCCATGCATACAAAAATCTCCCCGGCCTCGTCGAGTGAAGCTTCCTGGAAGCTCGCCTCTGATGGGATGGGATCCATCGTCCTAACGCTACCTGTCCTCTCGGGTCCACTCTCACTCCCTGTTCGTTATCCTGATGATCAATCCGGATCGAGCGCGCATGCACAACCTGTTGTTAGGCACACCCACTGCACGGCCATTATTTTTTTTCAAGATTAAAAAAAGAAACGAATTTGAATGAATATCGTAAATTCTTTCAAATAACCCTTTTTTCTAAAAAAAAAAATCTTTCAAATAATTCCTGCGTTCAGCTGGAACGCCAGCGAACAATAGATAAATGGACTAGAAGAAGATTAAATTAGCTGATGATGATGACGTGATCATCTTACGTGCGGCCGTGCCGTCCAAAGCTTTGGTTTTTATATATACGCAGCAGCACGTCGTCAACAACACCCGCTCGCGAGCTCGTCCAAATCCAATCCAATCCAAACTAAATAAAAGCTGCTCCTTTCCGATCCCTTGCTTCCCTCGCCCGCCGCCGTCGTCGCAGCCCGCCGCCATGGCGGCATCGCCAGCGAGGAGCCCCCGCGCCGCCGGAGGCGCCGAGGCGGCGTACGAGGACCTGCTGCCGGTGATGGGGGAGCGGCTGGGCGCGGCGGGCCTGCTGGCGGAGCTCCGGGCGGGGTTCCGGCTGCTGGCGGACCCGGCGCGGGGCGCCATCACGCCCGACAGCCTGCGCCGCGGCGCCGCGGCGGCGCTCGGCGTCGCCGGGATGGCGGCGGCGGAGGCCGACGCCATGGTCAGGGAGGGCGACCACGACGGCGACGGCGCGCTCAGCGAGGCGGAGTTCTGCGTCCTCATGGTGCGCCTCAGCCCCGGCATCATGGCCGACGCCGAGGCGTGGCTCGAGGAGGCCATCGCCGACGAGCTCGCTCCAAGACCCCAGCTCCACGACGCCGACGCCAACGCCGGCGGCGGCGGCCTAGGCACGGCGGGCCCGGCGGCGAGCCGGCGATCGGCCTAGTACTTCGGGCCTTTGGATTGCCTACCACCGCACCTTGATTAATTTGTGAGCTGAATACAGTGCTGTAATTACCGTGATGATAATCGCTTATTGTGTTATTGTTGTTCGTTCAAAAGTTACCGTGTTCTTGTTCGATGTACGTAATACTACTACTAATAATAAAGCCGTGTTGCGGCATGCTAGTAATACTCAACTGATTCATTTCGTTTCACGTGTCCAAAAAGTATGCGTAGAATATCTTCGCTCTCACATATACGTCGTTTAGAATAAACTAGTTCAATTAAGAACGGAGGAAAGTACTACTATTATACGCTGAGTGTAGTATTTGTCAATAAAAAAGAGAAAAAAAAAGTCTTTTCGATGGGCATGCAGCAGAACATTCCTGTAAGAGAGAGAAAAAATGTGTTTTTAGTACATTTTACTAGTCACACTTTGGATTGTTAGGTCTTGTTTAGATCCAAAATATGGGGTGGGGATTTGGGGTTGGGGTCACTTCGTAATCATTGCATCACTGTAGCATTTTGTTTGTATGTGTGCAAAATTATCCAAAAATTGATTAATTAGGCTCAAAATGTTCGTCTTGTAGAGTACAACAAATCTGTGCAGTTAGTTTTTGATTTCATCTACATTTAGTACTCCATGCATGGACGGACATTTTGATTTGACGTGAATCTTCTTTTTGCATAGTGAACTTTATGGTTGCTTTTTGTAAACTAAACAATGACTTAGTGTCCATCACTGTGTGAGGGACTAATTCATATACTGCATAAAAGTATAGCGCTAGAGTGTTCATCACTGTGCTACCTATATATCAGGAAATTCATGAAAATAGAAAAAATTCTGCATCACTGTATCTGTATGCTCTCAGACACCTCGTTTCAGAGAATGCAAATTTTGTCATGGTCGGTAAATCATGGAGCCTGTTCCTGGTTAGTTGAGTTGGGCCACCAAACAGCTATGGAAAAAAAAATGGAACCGGGCTGCTGCGTAGATGGACTAGTTGGGTGGCCCAACTAGCCTGGAACAGGCCTCAGCTCGTCCCCCTTCAGAAGGGAATCTCTCTCCGGGCAGGCAGATCGGCCACGTCGGCTAGCTGGCGGCCGTGGCCGTCCACGTCACGTCCCCCCGCCGCCGTCGTCGTCGTCGACTCGTCGGCTTCCCCAACTCCACCCAACCCAAAAGGCTCCCGTCGGTTGGGCGCGCGCGCGAGCGCCACGTCCCCTCTCGCCTCCGTCCATTGAGCCCCACACAGCCAGCCACACTCTTCTCCTCTCCTCCAGAGAGAGAGAGCGAGCTCTGCACACGCTGCACACTTGTCTCGTCCACTCGGCTCCCCTCCCCCCTTATCTCCCTCCTCCCTCCTCCACCCCCACCAACCAGCCATCCACACCTCCCCTCGATCGCGCCGGAACGCTAGAAAGCAAATGCTGGGCGCCGGCGCCGCCGCCGCGGGACCCATGGCCGCGCCGCCGCTCGCGGCCGTCCGGCCCGGCCTCCTCCGTGTCTACTGCTCGGCCTCCAGCTCGGCGTCGTCCGCCCCGGCCGCCTCCAAGAGCAGCAGCAGCAAGCAGCAGGTGCCGCAGCAGCCAGCCGCCCCGCCGCTGGGCGCCGCGGTGGTGCCGCTGGTCCTGGCGGCGCTGCCCCCGGACGCGGCGCTGGCGGCGGGGGGCGAGTTCGGGATCCTCGAGGGCCGGAGCTTCGCGCTGCTGCACCCGCTCGTCATGGGCGGCCTCTTCACCTACACGCTCTGGGCGGGCTACCTCGGCTGGCAGTGGCGCCGGGTCCGCACCATCCAGGACGACATCAACGACCTCAAGAAGCAGCTCAAGCCCGCCGCCGCCACGCCCGCCGCCGTCGGCGCCGCCTCCCCCTCCTCCTCCGCGTCGCCGCCGCCCGCCCCCAAGTCGCCCGTCGAGATCAAGATCGACGAGCTCACCGAGGTATCCCGATCGATCCGATTCTACTTCACATAAACGATGAATTCAATTCAATTCATCGTGTATATATATTGAACTATTGATTGATCGTGGCAGGAGCGCAAGAAGCTGGTGAAGGGTTCGTTCCGGGACCGGCACTTCAACGCGGGGTCCATCCTGCTGGGGCTCGGCGTGCTCGAGTCCGTCGGCGGCGCGCTCAACACCTGGCTCCGCACCGGCAAGCTCTTCCCGGGGCCGCACCTCTTCGCCGGGGCGGCCATCACCGTGCTGTGGGCGGGGGCGGCGGCGCTCGTGCCGGCGATGCAGAAGGGGGACGAGAATGCCAGGAACCTGCACATCGCGCTCAACGCCCTCAACGTCCTGCTCTTCGTGTGGCAGATCCCCACCGGCCTCGAGATCGTCGGGAAGGTCTTCGAGTTCACCACCTGGCCATGATCGGACGACGGCCGGAGTTGTTATTATAATTGCCGCTGACGCCGCCGCGCCGGGCATCCTCCTCCTCCCTCCGCCGCCTCTGCGTGTCTCTTCTCTTCCATCTATATTCCCACTCCCACTAGGTTGTTTGACTTGATGATAGCCGTGAGTGTTCAGTGCAGTGAGTCTCTGCAGGGTTGTTTCTTTTCTTGACCTGTGTAAAAATGTTGATAAGGTTGTGATCGATGAGACTGTCAAATCCCAAGTTTTTTTATACGCTATCGTGTAGTAGGAGGCAGCTCGTTTGCACTACAATTTTTTTTACTTCAGCTGATGCGATGCGTGGATGACAAAAATTTACGATTCATGGGAGTGTCAAATGCCAAGTTAGTCAGGATTTCTTTTAGAAATGAGAAATCTCCGGCCTCATGGGTCAGGCATCATAGCCATAACTGTTGTCCGGAGAAATATAACTAACACTATTGCTGTCTAGATGCATGGTACGAAGTTATTTCATGACTATCACGCTGTGTGTTGCGCTGAAAACGAAAGTTTTAAACAAAACTTTTTCATTAACATTTGAATTTGACAAATTAATGCCCGGAGCTTCTATTGGGTCCCTCCAAAACAACATCATTCCCTTCAAAGAACCGTGTTTTTACCTTTAATGGTTTTTACAAGCAACCCATAAGAAGTCACATTTAAAAGGCTACAACTCAAGCAAATATGCTCTAAAACCTATCGCCCACTCGTTGGCTCATTTTGTCCGGTGCTTCTAAGGATTCTTGGCGGATTTATTATGATGCTCCCTCGATTTTAAGTCATTTTAGAAAACCTTGGATAATTTAACAAAGATAAAAAGTGACAAATATAAAAATGACTTTATTTAATCCTCCTATTTATCCATATTCGATGCTAATTAATTGTCGTATGCACGTACAAACAATTGCAATAATCGTGAGATACAATTTGTGGCACACATAACATGTTTCTTTAGACAAAGGGGGTATGTACGTCTAGGAAACCGAATGGCTGGGTTTAGGGTAGTATTAGCGCTATAGGTTTCCCGTGGAAGGAACAATAAAATGATTTAGTACAAATGCACCCAAGCACACACCACCAATTTTATATCTCGAGATAGAAAAATCATCAGTGTTGAGTACCGTTCGATCAAAAGCTTTATTGCCAATTGGCTGCATCAACTTGACAGTTTTGTAAAATGTTTAGTAGTTTTCAATTTGTTTCGTGAAGAGAGGAACGGATTCGATCCGGTGTGCAAACAAAGTTAAAATTTGGCGAAAACCAGCTAAAAAGTTTCACCCAAAAAAGTTTCAAAAAGAAAAAGAAAAGGGGAGAGCACGACACGACACACTGTGGTGTGGCATTCCTGCGTGCTAATCACCCAACTCAAACAAAACAAACAGCGGCAATTCCACAGGACAATCTCCAAAACCCTCGCTCACAAGCTCGCCGCCGCCGCCGCCGCCGCTGGCAATGGAGGGCGTCCACAGCCTCCTCGTCCGGCCCAACTCCGCGCCGTTCGCCTTCTCCCTCCCGCCGGCGGCCCAGTCCCGGCGCCCCAAGCCGCCGCCGCTGGCGCCGCCCGCCCCCTTCGCCTGCCGCGCCGCCAGCCGCTGGGCCGACCGCCTCTTCGCCGACTTCCACCTCCTCCCCACCGCCGCCGCCGACCCGCCGGCCGCGGCCTCCTCCGCCTCCTCGTCCCCGTTCGTCCCGCCCTTCCCCGACGCCGCCGACCGCGCCTTGCCCCTACCGGTCGACTTCTACAAGGTGAGTCCCGTTGGTTCCTTCGTGAGCATCTCGGGGGTGATTTTGGCTGTCACTAACCTTCTTAGAAGGGGATAATACTGCTCTGTAGAAATGCTGCAGTCCAGCACTCGAATTGATTATCCCGTTTCCAGGATTGCTGCTAGTTTATGAACTATCGCAATCTCATGAAAAACTGCGTATCAAGTGTTCTTGTATGGCTGGTTAGTTATTGGCATTTCCATTTCGACGGGTTTGTAATCAATTATTGTACCCCTCAACTTAGTTATGTAAATACTCCTTATGGCATGCTTATTACAAATAGAACCCACATATATTTGATTTTCTGAAAATTATCTGTTTGGTCTGCCCTGTTCAGATTTGGGATTGTCATTTTATAGAGAAACATGGGATAAGCTTGTTAAGCGGGGTTAATAGTGTGCTGTAGGAAATCTGCAACCTGGCACTCGGCTTTGTTACTCCATTATCATGTTTGTCGCTTGGATATTGGATATTTCAATCTCATGAAAAATTGTGTTCTTAACTGTTTCTGTATGGCTGGTTGACTAGTGGGAACACCAGTTCTTTGGGTTTCAAATCCATCTTATCCTGCAACTTACATTGCACCTTACTTAATTCAGAAAAAAATGGTATTGTGTAAAGAGATGTATGGGTTGTATTCCAACGCTGTGAACAAAAATAACTTGCATATTTGATCTTGGTCATGACTCATGATCTGTTGGTGTTGTTCTTCTCAGATTCTCGGAGCAGAGCCACATTTCCTTGGCGATGGCATTAGGAGGGCCTTTGAGGCGCGGATAGCCAAGCCACCGCAGTATGGCTACAGCACAGAAGCTCTTGTTGGGCGACGGCAAATGCTGCAGCTTGCCCATGACACTCTGACAAACCAGAGCTCCCGTACCGAGTATGATCGTGCACTTTCCAAGGATAGTGATGCGACACTCACCATGGATGTTGCCTGGGATAAGGTGAGGTTGCAGCTCAGCAAGATGACATACAGTGCAGTCTGATATTCTAGAATATCAAAATAGCACTCTGGTTATAACTGGCCACTGCCTCTCTTGGGTTACTTGCCAAGCAGGTTCCAGGTGTACTGTGTGTACTTCAGGAGGCTGGGGAAGCACAGCTAGTGCTTGCCACTGGAGAGCAGTTGCTTCAGGACCATCCGCCTAAGCGGTTTAAGCAGGATGTGGTGCTAGCAATGGCATTGGCTTATGTGGACATATCAAGGGACGCGATGGCTGCAAACCCACCAGATGTAATCCACTGCTGTGAGGTGCTCGAGAGGGCGCTCAAGCTCCTGCAGGTGAACTAATTTGTTTTAAGGTCTCATATTAAATGTCTCATGGTTTATTAATCTTAATGTGACATGTTTTCATTAGCGCTGTATATACCATAGGTTGTGGATCAGCGTGTTCTAGATTTATCACTTATCTAATTGCTTGCTGTTAATACTTAATAATAGTGATTACTAATGGTTTTATTTGGTAAGCATCAGATGAAACAGTACATATTGATGTAATTACAGCAGTGTAGGCCTTGCATCACTGTCACTTTTCAAATGCTTGAAATCAATCCAGTTTGGTCTTAATTGTTAGCTACATTATGGCGTAACCATTGTCCTGGTATGTTGTAAAACCAAACCGGCATTAAGCTATTAACCAATGTTGCTTAGAGATAATGAATGCTTCAGTCCTTTTATTTCCCCCTCTAAGCATCATGTCATTGCAAACTGCTATCACCTAAAAGGGCTGCTGCTAAATGATCAAATAAGCCTAGTCATATTTGGCCTTTTAGCTGTCAAATTTTCAATTTGGTATTAGATCAGTCTGTTATGATCATCTCGTTTATTCTTTCTTGGTTGGAGAGATATCTTGGAAGTAGTGCTAATAGAAACATTGTACTTTAGGAGGATGGTGCAAGCAATCTTGCACCCGATCTGCTTTCACAGATTGATGAAACTTTGGAGGAGATTACACCTCGTTGTGTATTGGAGCTACTTGCTCTTCCTATTGACGAAAAGCATAAAAATAAACGCCATGAAGGCCTGCAAGGTGCAAGAAACATATTATGGAGTGTTGGCAGAGGTGGTATTGCTACAGTTGGAGGGGGATTTTCTCGCGAGGCCTTCATGAATGAGGCCTTTTTGCGGATGACATCAGCTGAGCAGGTTCGTGTCTACCTAGTTTATGACCTGCAGCATGTTGCAGTATGCTTATTTTACTCGAGCATAATTTTTAGAAGTGTTTTCTTTACTCATTTTCTCCTTTTTGTTATATATCACAGATGGATTTCTTCTCTAAAACACCAAATAGCATACCACCTGAATGGTTTGAAATCTATAGTGTGGCCCTTGCACATATTGCTCAAGCAATTGCAAGTAAAAGGCCACAATTCATCATGATGGCAGATGATCTTTTCGAACAACTTCAGAAGTTCAATATAGGTTCTCAATATCCTTATGAAAATGAGATGGATCTCGCGTTGGAACGGGCACTCTGCTCATTACTGGTGGGAGATATTAGCAATTGCAGGCTGTGGCTTGGAATTGACAACGAGTCCTCTCCATATAGAGACCCCAAAATTATTGAGTTTGTGGTGAATAACTCTAGCATCGATGAAGAGAACGATCTTCTTCCAGGGCTGTGCAAGCTTTTGGAGAATTGGCTTGTCTCTGAGGTTTTCCCAAGGAGCAGAGATACTCGAGGCATGCAGTTCAGACTTGGAGATTATTACGATGACCCGAGAGTTTTAAGCTACCTAGAAAGGATGGAAGGCGGTGGGGCATCTCATTTGGCCGCAGCTGCTGCTATAGCAAAACTTGGTGCTCAAGCTACAGCTGCGCTTGGTACGGTAAAATCGAGTGCTCTTCAAGCATTCAGCAAGGTTTTCCCACTGATAGAACAGCTAGACAGGTCAGACAAGGGTAATCCTAGTGATGATCTTGAGAAATCTCTTGAAAAAATTTTCCAACAAAATGTTACTGGAGATGCTATCCATGATTCCAAAAATACTGCTTTGAAGATTATCTCTGCTGGTGCATTGTTTGCACTATTCGCGGTAATAGGTCTGAAGTGCTTGCCTCGTAAGAAGTCACTTCCTTCTATTAGTAGTGAGTATGGGTCTGTGGCTGCTGCTGACTCCGTTGGTGGTGAGTAAACTCTTCAAGTCTTGAGGTTTTCATTGATGTTTCCGATAAAGCTATGTACGGAATATTCCGCAGATGTTTCTGTAACCATAATACTTCCTAGTCCTACATGTAATGTGCACAGTACACCATAGAAGTGTATGCATAAATGCTTAAAACCCATATTTTTCATCAATTGTGTAATGTTCTTCATGAAAATTAATCCTTCCATTATTTTGTTGAAGGTACAGCAATAGATGAAGAACCACTAGAAGTTCCTAGAATGGATGCAAAGTTGGCTGAAGATATTGTTCGCAAGTGGCAGAGTATCAAGTCCAAGGCTTTGGGTCCAGAGCACTCTGCTGCAGCATTGCAAGAGGTGAGGTTCAAACTTTGACTTTATCCTGCCTAGTGCTTCATCCCATGCACTACCGTTGTACGAGTATGTTGCTAGAGATACTGTAAGGAGACTGTAAAATGGAATCGAGAAAATAAATATTTGTGCTGGTTTACTGTTTCAAAGATACCGAATGCTTCTAAGATAATGTCTTCTTTTGCCACTAGAAAAATAGGCAACTAACAAAGAAGTAGTTTTCTGCTTTTTTTTCGCTAGTGTCTTGTCAAATTGTCATCACGATACTGAATCGAAATTTCTCATAATGAGAACTGTTTGTAATCTTGTCGTCTGAGATAATTGCGACAGCCAAAACATTGCCACCACATTGATCAAGCATGCTCGTTCAACTTTCCTTGTAACGCTTCATTGCCACCACATAAATATCTCTGTGTTGTCCAATGATGTTAGCCATACAGTGGTACTGATGTTTCCTACTATTACAGGTTCTTGATGGCAATATGCTGAAGGTATGGACTGATCGAGCTACGGAGATTGAGCGCCATGGTTGGTTCTGGGAGTACACACTATCGGATGTGACAATTGACAGCATCACTGTCTCAGTGGATGGTCGACGTGCAACAGTGGAGGCGACAATTGAGGAGGTGGGCCAACTTACCGATGTAGCAGACCCTAAGAACAATGATTCATATGACACAAAGTACACTACACGCTATGAGATGGCCTACTCAAAATCAGGAGGGTGGAGGATAACCGAAGGAGCCGTCCTGAAGTCATAGAACACTGGAGTAGCGGTAGCAGAGCAGTAGCAGTAGCCTAATTTACCTTCCAGTTTTGCAATGTAAATAAACAGGTTGAGTGCAAGCTCTTTTCAGTCTAGGGAGCTTGGTTAGGTTGGTCAGGGACGAGTTCCTCCGGCCGAAAAATTCGTGGCAAAGGCACATGCTCTTCATTTAGTCTGTATATTGTTTGTTTTTTTTATCAACATATATTGTTTGTTAGTTTGGTATTGTTACAAGGTCAGATCCTTTGAAACAATGCATTCTAGGGCCATGTTTCTTTGTATCAGTAATTTTTTTTCCCGGTGAATTTTGCATGCACGAAGTATTAAATGATTGCATGCATGAAGTATTAAATAAAGTCTATTTACAAAACTTTTTTAAGAATGAGGGTAACTTTATGCGATGAATCTAATGCGCCTAATTAATCTATGATTTACTACAGTAATGCTACAATAACTCTTCTCTAATCATACGGTTAGAGACCTCATTAGATAGGTCTTACGAATTAACTGAGAATTTTGTATGTAATTTTTGTAAACTGATTTTATTTAATACTCTTAATTAGATTAGTGATCAAACGTGTGTATAAATTTTTTCAAAAAAAAAACACTGCCTAGATTTGCTAACCAGATTGTGTTAGCAAAAGTGTTTTGGGTCCGATACTGCAACGAAAAGGCAGTACAAGATGAGATGGGACAATTACATCCTAATGAAAGGCATCGGAGCATCACTGCTTACCCCATCACTACGTCAGACAAGGCCACTGCTTACCACATCGGATCACACGCCTGTGATTCGAGACCATTTCTTCTGGGTTGGAAATGCTCATTTCGTTTCCCAGATTTGTCCTATGAAAATGAGCTTGCATTGCATTTGCCTCGAAACTAAGTTTGTATAAACGTTTTTTGATCCATTTATTCCACAAAAAGTATATTTGGATGGAAATAGATAGTTGAAATCGTCTTTGGACAAATTGTATTCGCAAAAAAAGGAGTACGAAAACGGAGCGTGTACAAACACTGATCAAGGAGCGATTCGGCACCGTTTCGACTCCGGAGTAAATATATATATTTTTTATACTTTATTGTTTATAAAAGGTTGATCTCCGATTCGGCTTCCTCTACGTAGCCGTATTATATATTGTAGAGGATCGTGGCCGTCCAATGGGAGATCAGAAGAGACACAACATCAGGGAGGCTGTGTGACAAAGCCGGAGGCGAGCAAAACAAAACCAAAGCGCCAGCCAGCCAAGCCAGGCCAGCAGAGCAGAGCGCGACTCGACTCGACTCGACTCATCCATCCTTCCACAACCCTCGAGAAGCTTCCGCCCCTCCCCTACCGCGCCGTCTCCGCCGCCGCCGCAGCAGCAGCAGCGGAAACCCTAGCCGCTCCTCCCGCGCCTCTACGCCCGCCGTCGCCGTCTCCGTCGGCACCGCCGAAGCGATCGGATCTCGAGGACCGTCGAGCCACGATGGAGGACTGGGGTGAGCGCCTCCCTCTCTCTCTTTCTCTCTCTACCTCCCTCGGCTTCCGATCTGTAGCGCGGTAGTTTCCCCGGCGCGGAGTTCACCGCCCGACGCGACTAGTTCGTGTTCCCGACGCGGGTTTCGTGACGGGGCCCCGGCCTCACAGGGCGGTTTCCGAATCTAGATAATCCGCAGTCCCTTTTTGGGGAAACAGAATTTTCATCCCGAGGTTTGCGAGTCGAAGGCTGCGTTGGTTCACGCTGGTTAGGTCATCAGGTGTAGTTAAGCAGACGGATAACATGTACGACTAAAGCTAGGTTTTGGGTTTTAGCTTGTTCCCAGGATTTGTTTGTGAGCTGTGCTGCCATCTGTTAAATTTTTGGCAAATGGTCATGGGTTCCTGTTATTTTGTATGCACTAGAATGGCTGTAGGTAGTATACGTCTTTTTGTAAAAATTCAATGTATGTTAACTAAGAATACTTGCTGCGTAATTCAACGCTAAAGTCTTTGAACCTGTTCCTGCACAGAAGAGACCTTTTTTACATTGAATTGATACTTTTCCTTAGATTTACGTGTTTTTTTCTAAAAAAGTGCTTTTCTTTAGATGTAATGTGGTAGTTAAAAGAATACCCTATAAATTTCCTGATGGCACTGCACATCAAGTGCTGGAAGGTTGGGGCTTTCATCATGCAGGGCAGTGATGCAATATTGTAGATAATCCAGACCAGGTCGCTTGCTACCTGCTGTATTAGGCTCCTGTCGTGTCAAGTGTCAACCTTGCCTTTGTGCAATCTATGTTAGTTTGTTGAATTTAAGTCTGTGCTGATGTTGGTTTATTCTGGCACTTCATATGCATTGTTAGTGTCTTATGAAAACAAACCTACACTGCATTTCAGATTCTGAAGATTTTCAGCCAGTAGCTCCTGTTGTGAAAGCTGAGCCACTTAAAAGTAACTGGGATGATGAAGATGTCGAACAAGAGGACGTAAAAGACTCATGGGAAGAAGAGGATGAAGAGGTAAAATGAAAATCCATTCCTATGTTTCTGGAGGGCATACTTTGTTTTTAGTTGGGACAGTATGTACTATTTATCCCATTGCTTACCTGTTGGAAATAATTCGATGGAGAGACATGATATTCTTTCGTTCTATATGTTTGGTAGGGGTGATTTCTTATTCACAGTACCATTCTATATGTGTACCTAGTCTTCAATTAGTTGCTGATTCCATGACTAGTTGAATAGCAGACTAGGAGCTTTTATTATGCAGTGTAGTTCTCTACGAATATATTGTTTCCCATTAAAATACACTTATAAAGAAATGGTAATTGGCCATGGTAAGCCATGGTGATTATTGCTTGTTATGCAAAATAGTGAGCAACATATTCATGCTAACACCAATATCTATCAGTTTCATGCTTATTTTCTGGATGCCTCCTGGTTTTTTCCACTGATTCAACCCTGGTTTTTGTCTTGATACATCTTGCAGAAACCTAAGCCAGCGCCTGTGGAAAAGGCCGCTGCGAAACCTAGCACTAAGGCTCCAGCTAAAAAAGGAAAACAGCAAGCATCAACGAGTGCTGAAGAACCCGATGAGCCTCCTCTTAGTCCTACCTCAGAGAAAATTCGCCAACAAAGGTAATATGCTGTTTTGTGGCCTGTTTATTTTCTAGATATTGCATACAAACTTGGGGCATGTTTGGATGTCCGCCAGACATCGCCACGCTATTATGTGGCGCCGCCGAAGCTGCGGCGGCAAATTTGGACGCCACACTTGCGGCGCAAAAATCAACTGCAAATCGTGTGGCTGCCGCAGTCTAGTTGCTAACCAAGCAGTACGTAAGAACGTGTGGCACCGCCACAGATTGGTGTGGCAAACTGTGGCGGCCAACCAAACACGCCCTTGGTGCAACCCATATGTGATGCTACTGTTTCTGTCTTCTGTCTGGCTTATTCTTTTGACCTCTGTAGGAGGCCTTAATGCCCAGATTGCTTGCTTTTATTCAGATTATAATACTATAAGTAGTTTGTTCATGTGCCACGTTTAATTGTTACAGGCTTGTGGAAGAAGCTGACTTCAAGTCAACCACAGAGCTTTTTGCAAAGAAGGGCGGCGAACAAAAGTCACTAGATACTTTTATCCCAAAGTCTGAGAGTGATTTTGCGGAATATGCAGAGCTTATTGCAGATAAACTACGCCCCTATGAGGTCTGTTAACATTTAGATTGGCTACGTCTCTAGTTCTCTAGTGTCCGTCCTTCCCCAGCATGATCTGACCTTATTGGTTTCATGTTTGCAGAAAAGTTTTCACTACATGGGTCTACTTAAGAATGTCATGAGACTTTCCATGACATCTTTAAAAGGTGCAGATGCGAAAGAAATATCTTCCTCTGTGACGGCTATTGCTAATGAGAAGATCAAGGCCGAGAAAGAAGCTGCAGCAGGCAAAAAGAAACAAGGTAACAAGTCTTGGGCACACATTTCTAGTTTGAAGGCAGATCTGATAACCACCAGTGCCTAGGTGGAAATACATTATCACTGATGTTCATACTGAATGAAATTTTTTCTCGCAGGAGCCAAAAAGAAGCAACTCCACATCGAGAAAGGAGATGACGACTTCATCCCTGGCAGGGGTGGAGGCTATGACGATCCGGATGAGTACGACTTCATGTGATTTGGCTGGGAGCAAAATTAGGTTTCTGTCATGTATACCTTGGCAAGAAGAGATTGTTACTAGAGTTTGCGGCATAGTTGGCATTCCAGAGGCTCCTGGAGTGGACACCTGAAACTATTTTGCATGGAACATGCTTATCTATTTGAGGTCGATTTTTGACTATAGGATGAGGAAACCATTTGTGGTCTGGAGACCCACAAGTGTGTTTTCTTATTCTTCAGCCGTTGTGTTCTTTTACTTTTCATATATTTTTTTTGGCCAAATGTACTATATATCGTGTATCCAGTTAGTTTGGAGTCATCATGCAAGTAATCATGGAGGGTGTCTCGCTTGTTTCTGGAGTTGTGCTTGGCCCCTCAAACGGCCTGTCTATCAGTACTTTTTATTTTATTGTGATTATGGCCTGGCTCCGCATCAGCTGGCAGTAGCCATCCCATTTCCATTTGGCTCCAAAGTCCTTTTCACGGTGTCGTTTGTGCTACCAAAATGGTACTTGACTAGAAGAGTGGCCAGAAAATGTTTGTCCTAACCTAAAATGAACGGCCTACTATCGCCCTATTCGCATGGCTAATCAACAGCTAGCTATTAGTACTTTGTCACGAGCCAATAGTATTTTTCTTTCTCTCAGCGTAAAATACCGAATCATCTCTTCGGTGAAACGTATTTTGAATCAGAGTGGAAGAATGTATTTTGAATCAGAGTGGAAACAGGAAATGAATCAGAGTGGAAACAGGAATATTGGAATTGTATATGATGTCAGACATGGAGATACCAGAGCGATACGTGGGGTAGCTTCACATTATCTTCCTTGTGCGTATATACCAGTGCGTGATTATACCCCGTACACGTACACTTTGCGTGTACGTACACGCCCTCTACGGCTCAACAGCAACGGCCGTTCCCTTCCACAGGATCCGGGGCAGCAACCTTTACCACTCCCCCCGCCGGCCATTCCATTTCGGCTGCGGCGGCACAACCCAACCACTAGTCTCCGGCTCGTCGGGCGGCGGCGCCAGCCATGTCCGCGCACCTCCGCCTCCTCTCCGCCGCCCACCTCATCCCCACCCCCGCACCCGCACGTGCCCCTACTTCCCTGCACCGCCTCCGCCTCGCAGCCCCTTCTCCCGCCGCCCGCCTCCGCCCTCTCCGGGCGCCGCGGCTCGAGGAGAGCCCGCGCACCTCCCGCTGCCGCTGCGCCGGCTCGGCCGTCGCGCGAGTCGGCGACGAGGCAGCGGCGGCTGGGATATGGGAGCAGGTGCGGGACATCGTCGTGTTCGCGGGCCCGGCGCTGGGGCTCTGGATCTGCGGCCCGCTCATGAGCCTCATCGACACCATGGTCATCGGCCAGACCTCCGCCCTCCAGCTCGCCGCGCTAGGTCCGGTCCTTTGCTTTCCTATTCAGTAGGCGTAATCCATCTCCGTACAGCGAACATGATGCTGCAACATACAGTAGTACTAGCAATATTCAGCGGCTCTATCGCTCTTACACATCAATTACAACGATCCCGCCTGCCCAAATGCGACGGGAACGGGAATTTTGCACGTTGCCCGAGGTGAGCTGGTTACCAAACGTGGTGATCGCAAGCCTGATACGTCGTATATTGCCATGCCCATGAATTTGCAAAACATGCCCATCTGACAGGCTGCTCAATGTACAGTTCTTATTTTTCTGTTTCCCTTCCTTTCCTTTCAGGGCCTGGGACAGTGTTCTGTGACTACCTCAGCTACATATTCATGTTCCTTTCGGTTGCAACCTCTAACATGGTGGCCACCTCCTTAGCCAAAAAGGTGCGTCGTCTAATTCCATCCTAGGTGCTCCATTCCTCTGTGCTAGTATGCATATAAACAGATTGTGCTGTCTGTAGTCTATAAGGCGAAGATGATATCGCCTTAGCTACATGGAATGGTTCTATAGTTTTATAGCCATTAAAATTATTCCAAAACTATAGTTCAGTATGCCTCAGTGGTTGTCAGTAGCATTTGGCTATGTATCAAATGTTAGTCACCTCCTCGGATTTTACATTCTTGCTGTATCAGTAATCTAATCTGGTTGCAGTTACTACATGCAGGACAATGAACTTGCACAACATCAAGTGTCTATGTTGCTTTTTATTGCTCTTGCTTGTGGCATGGGGATGTTTTTGTTCACCAAGGTTTTTGGTACTCAAGTATTGACTGGTAAGACTCTAAAGAAAAATAGTGTCTGGACCTACAACTATCAACATGCTTTTCATACTTTGAAGTGTTGAGAATTTTGTATTTTCTAATGCAAACCTTGATGATTACTTTATTTGTCATAGTATTATCTCATTTACTGCCTCCCTGCTTTGTCCTGGACTCAACCAACTAAGCACACAATGCTGTTTAAAGTAGGGGATTATGTACTTCTTTTATCTTGGCTTCTGTTCTTATTTAAATTTTATGCTCAGATTAGGATGTGTGGTTAGTGGGGTTCGGACATGTCCAACGGAGACCTCCTGAGGCGCCGGTGCGTAGTGGGGTTCTACAGCGGGCCAATAATGTTAAGAGAGGTAGAGGTCGACCCAAACTAACTTGGGACGAGTCGGTTATTAGAGACCTTAAAGAGTGGAATATCTCTAAGGATTTAGCTATGGATAGGAGCGCTTGGAGACTAGCAATTAATGTGCCTGAGCCGTGATCTTTGCTTTCTTTTCTGCTTTTCTCTAACTCTTTTTCTGTTTTTTTTTTTTTTTGACTTTTTGGGTTTCACCTCTAGCCTACCCTAACTAGCTTGGGACAAAAGGCTATGTTGTTGTTGTATTAGGATGTGTGGTTAGAAAAGATAGGACACAATTATAAAGTGTCCTGTCAGTTTGTTGTTCCACATATTATCTTTTGCTCCACATGATCCATCTATTGAACTTTATATGTGGTACCTTCACTATCCTCCATTGAACTATATAACCCCTTTCCTTTTCCCCGCTCTTCAGCTTTTACTGGATCAGGGAATTGTGAAATTATCGCTTCGGCCAATACATATGCACAGGTTTGTAACATCTCTCTCCGCAACATTATTCCCCGGTATAATTGATAGGAAAGGCCATATTTCTGGATATATAGCTAACATGTTGTGGTTTTGAGTTTTCTTTTATTGAGCATTAGCAGTAAAAAATTACTAGTATAAATGGATATGGTTCAAATTTCAGTTGTGTGTTGTATATGAAATAAAATCTTGTAGGCTTGTGCATGAGAGTGGGAAACAGACAGAAAAGGCATATTAGGGCAAGTCACAAAAATGAAGCCATGCTCTTTATACTCTGATGATAGCTCTTCCTTCACTCATCACTTTCAGTATTCAACTAGTTGTGTAGAGTTACCACATGGTTTAATAATGACTAATATATCCTGACGGGCATATTTTCTGCATATGGAAGTCTACATGCGAGGAAGCTGTACTTTTGCATGTACTGTGGACGTCTATTTTCTTGTGATGCATAGTGCTATTGAGGTCCATAAATCGCAATTGACTTTTCAAGTACTGTTATGCCTATTTAGCTCCAGATATTGCTTATTATCATAATTTCATAGGTAAAACTGCCTTTTGAATTGCCTAGCTGGTCTATATATGTTTATTATCTCTGTCCCTAGACAGTCTGAGGTACGGTAGATGGCTCTAACCACAAGGCTAAGTTGTTGCGGTTCTTGTTTTATATGCTTCTAAGCTTGTTGATTCTTCAAATACCCTATATTATATATAGGATATGAAGTTTAAACTGCCCTTTTTGTGTGAATTAACATATATCAATATGTTTACCCACTTTCAGATAAGAGGCTTTGCATGGCCTGCAGTTCTTGTTGGCTTAGTTGCTCAAAGTGCTAGGTACATGCTATGCCCATTCCTTTTATCTCATGTTATTAGATATAGTTTGGTAGTTCTCTTTCTCGTTTGTGCCTGCTAATTCTGTCCTGCCCTTCTTATTTGTCAAACTGCAGCTTGTGGAAGTCTAAATGTATTACATTTGTTGTTTATTGAGATTTAAAAATAAAATTATCCACAAAAGAAAAAAAAAGCTAAAAGTTAGCCCAAGTCATGAAGCAGAAGTTTGAATGTGAGTTAAAAGTTATATCTCCATTCTAGATTCCCACCTGCTTTCTCAAAATGCTACAATTGCAGTAGAGCAGTGAAAATGTGCGTTAATCTCAGTTCGAGTGATAACTAGTGGAACACTGGTAGTGGTAGATATATCTGAGTTTGACAATTGTGGTATTAATAATAGTCAACCAGCAGTCCAGCACATGTAATCACCTAGTCTTCATATTGTATGAATAAGCATGGGCTACACATTTACCCATGAATAAAATGGTTTGGATAGCAATGGATACTTAGAAATTATGCAGCTATCTTGATTGAATGTATCGCTTATTATATGGTGTGTTTTGTATTACTCAGTCTGGGCATGAAGGATTCTTGGGGTCCTTTGAAGGCATTGGCAGCTGCTAGTGTTATAAATGGTGTTGGTGATATATTTCTTTGCTCTGTTTGTGGTTATGGAATTGCTGGTGCGGCCTTGGCAACTATGGTTTCACAGGTGCAGACACACTTCCCAGTCACCATCTCACACCTCTTTGGTGGCACCTTTTGACTTCCTCTCTCTCTTTTATGGAAGACGGACTTGTTCACTTGCACATTAAGCTAGAAACTGAGAGAGAATGAAATTACAGATTAGTTTAACTTGAAAAAGGATGGTTTGTACCTATTATATGCTTATGGTAGGATACTCCTCTCTATTTAAGGTTAAGGGAGAGAAGATTATCTAATGAGGAATACACAAGAACTGGATAGATAATTCCTTCTTGCTATGACACTTTTCTTCTCCTATTAATGCAATGATACACAACTCTCCCGTGTGAGAAAAAAATTCCTTCTTGCTATGCCAAGACCTTGGCCTAGGCTGGCCATCAACCAACAAGCATGTAACAACTTGAGCATGCTTCCACAAAGTTGTTGATCATCCGATGTATAGGTTAATAGATAGCATCTGATTTGTTCCTAAGCGAAACACCACATTGGTAAAAGTTTTTTACACCGGCTCAGAAACCTATAAAACATAAACTTCGTCTCTTACCAGAAAATTTCTCTTTCTTCATGATTTGATTGCTCTACACTCTTCCTCTGGCCACTAATGTTGATCTCATAGCCAATTTGTTTACATTGTTGGGTTTGTCTTTTGAGTGGCTATTTTTTGACACATTATCAGGTTGTTGCAGCTTTCATGATGATGCAGAATCTAAACAATAAGGGTTTTCGAGCTTTCTCATTTACGATACCATCAGCGAGAGAGCTGTTGCAGATATTTGAAATTGCAGCTCCTGTTTTTGTGACAATGACATCCAAGGTATCATTTTGGGGTCCAACTATCTGTATCCTTTCTTTATGCCATTGTATTGAATTATTTCAAACTTTCTTCAGGTAGCATTTTATGCATTGCTCACATATTCAGCGACTTCTATGGGAGCGATAACTCTTGCAGCCCACCAGGTTGATACTTTGTAACTTAGAAAATGATTGCTCATGAGGGAATATCTAATAAAAGGGAATTTAACAAATGTATCATTTACTTTATATTTTTTTGAAGGTTATGATTAA
Organism: Echinochloa phyllopogon; assembly: GCA_033239725.1. Taxonomy (NCBI): domain Eukaryota; kingdom Viridiplantae; phylum Streptophyta; class Magnoliopsida; order Poales; family Poaceae; genus Echinochloa; species Echinochloa phyllopogon. The sequence continues at coordinate 1,574,910 of BTCW01000010.1, read as the reverse complement.
TATCTTATGCATGTGTACTGTTTGGGGTGAGCCTCTGTCACAAACTGCACAGTCATTCATGCCGGAGCTGATATATGGTGCTAATCGTAATTTGACTAAGGTACCTGTTGATTACAGTGTTAAAATTTATGTAAATAACGACGTCATATCATTCTTGCCCTTACTGGCATTGATAGAAATGTGTTGTTGGATGAACATGTGTCCTTGCGCACTTGTATATATATGATTTCATATGGTTCAGCTAAAGAAAACTAATTGACACAGTTAGCCTCTCTTCAGCAGTTTGTTTCTCAGCAGACACATCCTTTTGAGTTTTCATGTTCTATATACTTTTTTTTATACAAAAGACCATTATGTTCTATATACTTTGCATCAAAAGTGTATTTGCACAGACCTTTCTTCCTTCTCCTGCCTTAGAGCAACAGCTAATGGTTGGCACAGCATACCTCAAATTCATTTCTACACTAAACTGTGTGAATATTTTGTTCCTTACCCAGAAAGATCCTAAAGCTAACTTTATTGTAGGCAAGGATGCTATTGAAGTCACTTGTGATCATTGGAGCGATTACTGGAGCAGTTTTGGGGATAGTAGGGACACTTGTTCCATGGATTTTCCCCAGTGTCTTTACCAATGACGGAATGGTCGTCCAACAGGTCTGATACATCGCATAATTTTTTTAGATATTATTCATGCTTGGCTACTAGTGTTTGCTGCTTAAATTTCTCTGTAACTCATTAAGTCTGCACTATATTGCCAACAGATGCACATGGTACTGGCTCCATACTTCAGTGTATTGCTTGTGACTCCTTCAGTACACTCCCTTGAAGGAACATTATTGGTATGTTGATAATCTGATTTATTTCATCTGTCTGGCCCACACAGATTCTCCAGTAAAGTGCACTGGGTTAACCAGACTTGGTTTGTTCGCACCCAAATTAGCCCTACAAAACTTTGGCAACAATTTTGGCCAATCTTTTGGTTGCTCGTACATTTGGCCAAGCATCCAAAAAGAAAAAATTGCATGAGCTATGACCAAGACGCCACGAGTTTCTTCTAAATTTGGTGACCAAAGAGTGCCTAACTCCTGGGGCTACCTAAAGTTAGCTGTGGTTGGGGCACAAGCCAAACACACTATGCCAGATAAAGTTAAGTATTATTGCTTTTGTAATAAACTTAACAATAACGTGGCAGGTGAGCGCTCCTTGTACTATTTACAGAAAAAATATAATAATTGGAACAATCTTTGACTTTATGGCATGGTAGTGGTAATCCAATAGATTGAAGGCTTATTCATGCAGAATTCCCAGGGACAGCATATTTCTGCCTTCATTTACCGGGCAATGTGCTGACATCTAATTTATATTTTTGTCCTCTTTTAGGCCGGAAGGGATCTGAGATATTTGAGTCAATCAATGAGTGTATGCTTTGGCATCGGAACCCTTCTATTGATGGTATGCATGTTTCTTTTTTTTCCTGTCGTGAGTCATTAGTGGGAGACCACATGAATCTTTCTGCCACTTCAATAAAAAAGAGGATCAGGACATTAATGATTCTGAGGTCTGAACCATCAAAAATAAGAATATGTTTTGCACTATACTTTCTACCCTCTGGTCACTTTTGAATGCTGTCAGTTGATTTGGTTGAACAAGGAAAAGAGTGAGAGACCATAGTCTGAAATTCAAAAAGGATTATGATAATGAATTTTCTATTTTTGTTTCATTATAATAAAAGGTTCTCCGCAACAAATTTGGTAGCTTGCCAGGGTGCTGGTGGATACTCGTCTTGTTTCAGTGGGTATGTTCCTTTCTATAAATTGAATATCTTTACATCTATTGAATATCTTTACATCTAAAATCTAATGTCTTAACTAGCTCTAATCTGGTATCTTTGAACAATATGCCCATGCCAGAGTCGGTTTGCAAGTGGTTTACAACGGCTCATTTCTCCAACGGGCATGTTGTACAATGAAAATTTTAACCAGGCTGAGTACATCAAAACAGAGGCCACGTGAGGATGGTACATGCCATTAGATGAGGTGAGATCATGGGAAGACGCAAAAGGAGATATGCAAACCTGGAAAGATCATTGAGCTGTCACCCTTCGCGCCATAAGTTGGTCACCTCGGCCTAGCTTTATGTTGGGGAAGTGTCCAGGAGCAGCGGGTGATATTCTTTGGAAGCAAAGTTTGATACTTAGCCTAGGAGGTTATGCCAGTTGGCTACCTAGGGTAGAGCTCTCTTTTCCAGTAGCTTTTGTCCTAGGAAAGTAGGAATCATACGTGATAGGTTCCTGGTACTGAGAAGGGTAATGATTACACTGTCAAACACTTGACACCGTAAGTTTGGAGTTAAGTGAGGGCTTACAGGGTGTTGTTTGTTAAGAATTACGAGATGTTTAATATCATGGAAATTGTTCAGAAATCCTGGGAAGTAAAATTGCAGAAATACAACATCAGACCAGTTCCACCCTTGCAATTGTAACTCTTTACTGTACGGGTTTGCGGTTAGGAACTCCAGCCTTCCAATGTAACTCTATCCTGGGAAATGAAATTGTTCTAATACAGTACAGGCCAATGCCATCAGTGTTAGCATCAATGACATGTTCCCCAAATCAGATAAATGAATTTGCCTCTTCAAGTGTACTGCGCATCGAACGTGAAAATGCTAGAATGCCAGTTATGGTGAACTCATCGCAGCCGGCAGCAATTTTTACCATCGTCCTTTTTTTTCTTGGAAATCACAGAGGAGATCCTGCATCGTTATTGCAACTAGATGCACCCGGCACAAGTTCTACGCTTCATATTTAACCAGTTAGAGCTTTGTTTATCAGATGTCTTAACAATTCATTATCCGAATATGAACTCATTTCTTCAGTTTGTAGCACAAGTGGCATCTCAGCAACTTGTCAGCTGTTTCATGCTGATTAATTTTGACAGTCATAGGGCTCAAAGAGAGTCACGCAGGGGTCATCGTCGTACTGCAGCACGTCAGCAGCTCGCTCGAACTCCTCCCTGAGGATCTTGATCGTCTGCCTGTCAACCACACGGCCTAGATCATGGCCGGTCTCGAATGGGTCCTCGATGCACATCAGATGGCGGTCGTTTCCGACGCGAGTAGTCCAGCTCTTATCCTGCTTGCTGCTCACAAGAAATCACACCGAGCCAAGTGATGAATTTGTAAATTCTTCAAAAACCTACGTGAAATATGATGAAATTTGATGCTCCAAGTTTATTTATTGTTCACTTAAGATCGTTAGCTCTTATTACCTGAGCGTGTCCCCCGTGCGAACAGAGATGACGTCGCGCCTGTAATCGTGGTGGAATGCCCAGTGGTGGAAGAACGCCCAGAGTAATTCTGCGACGCTCTCCTTGTTTTCAGCGCCAAAGTCTTGGAGCTGATGAACTTTGTCAAAATATGCGCACTTGGTGCCATCAACATCCATGGTATATGTTTGCTCCATGGTCTGAAAATTGGGGGATGGGCATAGGTTGCGCTAGGATGAAATTGACAAACCAATGCAAAACTTGAGGCTCAAAACTAGATGGGCAATTCCACAAGAGAAATTCTAGTTATGACTCTGTATTCGTAGTTCAGTGACATAACACAAAAGCTGGAAAAAGCATACATAATAGTGGGTCTATTTTTCTGCAAAAGGGAAAAAAAAGACAAAAGAGACCAACCATAGCTGAATGATGAGCAAGCCATCGAAAAAGAAGTATGCATACGAAGTGTCAAACGGTGGAAATCCAGGACCAATTGAGCATTGACACTCCACCATAAAAAAAAAGGAAAAAAAGGAAAAAGTTTAAAAACGGAAGGGGGTTGAAACACAACTAATTGGTCGGGTTACCTATATCAACATCGTGAATCAAAATGCAAGGAAAATTTCAGGAGTGATCTTATCCTAAAATATAATTCAAAATGTCACGTAAATTTGATAAAGTTAGTAACAGGACCTGAAGACATGGTAGAATCTTGGGCTCTCGTAGCTGCAAGAAGTTAATGCACATAAGAACATACCTGCAGGTTCATTCAAACAAAGATTAGAAGTTTAGAACTCAATGGTATTAAAACCAAAATATCATTTTTTTTTACTCACGCATAGCTAGAGAGGGTCCCACGGTATGTTTCATTCACGCCCCTCAGTTTGGCCCAGTGTTTCACAAGAAATGCAAGCTGAAGTAATCTCTGATCTATCTGGGCGTAATTCTTGAGAAGCTTTGTGTTAGCAACAGCAAAGAGATTGTTGATGCATATGTCACAGGAGAATCCACTTCCTGGATCTGACATCCTTACAATGGGAACTCTAGCACTGGTAATTGCCTGCATAAACTTTATATTAGAGACCAAGAGGAACAACATGAACAGACAATGAAGCAAAGATGTAGAAGGCAAGCGTCTTCATCAGAGTTCAATGACAAGATGCTATAAGAATTGAACTTGAAGTCTTCAACCCAAGTACAGGATCACACACCATTATGCATAGCAACTCAAGTAACTTTGGATGAGAATTCTGCATAATTCAATTGTAGAACAGTAAAACTCAATGAAGGCTTACCTCCACATTGTTGAAATTTTCGGTCCTTAACACGTCTGCTAACTTCAGAAGAACCTCGACTGTGCTCTCGTTGCCAATCTCCATCTCAAGACAAACATCAACATCACTTTGGGATGTTCCAAATGAATTGGCGCATGATCCGTAGAGATGCAGCTGAGCATTGGGCCACTGTTTGCTGACAGACTTCGCCAGAGAGTCCAGTAGCTGCTGTTGCTTGGACTTGTGCTCTTCCGACGGCTTCAGGGACTCGTAGAGCGCAAGCAAGCCGGGCGTGAAGGCGTCGACGTCGTGGCGGCACTCCACCTGCCTTCTGCGCATCCTGCCCCGCAACTGGAGTAGTTGATTCGATTGAGACATGAGCTGCTGCAGAACAGATAAAGGAGCACCAGTAATTCGATCAGCGAGTGAATGAACAGATCATATGCGATCGATCGACCAATAAAAGGGTTGCATTTTCATTGCCACGACGGAGAGTTTGCAGGTTTTTCCTACCTCGCTTGGCCGCTCGCCGCCGCCGCCGATGGCCAGAGAATCCTTGGCTTCGTCTTCCCGACCGAGAAGCCGGTGATGACCACCGGTGTCCTGCTCTCCCTCCAGTTCGAGTTGGTCGTCGGCTTCAGTGCCCCCCTCATCCCCACCTGAATACCCCTCGCTCACCGCCGCCCGATCCTCGTCACCGGCATCCTCCCCCTTCTTCTCCACGGCGACCCACGCCTTCCTCTCCGCCGCCTTGGGCCTCTGAGAACCAGAGCGACCTCCATTGTCGTGGGCGGCGGCCCCGGGGAGGCTCCTCCCCCTCGCGCCGCTCACATGTCCAGCGAAGCGTCCCGCATTGCGCGTCCTGGGCTCGTGGAACGCCGGCCGCGGCCTCGGCCCCGCGCCCGGCGAGGGTGAGTAGTGACGAGGAGGAGGCTGCCGCGGCGCCGGCGGCGGGAGCCAGTCGGGCCGCGTGGGCGGGACGATGAAGAGGCGCTCCTCGGGTCGCAGCGCGGGGACCGGGGGCGGCGGCGCGACGAGGCGGTGCGGCGGCACGAGGCGTGCGGGCGCGGCCGGGCGCGGCTTGGGGGCCGGGATAAGGAAGCGGAGGAAGCCGTCGGCGATGGGGCGCGGCGGCGGCGGGGGCGCGCCGTCCTCGCCTGCGCGGGCGTCGCCGGCCATCGCTCGCGGCAAGGTGGCGGTGGTGGTTCCCGTCGCCGCGGCGCGGGCGAGGAAGGCGTGAGTGGACTTGGGGAAGAAACGAAGTGCCTCGTGGGGCTCGCTACGCTGCCGCTTTATAAAAGGCCGCGGCCCGCAAGCCCCGGAGGCAACCGCAGATAAACCAACCTGTTGCAGACTTGCAGCCCATTTAACACCTAGTATATGCCATATAGACGAGCCCATGTAACGTACTTACTAAATGTGAAATGCTTTCTAGTATAAATGCAAACGCATGACCTCTTGAGATTGTACTCCATTCATTCCAAAATGTAGGTCGTTTTAGCTTTTTTAGATATATAGATTTTGTAATACACCTAGATAAACATCATGTCTAGATTCATAGCAAAAGTTACGTATCTAGAAAATTTAAAACGACCTACATTTTGAAACGGAGGGAGTAAATATTATAGTCGTAGTTTGGTGAACCCATCATGTGATCAAAATGTTTGTGGGCATATATTCACAAACATTGAAAGTTTGGTGTATCACGTGCTTGTGTTAACATATGCTCTCTATATAAAGGTACTTCGAATAGGTCATTGGTTTGGTGCAGGCGTATGTGAGCTCATGTGAGCAATGCTGCTACCTAACGCGAACCCATCAAATACATCACACATGCACATCGCCGCTCTACAGGTAGTGATGTTGAGTGTCGGCTATAAGTCTATACATGTGGTTCGTTTTTGAGAGAAGATATGCTAGAAACATATAGAGCAATATTATTCTTACTCTGCACACTTTCTAATATACGATCGGAGGTCGCAATAATTACCTATACAATTTTAATAAGATTGACATAATAATTTCACGTAAAGAGGATTTGAGCGAAATAGCCATGAAACTCTAACTCGAGAGCGCTTGCAGAGTACCATTCCGTTTTAGTTTGATACTACCTCCGTTCGTGTACATATGACGTCGGTTAGCTCGAAATTAAGCTAATCAACGCCATATCCGGGTAGTGAACTAGAGTGAGCAGAGCCCTCGCCATGAACAAACAGAGGGAGTATCATAATAATCCTTGTAAGGATGACATGAAGTACTGGATCGTAGCCTAATTCACACGAGAAATTTGGAATATCTGTAATGTAACAACTGCTCGGAGTGTTGATCGACCTGTTTATTTGGCTGGTGGCCGGTGCTGATTTGTGCTGAGAGAAAAATACCGCAGGCTCGTCGATGACAGATGACTGATGCTGATTCGTGCTGAGAGAAAAATATTGCTACCGGTTGCTGATAAGCCAAGCGAACAGGTTCTATGCCTTGATGGGTTTTGTGAAGGATAAAGTAGACCGGACTCCATTTACTTAATTTCCATTGAGCTCAGGGACGAAATCGCGAACTGTAGGGTTTATTATCCTTGCTTCGAGACGCATCCACCGATCTACGCCGTCGGCTCTCCTCCCCACCCCCCATCTGCTTCCCAAGAGAAGAATCGGCGGCGGCGGCGGCGGCGGCGGAATTCGTGGGATGGCGGGCATGGGTGACATGCCGATGAGGCCGGCGCGGCCAGGCCCGCCGATGCAGCACCGGGGACCTCCGCCGATGGCGCGCCTCCGCCCTGAACCAATAGACCGCGAGAAGGTCAGTTCTCACCCTAGCCCCGCCTGCTCCTGATGTTACTCATCCAACTCATGGATTGGCCCTTATGTTCCGAGCTGTGGTTGTGGAAGTAAGTGGATAACAATAGGTGAATCCGCAGCACTAGGTTAGGTTTTGCATCAAGGGGGATATGAGTGCTGAGACTGCCGACTGATTACTCACTGATGACATGCTGTTTGTTTTGGTGCAGACATGTCCTCTCCTGCTCAGGGTGTTTACCAGGGTAAGCGTGCTTGTCCTCTTAATTTTTGCCCCATCTAAATATTTGGTTACATTTGATGATTAGCGGTTTACTTTAGTGCGTTCAGACTTGAGCAGGTTGTAGTATTTTGGATCCACTTGTTTTTGTTTGTACATTATTTTAACTTTTGAATTGATGGTATCAATGTCCCATATTGGAGTCGGCAGAAAGCTTTGCATTCCTGCCAGTTTCCTTGTGTTGGGAGTCCTTTTAGAAGCATGGGCTGCACCTTTCCGTCTAAGTAATAAGATTGCATAAAAGTACAATTGTTTGATTAAATAAACAGCGAAATTTTAGTTCGACACTAGGTTGCTAATATGGCCAACCTGTTCTGGTACAACTCTTGAAAAAAAGCTGATCTGCTTAACTAAGGGGAATAAAATTGTTTGTTATGTTCAGAGGCCTGCACTTCACATTTAATTATTTATTACGGAGTTGTTGAGCACAGTAAGATGTTCTACAAGTTATAAGATTTACAATTTACACATCTTAGCTATTTGCTGGTCAAGGAATTTGTGTTCTATGAGCACATGGCTTTTTTTTGCTTCGGTATTATTTAGCTTTCCTGAAAGATTACTGCCTTACTGGCTCAATTGGTGCCATTCAATGGAAACTATATTGTCTATTTTGTTTCTGAAGCTGACAACCTATCATTCCCAATGTTTCTTGAAAAGCATAGTAGCAATCCCAGACCTTAGGATATAAATTTTTATGTGGGTGATTTGTGGATGGTAATACATACTGTGCACCCCTTATATTCTTACATGTTTTGTAGTGGAGTTTCACGAGGAAACACTGTGTACATAGAACTTTTGTTATTAAAAAGGCAATTTACTTGCTCTGGGAATTCTTTAAGAAACACGGACTGCACCTATTCATCTAATTAATATTGCGTAACAGTATAACTGTTTGATGGTGGAACTGATGAATAAATAACCAGCGAAGTTTTAGTTAAAAACTATGACATACTTACTCAGTGGCATAAAGGGGAACAGACAGAATATGGCTGTTCTGGAATGACTCTAATCTGCTTAACTAAAGGGAATAAACTGACTGTTATGTTGAGAGGCCTGCACTTCATATTTAATTATTGGAAAAAAGTCTATATCACCCCCTCACCAATGAGGGTTAGACTAAATAACCCCCTAACCTATAAAACGGTCTATATCACCCCCTGAACTTTTCAAAACCGGTCAAATTACCCCCTAAAGCAATTTTGAAAAATCATAGTAAATCACAGAAAAATCATAAAATGGAAAATTCAATTGTGTTGGACTGCAAATGAGTATATCTACGCAGTGAACATATAATATGATATGCTTCAGTACATTTTTTTACAGCTATGAAGAAAAGCATAGATCTAAAGCTACAACAAAAAAAATGTACTAAAGCATATGATATATGTTCACTGTGTATATATACTCATTTGAATTCCAACACAATTGGATTTTCTATTTTATGATTTTTCTGTGATTTACTATGATTTTTCAAAATTTCTTTAGGGGGTAATTTGACCGGTTTTGAAAAGTTCGGGGGGTGATATAGACCATTTCATAGGTTGGGGGGTTATGTAGTCCAACCCCCATAGGTGAGGGGGTGATCTAGACTTTTTCCTTTAATTATTTATAGAGCCATTGAGCATAGTAATATGTCCTGCAAATTATAAGGTTTGCAATTTACACATGTTGTCTATTCGCTGGTCAAGTAGTTGTGTTCTATGAGCACACTTTTAGTGGTAGAACTTATCTGTCCTGAAAGCTAAAAAACTATGGTCAGTTGGTGCTGTTCAATGGAAATATAAAAAAACTTGACCCGCGGGGGTAAGACAGCCCCCCGGGCATTTTTGCTAAGAAGAAGACTTTCTCACGCAGGTCGAGAAAACCCCCGAACCCCTGTTCAATGGAAATATATTGTCTTTTGATCCTGAAGTTGTTCCCAATGTTTCTTGAAAAGCACAGTAGCAATCCTAGACCTTATGATATAAATTTTTATGGGGTGATCTGCACAGTTGTATTGTGGATGTTAATACATATATTGTCATATTGTGAACCTCTTATATTCTTACGTTTGATGAGGAAACACAGTGCATTAAGATTTTGGAAAATTGATTGTTATTGACTTTTTACAGGTTTCCGGCCATCACCAGAACGAAGAGTTTGCTGTGAGAGGGAAGGAACCCAAAGATGAAGTTCAGATATACACATGGAAGGATGCCACTCTCCGTGAGCTTACTGATCTTGTAAGTATTTTTCTTTCACGTTTTTTCACTTGCTTGTGCCATTTTAAGGAAAAAGAAAATTTTGATCCATACCTTGGAGGAAAATAGTGTCATGTCTTCGTGACATACCACTGCGTTTGACAAAGACAAAAGCGACGCCAATAACATGCCAAGTGGTATATTGCACTTCTCGCAAGTTGCAACGCTATGTATGAAAATCTTAACAGTGTATTGTGATTGTTTTTTCAGGTAAAAGAGGTTGCTCTTCCAGCAAGAAAAAGAAACGCGAGGCTTTCTTTTGCTTTCGTGTACCCAGACAAGAACGGCCGCTTTGTTCTCAGACAGGTGAGAGTTTGTTTCCATTGTGATTATCTTGCCGTAACAACCTCTTCTATTCATCTACAAAAACCAAGTCACTTGCACAAACTGTCAAATCTACCATCCAAGGAATGAATTGATGAATTTGTTACCATTGCTAATATGTGAAGCCCTCGTGTTAAGGTTTAATGCTGATGCCAGCATATTGCCATTTTATGATGCAAATGCTAGTTTTTTTCTTTGACTGAATTTCTGTTGTGAAAGGAGCTTGTGTTGTTAATGCTAAAACGTAAAAGCCCCCTTGGTGTCAATACTGATGTGTCAGCTTATCATTATGAGCGTTGTCCATTGAATATTTCATTAGTCTCTTTGTTATTCTTCTCTTAATTAATAGTATGTTAATTATTTGCTACATTTGCTATCATACAATTATGTGGTAGGTATTGCATACCTAACAGATGCTTTTAGCACAACTCTAGGTCGTTTCCATGTGTCTATTTAAAGTGGGTTTACTGTTCACAGCATGATGGTCATGAACTTTTAACTGAAATGTGGTTTGTTACTTTGTTAGTTCATCCAAATGGCTAGCTACCTGCCTGCTTGCGAAAGTTATCTACACAACTCATGTTCCACTGCATTGCTAACCTTTCTTCTGTCTTGAAATATTTTAAGGTGGGTTCGACCTTTGCATATGGTCACGGAAGAGGGGATGATGCCAAAACACTTGCAGAGCTCGGATTCCAGGTTCACACCAATGCTGTATTGTGCCATTTCCGATTATGCCTTTTGTCAATGCACAAATTACTCATCTATGCTGCGTCCTCCTGCAGATTGGTGATTATTTGAGCGTTGCAATCATGTAAACGATATGCCCATTCTGAACTCGACAACTGCACTGGATGTAACTGTTGTGATGTCAAAAGCCCCGACGGGCAAGACATGAATCTCCGTTAGCACTAGGGAATTGGAACCAAAATTTTCTGTAATACTGGTATCAACTTTAACTAGTCATTTGAATTCTCAAAGCGTCTGGTATGATTGCTTTGTTAATATTGTACTTAATCTGTGGTGCTTGAAGTTTTTGAATCTGAACATCGTGCGTTTTCCATGTGCTCCCATGCCGAGTATGACTAATTCCACAAACACAGGCAGATTAAGGTGAAATGATCACATAGCAGTACCAATGTAGTATAAGTTCAATGTGGCAAATATGTTGCTTTGAGATAGAATTTAGGTAAATGGATTTCGTTACGGGCTTACAGTTAATCTCAGATTAGAAATGCTGGTTGAACCTGCATTGCAGATTGACGTAGATAGCCAAAATTAAGTTAAGGTAGCGTCTGATCCAATGCATAATTGCAATTTTCTCACCAGATTTCTTCAGTGACACATGCTGCAAAAATCGTTTGCAAAAGGATTTGCTGCCTGGATTTTTGAAGCCTGAAGCCCAGCTGCTAAGCGAGTCAGTATCACTCTATTCACAAGGTCTTTGGTTTCCAAACACGAACGCTTCCAGGGTCTTGTGCGGCAGTGGGAAGGGTTCAGTCTTTCAGGAACAGCATAGCTCTATGGCACGTGGATATTCTCAGGCTTTGTTTGGAAATAGAGTATTGGAGTGGAGCAATTTTCTCTACTAAGTCAAAATCTTTCTCAATCCACTCCAATCCTTCCCTCTCAATACTCTCCAACACTCCATTTCTCAAACAAAGCCTTGTGGAGCAAAGAAAGTACGAGTACATGACGCTGACCATCCTGACGGCGTTCAAGCAAGGCTGCATGAAGCTGGAGAAGGTCCTCCGGGAGAAGCTGTGTTCTTCTGCGTCGCTACGAGCACATCTAGGGTTCTCCATCATGTATAAGTCCCTGGATCATCCAATCATTCCTGTGCTTCATCCTGCAAAATCCATGTTGTACAAACTAAAACGCTGAGGGATTCTCTTGCCGCTATTTTTTCACACGAGTCAGACTGGGTTTGAAATACATTTTTTTCAACAATAACTGTGCTTTCTGCGCTGACCTCAGCACTGCCCACGTCATCCCAAAGTCTGAGGATCTTGCCCGGTCAAGAGATGGCCGGATGGAGTGAGCTTTGCGGCATCATTATATGCTGCCTGATCATGCATTAGAAGGAAGAGTACGTGTGCTAATGTAAGTGGCATTACAACGCCATTTCTTAGGTACTCCTCTGCGGCATTCCAGACCTCCAGCCATTTTGACTCGACCATGAAGCCATCGAACAGAGCTGCCCACTGCACTAAATGGTAGAATTTCTTGTGTTAGTAAACGTTAAACACCATTTATCTGCATATATATAGAGAACAATAATCAATCGAATTGAGCTACAGCATTTACATTGGTTGCTGTCTTAAATGCAGATCAAAATGGAGCGTCAGGGGAAACGAGTAAGTAACGTACTTTTCTGAGATGATCGACAGGGTTCGTCCCATGCTCCTCGGCCATATCTGTGATCTCATTCATAATGGTGTTAAGTGTTAGAATTTGCCTATGAACGTGAACGGCACATAAACCACAGGATATTATATATACCCTAACACATGATGAATCTAACTAATGCAGAATCGTTAACTTAATCTTTACCATCGTTAGCAGACATGGGAGATGCTCCAGCCGTAGAGAAAGTAGTCGAACTTGTTGGTGCAGCGAGATTTCTTTCTCTCTTCCAGACCACACCGCACTGAAGCTGCGAAGACTTTGCAAGATTTCTTCGAACAGCATGGAGTAAATCGTTAGCTCCTTTGCCTAATTCTGGCAGTGGCGCGTCTCATCTGTTTGCCAACAAAATCAGCTTCTTTCATCTTTCCAGCTTCCTCGAGTGCATGATGAAGCAAGACTAGGCTGCGGGGTGCAGCAACAGCAGAAGTGCTTCCATTCTCAATTAGCTCATAAAAAAGCCGGAATGCCTCTGAAGCTCTACCGTCCATGCAAAGGCCATCCAGAACCAGACTGTGAACTGCCACACCCAGTTCATGATGCTTGTGCAAGCTAAACAAGGTAAACTCTGCTGCATCTATGAACTTCTTGTCCTCGCAAAGTGTTGCAATTAGTTTTTCCATCTTGATGTAATAGCCATTATCATACAGACGCTTGGTAATCTTGTATGCACGGTCATTGGAATCACTTTTGAACAATACATCAATCAGATTAGTAGAAAGATCAACATTCTGCCGGATCTTTCTCTCTAGCATTATCTCAATCAAATCGCCGGCTTCTTTCGCACATCCATCTTTCTTCAGAAGGCCCAAAAGAACCGAGTGGAATGTACTTGTGCTAGGCCGAAGACCACTATTTAACATCCTGTGAAGAGCTTCCCAAGCTGATTTCATCCTTTCTTTCTGCATAAAACCATCTATTACAGCCATGTAGCATTCAATGTCAGGCACAAGATCCCTCTTCAACATTGACAGAACCAGCTGGTACCCTTCTTCAAAATCCCCCTCCTTACAATGTCCTAGGATCAACGTCTTGAATGCTTGGAAATCAACCTTGCTCCTCCTGTCCAGCAACTGCCCGAACAACATCCTGGCTTTTTTTGCTTTCCCATTCTCACAAAAGTATATAAACAGTGGGTTGTACGCTGCAACAAGTGGTACAGAACCACCTCTTTTCTTGAGGACCTCCTTCTCCAAGATCTCATCCACAAACTCCTCAGCCCGGCCAAACTCACCACTCTCACACAATGCCCGGATAACCATGCTATAGCTTGCAGAGTCACGTCTGACATGGAGTTCTGTCATTTGATCAAACACCTTCATCGCATCCTGAATGCGCCCTTCCCTGCAATGCACAGTCATCAGCGTATTGAATGTGCATGTGTCCGGTTTGAATGAGTCCATATCAAAAACCTCCTTCACTAGCTCCATCCTTCCGGCCTCACAGAAGCCCTGCACCATCGTGTTGTAGGTGATCCTGTTTGGCGCCACACCATCTGCAACCATCACCTTCAAGAGCGCCAACGCCTCGTCGGCAAGCCCCTTTGCACAGTACGCCCTGATCATGGTAGTGTAGGTGACAACATTAGGGAAGGCGTCACTTTTGCTGCCTTCTTCGCTCACGCGCATTCCGTCGAACAGCTTGCGCGCGGTGGCCAGGTCACCTGCTCGGCACAGAGCAGATATCAGGGAATTGTACGTGATGGCGTCGGGGGCGAAGGCGTAGGTCTCCGGCAAGAAGCGGAAGAGCTTGAGGAGCGTGGGAGCCGACGGGCGCGGAGAGGCAGTGGAAAACCCATGGAGAAGGGTGTTGAGGGTGGTCACGTCGGGAGAGGCGTCGGGGGAGCGGAGGAACACCGCGAGGAGGGCAGAGGCCGCGCGGCGGCGGCCCCGTCGGAGGAGCGCGGCGAGGAGGGAGTTGAAGGAGTGCGGTGTCGGGGCGGGGATGGAGCGGAAGAGTGAGGTGGCGGCGCGGACGCGGCCGGCGGCGGCGAGCGCTCGGAGAAGGGCGTTGAGGGCGTGGTTGGGGAGGAGGGTGAGCGGGGAGGGGAGGGTGCGGAGGTAGGAGAGCGCCGGGCGGAGGTCGCGGGAGCGGAGGAGGTGGTGCAGCTTCCTTGCCGCCGCCACCGACGCCGGCGCCGGCGGTGCGCCCGAGCCCATAGAGAAGAGGGAAAATGACGTCGATTCTTTTTGTCAGTAGAATTTAGAAACCGACAGGACAGGAGTGATTTTGCACAGAACCTGACATATTTTCTACAACTTGTGGATCATGAGCCATGGCCATTAGCATGGCATGGAATATTAAGTGTCTGTTTGGCACAGCTCTAACTCCAGAAAATTTATGGAGTTCTTGGAGCTGGGTACGAGTAGCTTTAAGAAATCCTGGAGTTGGAGCTGAGATTGCATGGAGAGTATTTAGATGAATCATTTTATAGTTTGTATTACATATTATTATTTAAAGTATATTAATTTAGCATAGAAAGTGTAAATCTGGACTGGAGTTTGGAGCTGGAGCTATGCCAAACAGACCTAACCATAACAAGTTTATCAAATCTAAATGAGCTCGTTAATTATCCTTGATTCTTAATAAATGATCCTATAGAGTATGGTGTTGACTCTCTAACATCGGCAATGAAGGTAACAGCATCACAAATTTGTTTATTCCCCTATACTTTGCGTTGGCTAAAAAAGTTTGGAAATTGTTTTTTAATATGTTTGGAAATTGTTGAGAAGATAAATCAACCCAGGATGATTGGCACTTCGAGAGAAATGGGATTGACGAAGTTGTGAAAGAGGGGAAGATGACCGGGAGAGGACGAGAGAAGTGACCCATATATAAGGGAAGAAATGGAACAATAATATGTAAATAGAATCGAGGTAGTTGGAACAGAAAATAATGAATCTCAGATCCGTCTCAGTGAAGGTGTCACAGAGAGTTTTATGACAATAAATAGAGGTTACATCAACCAAAATGGTAACTTGACATTGTATTTACGAAGGGAGAGAGTAGGAGAGTTTCATAGCCGCCACACTTCCGAGGACCGGTTACCAAGGCCCATAAAACTCATATACTCCATAGCGCATTAAACATTTCGTTGTTTATCTTTGGGTTGACCCGTTGACCGTTAGAAACCTACTACTGAAATATTGCTAGTTGGGCCGGTCAAAGGGCACGGGGTTGGACCTGGACCAAACAAAGGCAAACTTTGAGCTCGTCAGAAAAGCAGCCGGAATGAAAGATGCATATCACATCCACCGCGAAGCAAAGGAACCTGAACCGGGCAGCAAACCGGCGACGGCGAGCTCATGATCAAAGAGTTTGCTCGATTCCTAACCCTAAACCCTTCTTCTTTCTCCCAAACTCACATATCATCCCTTTAGTTTAGAATCTGCTTCTACAACCCTGTAATTTGTTACCCTGTGTTCATCTGTTGAATCCATAGAGTGGGCTCGTAACACTGACAAGCAAGAACCTTCTGATTATTCCATAGCATCAAATGCATAAGGTCTACGACGAATAAAGGAAGCTTTGGTGTTATACCAAATTGTCACTTCAACAGGGACGCGATCGATCTCCATCGTATGAACTCTGAAGCCGCAACCAACTACTGGTTTCACACACAACAGCAAGCTAGGAGCCTTGCATTGTGCATACATGATGATGCTGACCATCCTCGTGTTTTTTTAAAAAAATTTCAACCATGTTTTTTCATTTGACTACCCAGGTTACACCATATACTACCTCCATACCGGTAAAGACGTTTAGGACAGCGACACAGTCTTCAAAACACAACTTTGACTTCTTATTTCTATAATAATATTTATCAAAAAATGATACATGTATACTTTTGTGGAAGTATTTTTCAAAATAAATCTATTCATATAACTTTTATAATTTCAAACTCAACAACTTAAAAGTTATTCATGATTTATATTCTTAAAGTTTAACTCAAACCTTATCCTAAACGTCTTTCTTTACCAATATGGAGGGAGTATGTTTTATATTTGACCCGGGATTAATTTTGCTAGCCACACGTACAGGCTGCTGACCAAACTATTGACTTGGAAATTGTATACATTGTTTTTTTTTCTTGGAGAAACGACTACTCGAGAGGCAAATTAAAGCCTCTCTCTCTATATATATCCAAATCGATTAAGTGCGAACGTTTGATATGATGCACTACTCGTTTGATGTGACTCATGTTTGATATTTGTGGCCACGCATGTCGCCATCCTCAGCTCGAAAACAAACTGCTGGGCAGTGGTCATTTATATTGCATTGGTCAGTGCTGGAGCTTTCGTTGGTCATGTTCAAGTCCTTGTGTCTCGATCTGTTAGTCGTTGGCATATTATTGAGCCATAAAGTTGGCATCTCTCGATTTGGACCTCATACATTACATTTTCAGGTAGCTACACGAATTCGAAGACACGTCATACACTGCATTTTCAAGTAGAGAAGAAAATATATAATATATCATAGCTTTCTAGCGATGGAGATATACGCCGTCTTCTTCTCTCTTTTTCCAAGAACCTTGCCTTGTCAAGTACTTTATTAAGAAAACAGAGATGTGTCTACAAAGAAAAGAAAAAAAACGACCCTAAGCGTATCATCTCCTTCCTCACTCAGGTAATTATATTTCTACTACCCATTTACTAATTTACAAGAAGGCATGATTTCTGCCAGGTACATTATATTGGTGCAAGGAGTGATCGAGATAAACCACACATGTCACATGTGTTCTCTCATGGAGCAAATTAAAGCAGATTAATTAAGCTTCAAAGTAGCAGCATCCTCATGTAATCCTCAAGGACGAGGAGTCTCTGCTCCTTGTCGTAAGAGTACATGACACTGACCATCCTAGCGGCGTTCAAGCTGGCCTGCGAGAAGCTGCCAGAGAAGGTCCTCCTGGAGAAGCACTCCCTGTTGAGCTCCTCCCACTCCCTCGCGATCAAGCCACGCATGTGTTCTTCAGCGTCAGCTGCGGTGCAGCTAGGGTTCTCCATCAAGTAGAAGTCCCTGTAGGATCCATCCAGTCCTCCTTCTTGTGCTTCATCCTGCAAACAAGACCCATGAACAATTAAAAGTGCTCATCAGGCCAGGGGTTTATTTTCTGCTAGGTTTGTGATGACACTTTTTACTATGGATATATGTATGTATGTATGTGGTGAAAACATTCGATATGCAGCTATATATAGTGTGCGTTGTGCTGACCTTGGCACTGCCCATGTCATCCCAAAGTCTGAGGATCTTAGCCGGGCAAGAGATGGCATCAGGAAGGATGTGATCACTGAGCTTTGCAGCAATATCCACATTATTGTTACATGCTGCGTGATCTTGCCCTAGAAGGAAGAATAAGTGTGCAAATGTAAGCGGCACTCCGGAAGTGACAACACCATTTCTCAGATAGTCCTCTGCGGCAGGAGCCTGATGGGTTGCCAGCCATTTTGACTCCACCATGAATCCATCGAACAGCACTGCCCACTGCAAAACGTGGGCAGAGTTAAACATATGCATGCAAATAGATTTAACGGAGTGAAACATCTTAACATGCATGTTTTTAATCAATGCATGCATAGCATAGTCATTGTAGAGTTCAGAAATATAGATCATATATAGCTAGATGGAACTATACAGAACTTCTCGATTGGCTAGCTACTGTCTAACATACAGCTTTCTTGAGATGATTGATAGGATTGAATCCATGCTCCTTTTCGGCCATATCTGCGATCTCATTCGTAATGGTGTAAAGCACTATGTAGCATGATCTCATGCAGTTGGGGAGTGAATCAGGAGCCGCAGCATTCCACCTGCAAATTGCATTTTGTACAATAATATGTATCAGCAAATGAAATAATTAGATCTAAACCAATAATTATTTGTAACTTGAAGGATTATTAATATTGAAATCTAGAACAAGTATGTATATAAACTTAAGAGTAAATTACACCTACCATACAACTTGGCATGTGGGTGCTAATTGGTATACACAACATGTAAAATGCTCAACTTAGTGCAATAATTTGGCAAGTGGGTGCAAATTGGTCCAACAACTTGCAAAATGCTCAATTTAGTACAATAACTATATGTATGCACTATTTATCTATACAAGTTTGAGACGTACTGTCACTTTCAAGCTTATTAGTATATTTGTTTTGAAATAAGCAAGAAGCATGAAAAAAAGCAACTTCTATTATGTAAAAAGAAAAAGAAAAGAAAGGCCAAGCTTACGTTTTGATTGCCTCGGTGAAGAGGGAGAGCTCCTCTAGTGTGCCAACAATGTCAAATATGTCATCCACAACATAGACAAGTGAGATTATCTTTGTAATCTCAACCCGGTATCTGGAGAAGGAAGATCCCTCGAGGACTGCCATGGGCCACATGTACCATTTGAGCACCTGGTCCCGGGCCACCGGTATTTCTTGAGCCAATCCTAGGTGCATCCACCATCTGCATCACATGAATAAGATCTCTCGTGGTTATATTTTTAGTAAATAATAAAAAGCTATAATATATGATTATCTCAATCTCAACACACATGCATGTAAATTAATCGCTATATAAATCCTCATGTCAATTGATCTAGCACATGACTGCTGTGTGCTACTAATAACTAGCAAAGATCGAGCACTTGATCATTTACCTTTTAATCTCCTGCATTTCTTGCTGATGTTGCAGTTTGTTGAGCTGGAACTCTGCAACTGCTAGTTCCTCCATTGCAGTGTTTCTGGTGGGCAGGCTCTGCAGGTAGCCGAGGTGGTGCCTGGCCTTGTACTGCATCAGGCTGAGGTGGTATGGGTGGTCCAGGGACTGCCTCACATACCTTGCAAGGCTTGGGTCCAAGTACCTGATGGCAGATGCAAGGTGCTTGCTTGAGAACTCCTTTGCCTCGTGGAGTGATGCTTCATCTCCCATGCCCAGGTGTGACATGTCATGCAGGCTCAGGAGTCCCCTGACGTCCTTGCTGAGAGCTAGGGTAAACTTGCCATTTCTATCGGTGAACCTTCGGAGAACGTCATCTGCCAACATCGACAGCAGATCGATCGACCGGGATTAATAATCATGGAAGCCATTTCAGACATCAATATATATATATATATATATATATATAATTATAGATATACACACACTTTGCTGACCTGCTGAAACATCATGGCCGGCCTCTCTCATGAGCCTGAATGCAAGTGTTGCATCGAAGAGATGGTCGCTGTGGATGAGATCCATGCACACGGCCATGGCGCTCTCGATCTCTGCCTCGAAGTAGTGATCGATGCAGAGGCGCTTGAGGTTGTCGATGATGGTCATCATCTCCCGGCCGCTGTTCCGACGTTTCTGCAGACTCTTTTGTATGTTCGTCTTCAGGCCCTCCTATATATATTATATGCCAAACGTTTTTTTTTTCAAGAAAATCACACTAGGGCTCTATATTAGGTTCATTTCATTGAGAAACAACGAAAGGTAGAAGAGAGAGCCTCCGCGCTAGCTAGGTAGCTAATGTAATAATTAAGCTACCTGGTGGTTAAATTCAGTGGGCAGCAGCGTTTTGGACGCCGGCGCAGAGCGGACTGAACTGCCGCGGCGGTGGTGGCGTCCTCGCCGGCCGTTCCCCGCCGCGGGCGAAGCTGCAAGGAGAAGATTCTCCACGGAGGAGAAGGAGAAGATGCGCGCAGGTGCAGCAGCCATTATTGCTCGATACTATTAAGAACTCGAACAATATATAACACAGCTTAATCGATCGCAAAAGCAAGCAAGTCCCAAAGAAACTTTGGTATATACTCCGTATATATATAAGTGTGCATGCAGTGTGCTCGCAGCTTGTGGTCGAGCTACGAGCACGCCCTCCAATTTATAGGCAGATCGAGCTAGCTAGGAGGCCGGGCTCCCTCATTTCATCAGATAATTATGTGAGCGCTCTCGCTAAACCGTTTGTTTGCTGTGACGATGTGTGGTGCTGCAGCCTATGAATATGGAAGCGACGACAGTGTCAACAGCTGCAGGACATGTAATAAGTCCACTCGTGTCACTGTTGTTCAGGACACACACGCCTTCGGCGTTTGTTCTTCCTCCCGAACCTTGTGTGTGTGAATAATCTCCAACACACTGCACGACTCCAATTTGTGCGTCGTACGTGCATATCAGCCTGGCCCATGTGGAAAACACGACCTGATCGAGAGCAACAGGGCATGGGTCGAGTAAGCCGGCTTGAATATGTTATATATGGTTCAAACTGTTGATTTTTTTGACTTGGCAGTCGCTTTCTAACAAGGCAATATGTTGATTATTTCTAGCCGCCCGTTAATATTCTTTTTTTATATAGAACTGGAGGAGCAAGCTTCTACTAGCTGGTTATATATTAGAACAAAAGCCAAAGTTTACAAAAATAAGAAAGAGGGAAAAAAAACTACAAGAGGGAATTCAGCCATTCTACTATAGATAAGTGTTATATGTAGTTTTTGCTCTATGGATAACCAAAGCAAACTCGTGCTTAAAACAGTGACGGATCCAGGGCCCGGACGTACTCTGACAGAGTGATGCAAAAGGAACCTATTTTTGCACCCATTCAAATCAGTGCCGTCTGTGGTCGTAACAAGGATGGAAAGGAGAGCTTCTCTGATCTTTGCCCGGGTTCCATTTATTGACTAGGTAATCGCTTTCTAACAAGGCATTGTTAATTCCTAGCTGCCTGTTGGATGGCAACGTTACAGTAGTTTGGTTGGTATGGCATCTCTCCTTATGAAAGGAGGCGGGTCCGGCGGCCTCCCAGGCGATCTACGTCAGCGGAAAAAATTTACCCCGTCCGATTTGTCGTGTTCTACGGTGAAAACCAACCGACCGGTGATTCAAGGGCACGGTAAAAATATCTTGGCTCCAGAAGCATCACGAGCCTCCTCTTTCTCCACGCCCTCTCCCTCTCATTCTCCGACGCATGCTTCATCCTCTCCTTGCACCGCCGCCATGTCCTTCGCGGCCTCCTCATCGTCCCCGTCCGTGAGCCTGCGCCGGCCCATATCGGCTTCCCGCGGCGGTGGAGCTAGGCCGGAGGCACGGCGGCGATGGCTCCGTCTTCAAGGAGCTGCGACAGCTTCGGATCGAGCTGCCCTAGGGCGCATGGGCAGCGGAGGACGACCGCGAGGGGCGACGGCGGGCTTGTTCCTTCTTTCCAATAACAGCTTCATTTTCCTCTTGCTCCTTTTTGTTTTTCTATGGCCGGCGATGGTAGAAGAGATGGCCAGCGATGGTCATCGATTCTTCCTCTTTTCTCCCTTCAGGTCATAATTGTTTTCCTCTCTTTCTTCCTCTTATAGTTCTTTCTCATTCTGTTCGTTTTTTCCCATCACGAGCCGACGCCGTCTCCACCCACCGGCGGAGCTTCGCTCCGGTCGGGCGCGCGGCAGCGGCGAGCCACCACAGCTCGGCCTCACCGCCTCGGACCTCTGCCCCTCTGCTTCCTCTCCCCCGCAGCGGAACTTCCTGCACAGACCCTGCTGCCAGATCTCGGCGGCGGGCCCCCAGCAGAGGTGAGGAAGGCGCGGGTTGAGGCGGCGAGGTGAGGCAGGGCACGATGGCACGACCCTCCGCCTCCTCCCACCGCGGTGCTCCTCCCTGAACCGGATCAGCCCTCGCGACGACGGCTACGGCCGGCGCGGCTCCTTCCCTCCCTCCCCCTTCCCCGACTCCGGTGTACGAGTTAGAGAGCGTGGAGAGGCGGTTGCCGCAGCGACGACCACCATGTCCACGCCCCTGTCAATTGCCAGCGCCCACGCCGTTCCACGGTGCAGCAACTTCTACAATGCTTAATCATCCCACTGTGACATCTGCTTCCATCCATGAGCCGTTCCTATGGCGGCGTCCTGCACCAGCCCCAGCGCTCTCCTCTCCTGCTGCTGTATGTCCCGGCCCCTCGAGGTCTACAAGCTCTCCACTCTGGCTGCTGTCCCGGCCCCTCAAGGTCTGATGTCCCACCTCCTTCTAATTTGTTTCATTCAGAGATCAATTTGATTTCTACTCCCGTCGAATGGGATTGATTTTGGTCACTGCAGGAAATCATTTTTTTTGGTGATAAGCCCGATGAGGTAAATCTTAGGATTGCTCACTTCTGATCTACACACCTTGTTGGGAATTGTGCACAAAGATTTTTGTTTGGGGACGAAAATACATGGTGACACTATATGTATGTTGCTCCCTTCCTCTGTAAATCCATCTATAAGAAAAAAAGGATGTGAAATTCATTTTACAATATTTCAATAGTCCTTGTGCATTTGCAGGTTTCTTCCATGACGCAGACACCGTGATGGAGAAAGATACCATTGACTTCAGGTATATTTCAATTATATGATGCTTTTAGCATGATACTCTGTTTTCTGAACCACTCTTTCCTTAAAAAAATGATATGACGTGCGTCTTTGGAAATATACTATTGTGGTTCATAATAATGGAACAATTATAATTGGTTCATAGTGATATGATGAACTACAAATCCCCTATTTTGCGCAGATCATAATTACTTTGATATAACAGAGATGAATTCCTCCAATTTCATTTCTGAAGTTCTGAGCAGGCTAAACATAAATTCATCTAATCAATTTGATCACTTAGAAAAGTTCATTCAATGATGGATGGGCAGGAGGAGGATATGTTGCCATATTTAATTTATTTCTATACCTTGATAATACATCCTGTGGAAAAACAATACTAAGTGTACTTCTATCTGGATGTGTAGTTAGTCCAACCACCAATATTTTCAAGACATTTTGTTGGCCTCTTACAGAGGAAGATCGATGAAGATTGGGCCTAAATGGTGCAGGTGCTACAAACAATCTGTTGTCTGCATTGACATTGTACCATGCAATTTTATAAGGTCATTTCGTTATTTCAATTTCCGTTCTCTAGATTATTGTTTCCTTGGATTTGATGCATTGAAGTCAATATATTTTAGATCTCTGGCCTATTCAATATCCTAAAAGGAACAGGGCAAAGTGACACATTGTTACAAACAACATGAGGAGGTATATATCCCTTGCTATTCAATTATTAAATTGGTTATGACTGTGAATATGGAAATTTTGTGACAAGGAAATTGAGCTTTTCTCGATATCTGCAACATAAATTTTATTTACATAGCATCCTTTTTGTCGTTATATACTATTGTAATTTCATATAAATTATTGTTATCCAGGGTGATGATACTGAAGGTATGACCGACGATAGTGTACCCCATTAAGATCTGGCCACAGAAGGTTTGGGGAGGTGCTTAATTTCAGAATAACCACTCTTAGCCATCACTTTTATCTGGACCCTTATTTATTAATGTTAATGTACCATTTTTTTTGCTATTACTTTGCATTTTCTTCTTTTAGCAACATGATGTCTAATAGTAATGTGAACTGTCCATTTGTGCTTCAGAATTCAGGTAAATGAAAATTTACATGGCAAGACTACTAAGACAGCGCTGGACGGTACTCGGGCCAGACAAACCATTGCTCCGGTTAGTTTCGTCCATCCATCTTATGAGGTTCCTCTCTATTTCTGTTGGAAGCTTCTTATTTTATATGATTGAATGACATGTCGATCAGCTGGTCTGAAATTATAGAAATTTGCAAACAGCAAATCAATCAGCTGGTTTCCTAAAAAAAATGAAAAACAGTCAGCTGGTCTGAGATTGTAGAGATATGTAGGCTTCACTTGCTCTAACTAAATTGAATGTGCTGGCCAAACTGGACATTACCGTGTAACAACAATGAATGTCAGTACCTCAACTTTATGACAGATTTATGAAGTTTGAGTTGTGGGGTCATTATAACTATTAGGGCAGCTATCTTACTAAAGTGGACAAGTGGGTTGGAATTAAGGCCAAGCAGGACGAAGACAAATTTGCAGCAAGGTTGCACTCTTTCAGGTAAAGTGGTTAAAGAAAAAAAATCCAATGTTACCTATTGTTAGTAATCATATATTGTATCTCGACTATACACATATATTTGTTGGGTTTTTAGTTATTCCTTATTTCTCAATGGAGTTTTAATACGCAAGCATGACAAGTTGGTAGAAACAAAATTCTAGAACAGAAACAAATGTAACAATCTGATACTATAGTCGAGTGGAGCAAACTGCTGGGACAAGCTTATGGCCTTTTATCATTATATTCATTTTAGACCATAAATTAGTCTGTTCCATTTGATCTTTTTCTTGCCACAATGAAGATGATTCTTTGGTGCAGTGGTGATTTTGTGAAGTCTAAAGGTTCCAAGTCATCATTTGAGAAGATTGAAATGGCCACATCTCTTAAATTAATTGGTGCGCCTTGAAAGGTTTGGATTATCTCAGTTCATCTGTAACACCCCTTTACACAAGCTCCTATCTCTGAAACTTTAGTCTTACAGTCTATTTTATTTCAGAACAAAGACTTAAGATCTGATGAGCACAGGCCTGTGGTCCATCCAGAAGTAATTCTTTGTGTTGAAATTTATGAGAAGAGATATGGCTCCATCAAGGTAATAGCTTATCCTTCAGTTGCACATACTTATTTTTAAGGTGAAGACTCCAGTTTGATGGTGGGTAGCATACCTTTCAGTGCCAAGAACTTCTTGTGTTGGGAAGCCAATTTCTTACTGATTTGAGGGACATTATTTGCTGTTTGACTGATAAGCTGATGAAGGTGGCTGGCCAACATGATCATTCTGGATATTTTCCTGATTGAAGTATGTTTTTCTTTTCTGAAAACTGAATACATGTTATGCAGGCCAGGTGCTTCATGTATACTTTGGCTAATATATAAATAGTCACCCTTTGTTTCTCATTTTGTTAGTTCCACTGGCATCTTAGATACTACCTGATTGAAGCGGAAAAGCTGATGTACTTGAAGAGCCTATGCATGGTGGCATGGGTACCAGGCTGGTAGTAACCGCTATCAGTAGTTAACTATGTTGGACTTCAGAAAGAAAATGACATGGCAATGCAACTGAAGTGTGGGAGGTGATTCAATCGAACATACAATTCTTTACTTCGGAAATCCAAAACTTTTTGTCTTGTATTGCTTGTACCAATAGACTTAACTGAAAAATACATATATCATATATCACATTTTTTATGTCCTTTTGTAGAATTTTTTTAATTCCGTAGAAACCCACATGTATGTACCTATATATAAATAATGGTTTGGTTGCCTAAAATGTGTATGCATTTTGCATATCCTACATCCAAGCCCAGCACATGAGCTCTCCAAGTGCCACATGCATATCACGAGTAGTAACCTGGGGCATTAAATTTTGCATATAAATTAGATTGCATCACGAAAATCCCTGCCCAACCAAATTATAATAAACTCTCTACACAGTTCCTTCTATTGGAGTATCATGTCATGAACATCTATACTAATCAAGCTAAAAGAAGCAACTTGCACTCCAGTAAGTCCGGCGCACAGGCACTGACGTCTCTGTTTAGATAGAGATAGATTTGGGTATTTGTTCTTTCTTTTTTGTTTAAAGCTTCTGGTTATGCTATCCTTTTGTGCCTGCACCAGTTGTCAGCTTAGTAGCCTTGGTCTCTTCTCTTTCTTGAGGACCTTTGTTGCATTTATTTGTTTTCCTCGAAGCAGCAAAGCTACAACATTTTAGTAGTCAAAACGGTATGCAAAAGCTACTTCATGCTGTTCGATGTTGCAGGGCAACACAAATTTTCCTCCTCTACAATTGCCTTGGCAATGAGCGGTGAGTAGTCACATATTTGTACTCTAGCTCAACACCAACCGATCTGGTATTCTGATTGTGTGCACTGTGTTTGTTTTAACTTCAATCAAGTCACGCCACAGATGAGATCATAAAATATTTGTGTTCCACACCCACACCTATTCAGTGCATTTCTGCCTGTACAGGTCTGATGGTTAGCTTACCGTTCAATGATGTTTAGTGTTACTAGGAAACAAATCTGTTTGACTCTTCCATTTGATATAAAACAAACCGATGCTTGTTATACAAATGATTATGGGTGCTGCCAAATTATGTAAGAACTTGGGATTACTTCATGACACCCATCTCACAGTAATTGAGGCGCATGGTTTCCGGCTGGTGAAAGCTTGATGCACATGCATTTGTTGCCTCTGTGCACTTTTTTTCCTGCGAGCAGACGGTGCACAACTTAACCGATGACAATTCATTTTAGACTGTAGATGCAGTGCATGCTCCATGTAGTGACATTAGTCAACCCCAACCACACAATTTTGTGGGTTTGTATAGACTGATTAGTCAATTTCTACCCATATGCAAGTGTCATCTTTTAAGCAATGGCTTATCTTTGAAATTATCTTACTGCTATTATCTTTATTTTGAATCTTTTCTTTTTTTAGGACTGCTCATCTTGTATATTGAAGATTACTTTCTACTGCCAAGACAGCGCCAACTGTCACTGTGCTATCAACTATCATTTTGATAATGTCTCATGTTTATTTCTATTTTGTAAATTGAACCCAATCGTTCTGTAAGTTATATTTGATTGTTTGGACTCAGTTGCTCAGTTATTTCAAGATAATGCTATGTGTATATATTGTATATCAAATTTTGCGCGCGCAAATCAGTAGTTTTCTAATAATATCTTTGTTTGAAACGAACTGGCGTAGCTAGAAGATCAACTGCTTATTATATTATAAATAGGAAGTACTCCGTACGTCGTTTTCATACATCTCCATCTCCATATTGGAAAAAGGAGGGCGGTGTTTAGAATGCGCGGATTTTTCAGGAAACTGCAGATTCAAATTCATTCCGCATTATGAATGGGGCCAAAACAGATATATGGTCAATCTATAAAACACTATCAGGCTAAAACATATTTATAGGGGCAGCTCCGACACCCGTCCTTGCTTATTGCAGCTAGAAATAGAAATAGCTGTTTGGACTCGAGGCCGCCCTTACCGTAACCCGCTCCTGAAAATTAGGCCGGTAGTTGGACGAAATATGCACCACATGCATTCATTGGGGTTCGAACCATTTATCTCCAGCCTCGCGTAGTCTTCTTTCTACTATACCACACAGTCACTTGTGACTTCATGAGATATAATTTACTTTTGTATTAAATCTGAAAGGATTTCCAGAGGTCACGCCATCACCCGCCCCTATAAACATTTCTCCATTTTATTTTCTTTTTTATTTTAAAAGATAGACATATATCTATATATACACTTATGCAAGATATATTTCACATATCTCATATATTTTTAAATGGTCAAAATATTACAATCGCAATACATATGTTCAAATTGCATTCACATTCACATATACTACATTCATTATATAGAATCCATAGTTATTGTCGTGTACGGCACAACTGGTGTCTAAATAATCTTGTGATTCTAAACGATCTCAAAATGAAAATGTACAAACTATAAAATTTTAGATGTCGCTGACCACTACAACTTTGATATAGAGCAGCTCTACATCCGAGGTTATTTGAAAAAATTAGAAATTTTAGATTTCAAAACTAAGTGCATTATATTAATTTTTTGGACAAATAAATATTATTAGATAAAAAATTGTCAACTATAAAGTTTTAAGTCTCGTCGAGAGGAGGCCATTTCTAGGGACGGGCCATGCCATCACCCATCCCTAGAAATAGTTTCTATTTATAGAGGCGGATGAAGGCCAAGGTGACCCGCCTTTGAAAATGACCATTTGTAAGGGCGGGTCACCCCATCACCTGTCCTTGAAATTTTTTCAGAGCCCATTTTCAGGGGCAAGTGACACCATGGGCCGGCCCTTCAAATGATTATCTAAGGGCGGGCCAGGAGCCATAGTAACCCAGTTCGGGCCACTCCTAAAAAAAAATCAGAGAACCCCTACAATTTTTTTCTTACCAGGGAATCCGTCCTCGGTTTTCTTACAAATTATAATACATATTTGTACAAATTATAATTCAGCATTATTTTTCCTTTTCGTGGTACAGAGAGTAAGAGAGAATTCCACAATTATCGGTACCGATATTATATAGAGGAGAGTACTTGAGACTGATATATGCAACCTGAGAATATAATGGGGCTAAGCTCCATGTGTAGGCAGGGAGCCTGTGACTGTGGCAGCTGCAGTTGGTCCCAAAAGTTTCAATCCACAAGTGTGAGGGAAAATGTCAGACAAACATACTGATTTAGCTCGTCCCGCGGCCTCGTATTGAGTCATTGTCCTGTAGGTGTTGACAGAAAATTGAAGAATCAAAGCGAGCTATATAGGCTATATAGCACGTGTTTGTTGCATCATATATATAGAGAGAGAAGGAACAAGCTAGCAGGCTTTGGGATCGGGGAACCGTATACATTTGTGTTGTCCGGCCTGTGACGGCGAATTTTAGATTGTCAAGATTTTTGTACACAGCATACATGCATGTCCTCCCAACCGTATGTATGGAGAAGCATGCATCATATATATCCTCCCAAAAGTGGGTGGGGCCACATCCCTTTATATGGACGAGTTTTATCTACACATGCGTGTAGCTACACCCACCATCAGTATATCATTGTATGTATGTCTGCATACTAGTTTATCATCATTTTTAGTATGTTCATATACTAATTCTAAGATACTTCAAAGCGAGTTATACGAAAAAATTTCAAAATCAACCCTATTTCAAAATATATTTTGATTATACCTTTATAATACTATATAAAATAGTATGTTCATATACTCAATGTATGCTTACATACCCAACGTATATATCATCATAGATAGTCTAGTATCATCATATACTACATGTACATACTCTTCGTCGGATTAAATTCATCGTGCATCATGAGATACACAGGTAGATGTAGCTACACGCGCGTGTAGAATGAATTTTTCCATATATATATATATATATATATATATATATGGCTTCGAAAATAGAGTATTGATACCATAATTGGATTTTACATTCTAGATAGGCTGAGGTACAAACAGACTAAAAACCATTGGTACACAACAGCCGCCGTTTCTATGGTTCAAGACCGGTTGTTTGACAAATGACCAAGCAAAAATCCACCAGTGCGGGCTTTTTCCTTTTTTTCTCCCCCTTTCAATCATACACACATATAGCAGGCACATACGCACTGCCCTATCGTGAAGCCAGCCACAGGCTCCTAGTCTAAACCTATCTCTTTTTTTTCTTTTTTGAGAAATAGTTCAAACCTAGCTAGGCCATGCGCATTGCATGCGTACACACCCTTGTCATGGTCAAGTCAGTCAATGATCGTTATTATATAGCTTTTTTGCTTTCCTTAATATATACACTGAGTACGTGGGAATGGAACGTATGACGACCACGAGAGGGTGAGGTGAATACGTACCTCTAAATTTTCTTATAAAAAAGGGACCTCTAAAATTTTATTTAAGGGCTAGTATATCTCATTCACTACCATATTTCGAAAGAAATATCTCATTCACTCTCAATACACCATGAAAAGGAATAGCGCGCGGAACTAAGGAAAACACGCAAAGCTAAATGGAAGAAATTCAGTCAAAAATCATACGGAGTATGTAAACAAATTAAAGACCGGTGCTAGTGGGTAGGGTTGTCTGGGCCTGGATGGAGATAGGCACAGCGCATTTAACATTCGCCTGGCACTAGAGCCGCTACTAGTGGTGACAAGGGGCTGCTACACTGCTTGGATGGATCTGATCAACGACGCCCAGAACCAGAAGTACGGCAATCTCACCGGACATTGGAGAGACGCAATATGGAGCTAGCTGATCATCAGTTCATAGTGGCCGGCCCAGCCAATCGCTCAAACGTCTCCGGTTGCGCGCGAGACCAGCGACGAAGTACTCGTTTGTTGCCAAATTCCACCCCAAATTCCACTATGCAAAAGAAGATTTTCATCCCATCAAAACATCGACACATGTATGATGAAATAAAAAATTAATTGCACAGTTTTATTGTACTTTACGAGACGAACATTTCGAGCCTAATTAATCAATGTTTGGACAATTATTCATAAATTCAAACTAAATGCTATAGCGCCGCATTTATGATAAAGTTCTAACCTTAACGTGTCAAAGTTGAGAACTAAATGAGGCCTTTTTTTTGGCGTTCTTCCACCTCCGTCTCATCAGAAATGCTGATGTAAGCCGGCGACGTCGCCTCTCGTTTGAGGCCCCTGACCTGTGTGGACTGTGGACGCACAACCATCATTTCTTTTTTTTTTCGTGGACATGCACAGCCATCATTTCTGTACTAGGTTAGCTAGCTAGTACAGAATACGGTAGTCACTGCTTCATTCTACTGTATTTTTTATATGGCAAATAAGTGGCCACTGCTTCATCGTACATATAATTGAGAAATAGTTCAAACCTAGCTAGGCCATGCGCGCGCATTGCATGCGTACACACCCTTGTCATGGTCAAGTCAGTAGTCAATGGTCGTTATTGTATAGCCTTTTCGCTTTCCTTTCTATATACTCCGAAGTACGTGGGAACGGAACGTATGACGACCACAAGAGGTTGGGTGAATACGTACCTCTAATTTCTCCAAAAAAAAAAGCTAAGGGACCTCTAAAATTTTCTTTAAGGGCTAGTATATCTTATTCACTATTATTTTTTTTCTCGAATACGCATGGGATATGCGTATCATTGGATTAAAGGAGGATAGCATCAGTTTAATTACAAAGGCCATTGGTGACGGCGATTAGCTGCGCACATGTTGCGTGAAAAGGAACAACAAATCCGAAACACAGCCACATAAGCGGGACTACTCACAACACAAGCAACCTAGGTCCTTGACGCCCACTGAGATCCACAGCTGCGCGTCGCTCCTGATCTTGGCCAGCACCCCCGACGCATCGCATGAATCACCACAGAAGACCCTCGCGTTACGTTATTTCCATATTTGCCAAGTTGTCAGGACAAAAGAGGCTATCAAAGCCCTTTCTCTTGCTCGCCGGAAGCGTCGCTCGTAGTCTCTCCCGCCTTTAGTCCCGCGCGCAACGTCCGGGACTAAAGGTGGTTGAGGATCGGGACTAAAGCCCGGTTCTCTACTAGTGATTGCAGCATGGAGCATCCACCGTGGGGGAGCTGCGCAGCGCCTATGTGCTGCAGGATGAGCCACCAAATCGCAAGATTCCGCCTCCTGATCACATATATAGCACGCAGGTGGTGTGAGCTTCCAGCCCATGGCGCTGTCGTCTGTCCGCCGTCCAGTGCCTCCGCCGGAATGCAAGTCAGAGAAATATCTTCACTCGCAATGGAGCCCATGTCTTCCATATCAGCTTTGCACCTTCAAACTTGTGCGTGCCCTGGTGCATCATGGTGTGTGCGGATTTCACCGTGTAGAGTCCGGGGAGCTAGTCCACCGCCATGAGAATTGGTCCTGAGTTCCCTCGGCGTGAGCTACACACGTCTTGGAGCCGGTTCCAGAGGATTCACTACCATTTTTCGAAAGAAATATCTCATTCACTCTCAATACACCATGAAAAGGAATAGCGGAAACTAAGGAAAACACGCAAAGCTAAATGGAAGAAATTCAGTGAAAAATCATACGGAGTATGTACAAAAATCAAAGGCCGGCCGGTGCTAGTGAGTACACAGTGGTCTGGGCCAGGATGGAGATAGGCACAGGCAGCGCACGCAACATTCGCCTGGCACTAGAGCCGCTACTAGTGGTGACAAGGCTGCTACAATGCTTATTTGGGTTCGAGCTACATGCATTATTAGGGCAGGCAGATCTGAATCTGTATGCAGTCCTATCTAATCTTCATGCAGTCGTGTGTCTCGATTCCCAAACCAATTATTTTGTTTGGTTGTATAAAAATATACCATTAGCAGCAAGGTGACTATGATAACTTATTGATCAATCTTAAAATCAGATCTACCGGTCTAGTTCATAGAAGGTACTTATGAGGTTTGTATGCGTGTATATTTATAGAGAGCTTTTTATGATGCACTATACTAGCCTTAAAAAGGATTAGTATATAAAAGATTGGACGGATCAGATTAATTGTATAGTACTATAACCGTGTTTAGTAGTATAGATAGTATGAAGTAACTAGTATAGGGGTATTATGGGAAAAAACAGAATGGTAGATATGTAATTTTGACATATCTTTAATTTTGGAATGGCAGATATGTAATTATGACATATTTTTAATTTTTAATTTCATTGTTTCTATCTCTTCTACTTTACCTCATTTTTATTTGTACGACAGCACAGGGTCCGGCATCCTGAGAAAAAAATAATTTTTTTATGTTACCATACCCATGCTAATATCTAGTTTATACTAGGTACTACCACCTGCTAGTATAGGGCACCGTAAAAGAGCTCTTTTTTTATAGAAGCGAGTAGTGTCCGTGCACGTGAATGTCTACGTGTTTTTTTAAAATATATATATATATATTTGGAGTTAGCAAGCTTTCACTGACAAGTGACACCTAGGTTACCTTCCAGGTTAAATCTGAAATCATGTATACCACTTCTATTTCATACATTGTAGTTCCAAAGAAGAAGAAGAAATATCATTCCAGCTTGAACGATTATATGTTCGTTCCTCGATCGCCCAAGTAATTCTAGCTACAGTATAGTACTACATACATATCTGGCGAAATTTCTACACTAAATTAGAGCGAGATAAATAAATCACACATGAAGATGACCGGGGTTTTTATTCTGATCGAGCATTGATCACAGTTTCAAAGCAGAAACATCCTCGCGTAGT
Source organism: Echinochloa phyllopogon (assembly GCA_033239725.1). Taxonomy (NCBI): domain Eukaryota; kingdom Viridiplantae; phylum Streptophyta; class Magnoliopsida; order Poales; family Poaceae; genus Echinochloa; species Echinochloa phyllopogon. The sequence goes on along the minus strand of BTCW01000010.1, from coordinate 1,541,672 downwards.
CCTCCAGCACAAGGAGTTTCTGCTCCTTGCTGTACGAGTACATGACGCTCACCATCCTGGCAGTGTTCAGGCAGGCCTTCGTGAACCTAGAGGAGAAGGTCCTCCTGGAGAAGCACTCCCTGTTGAGCTCCTCCCACTCCTTCTTGATCAAGCTACGCATGTGCGCTTCCGCGTCCTTGGGAATGCAGCCAGGGTTCTCCATCAGGTAGAAATCCCTGTATGATCCGTCCAATCCTTCCTGTGATTCATCCTACAGCAGAAATCCATGGATAAAAATTAAATGATTGATTTGCTGCTAAATTTGTACAGTCAGGTTAGATTTGAAAAACTTGTTAAAATACTATAAAACTTGACAATACAATTCTATATATATGTGTTCTCTGCTGACCTCGGCACTGCCCATGTCATCCCAAAGTCTGAGGATCTTGGCCGGGCAAGATATTACGGTAGGGATGTGGTGGTCATCAGTGAGCTTTGCAACATCACTACTACTTTCATCATACCCTAGCATGGCGAATATGTGTGCAAATGTAAGGGGTACTCCTGAAGTGACAGCACCATTTCTCAGGTAGTCCTCTGCGCTAGGAGCTTGATCAGTTGCCAACCATCTTGCCTCAACCATGAATCCATTAAACAACACCGCCCACTGCAAAAAAAGAAAAAAAAGGTTGAATTTCATGTAAATCTCAGCAACGGCCGGGACATCATCATGGAATGGAGCTACACAATTTTCTGTAACATACTGCGTTCCTGAGATGATTGATAGGGTTGAATCCGTGCTCCTCCGCGACCATATCTGCGATCTCATTCGTACTGGTGTAAATAGCCTTGTAGCATGATCTCATTGCACTGGGTAGTGAATCAGCAGCCGCAGTATTCCACCTGCAAATTGAATTTTGTACAATGTGTCAGCTTAGGAAACAATAATTATTAATATCAAGATGGGTAAAACAATTATTTTTTAATATGAAAAAAAATCATTAATGAAGAGGCCATTAACAATTGCTAACCAAAGATGGTGTATAACAATTTTGAGACTTTTATTACATACATCCGAATGCTTACGTTTTGATTGCCTCAGTGAAGAGGGAGAGCTCCTCTGGTGTGCCAACAAGATCAAAGATATCATCCACAACATAGACAAGTGAGATTATTTTTGTGGTTTCAACCCGGTATCTGGACAAGCAAGGCCCCTCGAGGGTTGTCACGGACCACATGTACCATTTCAGGACCTGGTCCCGCACCACTGGTATCTCATGAGACAATCCTAGGTCCATCCACCATCTGCATCATATCTCTCACAATTATATATAATCCATAAATATATGGTACATTTATTTAATTACCACTCAATCCATAAATGGTGCACTTATTTGCCACTCAATATTCTTAGAAAAACATATATAGTAGCTGGGATATAATTTTCTTAACACTTGTACATACATTATTATAATGATGATGAAATACTCATGGCAATTGTCTAGCTCTAGCGCAAGACCATATATATACTGTGATTCATTCAATACCATAGAGTGCTTATATATGTTGTTACTCACATTTCAACCTCCTGCATTTCTTTCTGATGCAGCTGTTTGTTGAGCTGGAACTCTGCAAGTGCTAGCTCCTCCATTGCAGTGTCCCTGTTGGGCAGGCTCTGCAGGTAGCTAAGGTGGTGCCTTGCTTTGTACTGCATCAGGCTCAGGTGGTATGGGTGATCCAGGGACTGCCTCACATACCTTGCAAGGTCTGGCTCCAGGTACCTGATGGCAGATGCAAGGTGCTTGCTTGAGAACTCTTTCGCTTTGTAGAGTGATGCGTCTTCTCCCATGTCCAGGTGTGACATGTCATGGAGGCTAAGGAGGCCTCTGATGTCCTTGCTAAGGGTAAGCTTGAACTCGCCGGTGTCGTCGGTGAACCTCCGGAGAACATCATCTGCTACACATCGACAATAATAGAAAAAAAATAAACAACTTTTATCAATTTTGCTACCTCTGCTCGGCTGGCGGGTGGCAGGTGGCTGTGCTGGTTTGTGCTGAGAGAAAAATACTGCTGGTTGATCGGTGGCAGGTGACTGGTGCTGATTTGTTCTGAGAGAAAAGTACTGCTGGTGGTAGCGGATAAGCCAGACAAACGGGGAACTACTGATGGTGGACCTGCTGAAACATCATGTCCGGCCTCTCTCATGAGCCTGAATGCAAGGGTTGCGTCGAAGAGATCATCGCTGTGGAGGAGATCCATGCACGCGCCCATGGAGCCCTCGATCTCTTCCTCGAAGTATTGGTCGATGCAGAGGCGCTTGAGGTTGTCGATGGTGGCGATCATCTCGCGGCCGCTGCTCCGACGCTGATGCAGAATCTTTTGTATGTTCGTCTTCAGGCCCTCCTGCAGAGCAGAAGGTGCGACGGCGTTTCACGTGAGAGCTGAGCACACGTGACGTATATATATGAAGTGTGTTTTCCATCAGCAGATTAATAAGGACAAGGATACATGTGTAGCTAGGACCTGATAAGCTAGCTAGGTAATTGGTGTGAGCTAATAGCTACCTGGAGGTCTAAATCACTGGGCAGCGTCGCTTTGGGCGTCGCCACCGAAGGGCGGATGATGGAATCGCCTCGCCGGCCGTTTCTGCTGGCTGCCGCCGGCGAAGCTGAAAGGAGAAGAGGCTCCACGGAGAAGGAGAAGGAGAAGGTGCCTGCAGGTGCGGCAGCCATTATTGCTATAGTAGCTAAGCTAGCTAGGTGTACGACACACACAGTACTTAATCAGGAAACGAGCAGGCAAGTAGCCAAGGCCTAAATGTACTTGCAATTTAACTGTGACTGAAATATGCATCGAGGGGGGCTCCAATTTATAGGCCAGAGGGGGCCGGGTTTCTAGGAGAAAGAGACTTTGAAGAGTTTGTGGCATGTTTCGTTCTGCCAAAAACTACCGATTGCGGAAATGAAAACGGAATCAATTAAGTTACATACAGTGTAATTTAACGTTGGTCTGTAGTATGGTATGGTAGCCACCTCGCGGGGCACATGGTGTCGCACTGTTGAGCACCGCGACGAGAAACGAGGAACGAGCCAAATAGTAGGGCGCGCAGGGGCGTATAGATCGAACTCTTGACCAGCTATAGATCTGGATGGTGGGCATAATTTAAGTGAGAATTTTTTTAAAAATTGTTTCTATTCTTTATAGTATATATTAGATGGTCCTTGATGATATATGAGAAATTGCATACTCCCTCCGATTCGTTATATTTGTCGTCATGGACAGATTTTGGCCTACGGCCATGTCTATTTTCCGACAAGGAAACGACAAGTAAAATAAATCGGAGGTAGTACAAGCTAAGGAATAGAAAGGAGAGCTTTGCTTAATGGTGAAATTCTAGCCTATATTAGCCCTGTAATTTTTTAGCTTCGATTAATTTTTAGGTGTGTGTTGCACGTACGTACATCTATGCTAGTGCGGGAAAAAAACATGTATTGTGCAAATTAAATATTGCTTGTATCTGTAATCGCTTTCCAACTCTAGCACAGTAATTCCCTTTTGATGTTTTGGTTGTTATCATGTGGATGGATCCAAGTGTGTATACGACCGCTAGCCAAATCATTTTCTAAAGTTAAATTTAGTTATTGTTAGAGAAAAACGTTTCCAATAGACTCTGCAAATGACTCTTCAAAGTTAGTGGTTCTCCATCCCACCTCATTCGCTAGCTATTTTTAGCTAGCCTACCTCACTAGCCATCTTGAATTACTCTATTATTTGTTAGTTAAATTTATTTTTTAAACTAGCTAAATCAGTAAATTTGACTAAGCTTTTTATTTAATCTTTTGAAGATGCTCCTACCGGCTCTACTGTGTATATCCACGTTTGAATGAGGCCAGGCCAAAATCCGTCACTATTCCTATTTGGCACAGAAAGGCCAGTTTGAAAAAGAAGGGCCTATTTGCAACATGTGATTCGTTTTTTTTTTGTGAAACGAAACACGTGATTCTTTTTAGGCAACGAATAACATTATTCCACGCTAAGGCCAAATTAAGATCTGTCAATTTATATGTCCCTGCTCGGTTTGCTTATACTACAAGGTAAAGTCTCCATTCTCAACAGATCGATTTTGTTTGGTATCTTCAAACTCTAAATACTTTGGCTGATTATAATACACACAAAATGGTTAGGATTCAGCACTTTAAAATTGTACAAATGGATCACCATGAAACCTTCTTTCACATGGTTTAAAAATTTTCAAAGCATCTTCGCGTAAGAAATAAATAGCATAAATTAATGTTAAAACATGTGTATTCGGTACCGTGCCCATGTTCTAAACTAAGGGTAAAAGGAAAAGGATGTGATTTGACACTGATGTGTGTTCTTCGATCTTTTCTCCGTCTTACAATTTTTTTCAAAACATATTTGTACAATATATATATACCATGAAAATCGGCGTTAATACACATGTGTGTTCTCTCTCTCATTACTTATTTTCTATGAAAATGACTAAAATTGTTACTGGTATCTTAATGAAAAGGAAAATATTATTACATGATATAAATGTATGTAACATTGATTAAACCCACTCGAATGCACTGCATATACCGCAAAAGTTTGATTATATTGGCTCCATAATTTCTTTAGTTTTTAAGCCATTGTTGATTCCTTTCTGTGATCATAGTTGAAGTAATAATAGATAGAGTAGATGTAGGAAGTACTAATTCTTTCTCAAAATCAAAAATACAAAAAAGAACGCTACTCACATCTCAACTTCTTCCTTGCAGTGGATAAAAATATCATGGATCGCCCACTGCACTGCTAAGAAAAGTCCTATTGGAAAAGGAAAGGTGTACTGTACGTGTTAATTTGTAACACGCGACTTTTTTTAGGAAAAAGTCTCATTCCGTGTTTGAAATGCGGAGGAGATCGGCCAAATTTATGCAAAGATGTGTGCATGTTACTAGCATTTTCCTATATAGAAATAATAAGGAAAATTAGTTATATATATTTTCCACACTGTGTGTACAGTACGTCCTACTCCGTATGTGTGACTGCAAGCGTGTGACTATGAGACTATATATATATATACATGCGCATAACCTGTGAATATAGATGGAATTAAGGTCAGGTCGGACTGCGACAGCAGTTGTTGGCCCCTAAACCGTGTGTGAAAGATTTATGTGGCCGGCGTGTGACGGATCGGACTGGAAGTCACTGTACGCCCTAGCTGTTACACGTTTATTGCATTACAAGGAGAAGAAGATGAAGGAGACGTCTGTCTGGGGACAGGGGAAACAACGACCATTCTTTGATGGCCAAGCAAGTTTGGATCTTCTGGAGATTTTATTCGAACTACCCGGCCAGACCTCCTAATAAACTGCATTCTGTTTTTCAAAATTATAGATCATTTCGTTTTTTCTAGATATATACTTTTTACATATATTTAAGATATAGCATATGTCTAGATATATAACAATATATTCCCTCTGTATTGGTAAAGGAAGCCGTTTAGGACCAGGTTTGAGTCAAATTTTAGGAATATAAATCATGAATAAGTTTTAAGTTGTTGAGTTTGAAATTGTAAAAGTTATATGAATAGATTTATCTTAAAAAATATTTTCATAAAAGTATACATATATCACTTTTCGACAAACATTTTTATAGAAATAAAAAGTCAGAGTTGTGTTTTGAAGACCGTGTCGCTGTCCTAAACGGCTTCCTTTACCAGTACGGAGGGAGTATATATATATATATATATATATATATAACAAAAAATGTGTACATGTAGCATGTGATGATAATAGACTATCTGGTATGATATATACGTTGAGTATGTAAGCATACATTATGTATATGGATATACTATTTTATATAGTATTATAAAAGTATAATCATAATATATTTAAAAATAGGGTTGATTTTGATTTTTTTTCGTGTAAGTCGCTTTAAAGTATCTTAGAATTATTAGTATATGAACGTACTTAAAATGATAAATTAGTATGCGGACATACGTACGTATAATGATATACTGATGATGGGTGTAGCTACACGTGTAATATATATAAACAGCCAAAATGATAATATATAGGGGTTATTATATCTCTAGATATACTTCCCTTAATACACATAAACATGCATACATCAGCAGTGCTCACACAGTGCGTGGCTATAGCTGATCGCGAGCCATCGTCTATTCATTTAGGGGCTGATTGGTTGGCTGTATGGAGGTCCAACCAGTCCCGACGCATGCAACTTCCCACGTTTGGATGCCTGCACAAGTGCAGAGCCTGTCTCCCCCGGTGTAAAAAGCAGCGCGCGGCCTGCATCCGGAGAAACAAAAATTTCCTACGTTTGTGGCGAGTCAGGCCCGTGCCATGCGAACGGTGCACCCACTAATGATAGCATTAGTGTGTGATTAATATATATTAAGATGTATTAACATATTTTAAGGGAGATTAAGATTTAATGAGATAAAGTAAGAACTATAAAAATATATTTATCAAAAATAAATATATCAATAACACATGTTTATCTATTTTTATCTCATAAAGTGTAACTTTGTGTGGACAACCGAACACCATCTTTTCTCGACCAGACTCTGTATATACATCAATCAAACATGAGACCATTGCATTCGCTCGGCTTGTCTCGTGGGAGCCTGGCTCTGGATACGAGCCAGGCTAGGTTGCACAGGCAACCAATCAGGCCCTTAGGCCATGCGTATATCATGCGTGCCGCGTGTAACACATGACGGTCAAGTCCGTCTCCGTGTGTGGTCCTCGTCTCCGGCCGGCTTGTGGCTTTCGTTGCTGTGCATGTCATTTCAGTCGCCATTGCTGCTACCTTCAGTTCATGGCTTACTACGAGGACGACACTACTATAAGATACATGTGGCCAATCACGAACAAAAGAAAAGGAAGAGAGCGCGCACGAGAGAAAGGAGAGGGGTACTATAAAATCAATAATATACGCGTGTGGCTGCTAATATTTTGGCGCAACGCAGCTTCAAATACTACGCACATTGTTGTGTCATATTGTTCGCCGACTAGCAGAGTCATCAGCTGATTATATCGATCACGCGTGCATATATACATATATATATATATATATATATATCCTGTAATAATGTAAATTAAAAAGACTCAATGAACAAAATATACTCCTAAATTGTAGTGCTTAAGTTAGAAGAGTGGAAGTGCTTCATATTATTTACACTAAAACAGATTTAATAATGCACCATATTTAAATTGACTTAAGTCACAAATAACTCATGCCTCAGAAATAATCAATTACTCTATTTGTATCTATCAGGTAAAAACATAAGCACGATGAACTGACCAGGATAAGATGACACGTATCATTCTCAGAATGATTTCAATGAACACTATGCAAATATGCATGAGCAGAGCACTTTTCCAATGGCCAGAACACATTCCCAATGAGCAGACCCACTACGATTTACCCATCTAACTTAAGAAGCAAAGAGGAACGAGCAGATTCAACCTTTAGTGAAGCAAGGGTTGGTCAGGTTGGGGAGGCCATGTGGTAATCGTGGGTGGAGAGGCGTTCCGCGGTGGCGTACTAGTTGGGGTAATCGGTGCAGCACCGACGTATTCCTCTTGGGCGGCGGCGACGACGGGAGGGCGACTGAGCAAAGGCTCAGGGCGGCAGGGGCTTCGGGCGGCCGAGGCGACGACGGGATAGAGACCCAGCAGGGGCTCTGGGTGGCTAAGGCCGGCGGCAGCGATCTAGCACGGAATGAGCCCTACATGGATGCCTGGACCAGGGACTCTAGGCATTGGATGAGCTCCGCCGGCGGCGAGGATGAGGTCCACCAGGGGCTCCCGGGCCTGGATGGGGCGACGCGGAGGGGATGTGGGTGCGGTTGAGGATTTGGGAGACGGAGCTGAGGGGATCAGGTCCATCCTGGCAGCGTTGAAGCAGGCTTGCGAGAAGCTGCCGGAGACGAAGGTCCTCCGGGAGAAGCACTCCCTGTTGAGCTTCTGCCACTCCCTTGCAATCAAGCTCTGCATGTGTTCTTCGGCATCACCAGTAGGATTCTCTATCAGGTACAGCGCCCTGTAGGACCCATCCAGTCCTTCCTGTGCTTCATCCTGCAAACATAATCCATGAATTCATTATCTCGATCAGCATGTGTTTTATCTTCTCCTATATAATTGAAATATATATATATATGCCTTCTGACCTTGGCGCTGCCCATGTCATCCCATAGCCTGAGGATTTTGGAAACGCTGGAGATGGCTGGAGGGATGTGGTCTGCGAGCTCTGCTGCATCACTTCTTGCTGCATGGTGATGATGCCCTAGCAGGAAGAGTATGTGCACAAATGCAAGGGGCACTCCTGAAGTGACAACACCATTTCTCAGGTAATCCTCTGCAGAAGGGATCTGATCTGTTGACAGCCATTTTGCCTCAACCATGAACCCATCAAACAGCACTGCCCACTGCCAGAAAAAGAAAATTCTGAAACTAGATTATTTCTCGTGGCAAGTCTTATGCGATTAATAACTCTGGAAGAAGCATTTATCATCTCTTTTTCATTTAGGTAACGAGATTCAGTAGCTAGGCATCATATACATAGAGACAGCTACATCTTTTTTCCAGGAATTGAAACAACTATACTTAATTAACTGATTATGTCATCAAATAAAATTCAGGAGACATTATATATATGGGTAATGCCGCATACAGCTTTCCTGAGATGATTGATAGGGTTCAATCCATGTTCCTTCTCAGCCATATAAGCCATCTCATTTGTAACAGTGTAAACAGCTTTGTAGCATAATCTCATGCAACTTGGGAGTGAATCAGCAGCTGCAGTATCCCACCTGCAATATGTTTTTTTTTCTTTCCATGATCAATGTATAAGGCAACTATCAGTGCGTACAGAAATTTAAATCAGGTATATATAACTGTATTTACAATATACATATATCTTGCACAGGTTGTATTATATTTATACATTATTATTTACAAAGATGTATAGCAAAGCTTACATTTTGATTGCCTCGGTGAAGAGGGAGAGCTCCTCCAGTGTGCCAATAAGGTCAAATATGTCATCCACGACATAGGCAATCGCGATTATCTTTGTGATCTCAACCCTGTATCTGGAGAAGGAAGATCCCTGGAGTATAGTCATTGACCACGTGTACCATTTAAGAATCTGATCCCGGGCCACTGGTATTTCTTGAGCCAATCCTAGATTCTTGAGCCAATCCTAGATTCATCCACCATCTGCATCACATATAGGTTTCCCTAACAATATAATTAATTAGTACTCACAAAAGATTAAGCTGTAATTTTCTTAACTTTCATAGTGTTCAATTCTTACTACTAGAAATGACGACCGATATTTGTGTACCTTTTAATCTCAACCATTTCTTTCTGATGCAGCAGTTTGTTAAGCTGGAACTCTGCAATTGCCAACTCCTCCATTTCAGCTGTATTCCTATTGTGCAGGCTCTGCAGGTAGCTGAGGTGATGCCTTGCTTTGTACTGCATCAGGCTCAGGTGGTAGGGGTGGTCCAGGGATTGTCTCACGTACGTTGCAAGGCCTGACTCCAAGTTCGTGATGGCAGATGCGAGGTTTTTGGTTGAGAACTCCTTTGCCTTGTGAAGAAGTGACGCTTCTTCTCCGGTGTCCAAGTGTGACATGTCATGCAAGCTTAGGAGGCCCACAATGTCCTTGCTGAAAGAATGCCTGAACTCACCGGCACTGTTCGTGAACCTCCGGAGAACGTCATCATCTGCAAGAGCACATTCATATGTTTTTTTTTCCACAGATACAGAGGATGACAATTTGGAAAGGAGAAAGTAGGTTGGTGCCGCTGTGTCAGGCATGGTTTCGATTTTTGCATTGCTTTTGTAATATGTAATCGTAGCATCCCAATGTAAAACGTGTTCCGTCGTTTATTGCCACTGAATTGTTACGACAATGACATGATCAGAACAAAATATATACTACAAAAGCAATGGAAAAATATCGAAACCTTGATTGGCACAATGCCACAAATGAATCTAGTTGTTCCCTTGAAAATGACCTGCTGAAACATCCGTGATTGAGGCACAAACAGTTTTGCCTAAAAAAAATTATATTTACTGACCTGCTGAAACATCATGTCCGGCCTCTCTCATGAGCCTGAATGAGATAGTTGCATCGAGGAGATCATCGCTGTGGACGAGCTCCATGCACGCCCCCATGCCGCTCTCGATCTCTTCCTTGAAGCAGTGGTCGATGCAGAGGCGCTTGAGGTTGTCGAAAGTGGCTATCATCTCTCGGCCGCTCTTGCGGCATCGATGCAGAGTCTTCCGTACTTCCGTGATGCTCTTCTGGCGTTTGTTTCGTGGAGAGTGAGCACACATTTATTTTTCAAATGATGAAAATATTGGGCGTTCATGCAGTGTTCATTCTCGGTTGTGTTGGGTTTAATAAGAGTAATTTTAATAATCTGGTAATGAAATATGAGGAGGTTTGCCTGGTAATAATGTTGGGTTAGGGAATCTGCTTGGATGACCCAAGTGGTATGATAGTTCGATGATTTTGATATATTTTTTCTCGTTTATGATGCTTTTTACCTTGAATTCTAATGACCCGTTCTTAAAGCCTGTAACACGGTTTAACATTGCAATCATGAAAATCAAATGAGCTCTGAACTTGGCTAATTGATTAGAAGGTCCGTACGTGCATATTAGTTTCGTAGCTGGTGAAGACATAAGATGATTTCTATACTCTCTACTCTGGATAGGCATTTGGGATGATTTTATAGTTCATTATTTTAGAAAACTCCAAATTACTACCTCTAAATATAGCACAAGTCTACATAATCCTTTAAACTATCAAACTATTTATTTAACCCGTGAGTTTCCTAAACCAACTTATTTTTTACCTTTCCTATCTAACTAAAACTATTTATTTAACCCATGGATGGTCCTATAATTTACGGATTGGTTTTTGAGACTTTTTTCTTGCTGCAAGACTATGTGTATGATGGTGTAACTCGAAGTTATTGCTGTAATAATTAGGGCTGATCCTTTCTTTTTGGGAAGGGTGAAGCCAGAATTCTTTCCATTATAAAAAAAAACTAAAACCGGCTTTGTCCACGTAGAAAGTTGATTTTATTGTTCGATGAGAGCGAGGGATAGCCGCATCATCATCCACTGTACACGTGTGCTACTGGCCTTCCATTGCTGCTATTGGGAGGAGTAATTTAGGCTTTTTCTTTCCGTAATATAGCAGAGTAAGCCCATGATATATAAGAAAATAAATGCAATGACTATTGTTGTCAAGAGGACCGAGTGAGTCTACAAACCATTGGCCATATGTGTTTGCTTCTTTTACGGGACGTTTCGAATTCCTTTTTTCCTGTGCATTGGAGACTTAAAAAAAGTCCCATGAGTAGTATATTAAGGGCCTGTTTGACATAGTTCCAGCTCCAAACTTCAATTCAGATTTGCACTTTTATACTAAATTAATATATTTTAAATATTAATATTTAGTAGAAGCTATAAACAAAATGATTTATCTAAATACTCCCTACGTAATTCCAGCTTCAACTCTAGAATTTCTCGGAGGTTCTCATATCCAGCTCCAAAAACTTCATAAATTTTCTAAAGTTAGAGCTGTGCTAAACAGTGCCTAAAGGAAAAGCATGCAAAGATGGTTACACGCGTATATGCTCACTAATCTACGTACGTACCTGGAGGTCAAGGTCACTAGACAGCAACCTTTGTGACGCAAGCGAAGAGCGGATAATAGAGCCGCGGGGGCGGCCTCGCCGGCCATTATTTGCAGCCGCCGGAGAAGCTGAAAGATGAAGCGGCTGCAGGGAGAAGGAGAAGAAGAAGACGTTCTCGAGTGTAGCAGCCATTGCCCTAGCTTAATTAATTAGGGACCGAGAGGCCTATACAATTCAATTTGTTGTGTACAACACATATGCTTGCAGCTTGCCGCGATCGATGCATCGAGGTGCATGCGGACCTTTCAATCAACAATGAGATAATATATAGACTTGCTGTGGTGCTCCAGCTTGTGCAGGTACCATCAACACAGCCCTACATGTTTGTTCGGTCGCAATGCAGTCGCTCTCTCCTTCGGAACCTTCTGTTATTGGCTCTAGTGTGTGATTCTAAGACATGTGCGGCCATTTTGGTACCTGGATCAAGAAAAGCATATTTGGACACATGTGAACTTAATTGACACGAAATAGTTTGACTATCTTATGCAAATTACAAGCAAATTGCCTAGTCTCATGCCTCGTCACGCCGTTACTAGTATACTACGTATGTGTTTGGTTGGAATGTGGCTGTGAAAAAAAAAACAGCCGTGGGCTGTGAAAAAAGTTGTTATGGGTTGTGGGCTATAAAAAAAGCTGTTGTGGGCCGTGAGCTGTGAGAAAACTAAAGCCGTTTGGTAAAACAGCCGTGGCTTTTTAGAAACTTACTATCAGACCCTACTTATCATGTATATATACATACATATATACATATATTATATATACATAAAACTATATATATATAATTGTTCATTGTTGTCACTCTTCTTCGCAACCTTGGTCTTGTTTAGTTTCTAACTTTGGCATGTCAAAGTTGACATTTTATCATTAATGCGTCACTGTAGCATTTCGTTTGTATTTGTAAATAATTGTCCAAACATTGATTAAATAGGCTCAAAATGTTCGTCTCGCAAAGTACAACAAAACTGTGCAATTAGTTTTGATTTCATCTACATTCAGTACTCCATGCATGTGCCGGTATTTTGATGTGATGGAAAACTTCTTTTTGCATAGTGGAATTTAGGGGCAGAGTTGGGGAAGGCCTCTGTTTTTTGTCCTTAGTGTGCGAATCTACGACATGTGCGTATAAATGTCGGTCCATGGAAAAGGAAAGGCGTATTTGGAAACACGTGAATTTTTATAAAATAGTTTCATTCCCGTGTCTAAAATTGGGCAATCTATTAGTGTGAGCCACTAATAAATTATCTTTTCAATTCATACGTATCTATGATTTTCTTCGTTCCCCTTTTATACTGGGAAATTGTTTCTAGTATCCTAAGTTCAAATTAAATTGTGTAAAATTGTTTTGCACAAGAAAATTGGTAGCGTATGCGCGCGCGGTGTGTGTACGGCTAGCTTGCAAGCATAACATATAAGATTGTGGTGATTTAAGTGTGTATGTATATAGTCTCAGTATTGAAATTTCCTATATGCTTTAATTAGGTTATATGTTCCTAGCTTGTGATAAAACTTGTCTAATCTGGTTTAAGTTATCAACTCAGCACGGAGAGAGATGAGCGAATGTATAGGTTATATGTTCCTAGCTTGTGATGTCTGAGTAATGTGTTTGGCGAAAAAAAATTGGAATCGGACCAGGCATAATAGATTTCAGCCACGCACGTAGTATAGGATCCGCCTCCGGGCTTCCATTCATCCCGAATTGTACTCTAGGTGCCACGTCACTATCCTTTCCTGTGCTTATCATTTCGCTATTCTGGATCAAGGTTGTGTTCAGTTATTCCTAACTTTTCAAACTTTTCATCACATCGAAACATTAAATATAGCAAAACATTAAATGTAGGTAAATAAAAAAACTAATTGCATAGTTTTAATGTACACAACGAGACGAATCTTTTGATCCTAGTTAGGTCATGGTAGGACAACAATTACCACAAACAAATGAAAAGTGTTACGGTGCACTACAGTGTCGACCCTTTTCTTTTTTTTTACCGATCTAAACACAGCCCAAAGAGACAAAAATACGAGAATCCATCGAGGTTCTTGCATGCCTAGGAGCCATTGGATCTGTCGCACACGGCCCAGCCATGCGTCTCTTTCTCGTCGCGATTGTGCAAGTCTCGTCATCACTGTCGCCGTCACCTCACCCCTTCTTTGATTGCTCTGTATCAATATATCTCCTCCATTCAATTTCAATCTTCCTTTGCCGCTTTTCATGTTGTATATGTACGGAGTAGGTCCTAGGGCATGCCTACACGCTGTCCAATAGCCTCAGCCTCCACGTTTACATTTTCGATATATGTCATACAGAATAGGTGCCCCGCAGTTGGTCAGAGATGCTTGCAGAGGCACCGACGCCGGATTGACAAAAAGCTGAAGCCACCGGTGAAACACGCGTTGGATGAGGAAAGAGACTCTACCCTCCGCTAAAAATTGTCGCTTTCGTCTTTCCTTAACATTCTACCAGAATTTAGGTTTGAGATAAATCTCTAGGTCTACCTCAAACCATCTTAGAGCCACATCAGAGCATAGGTGGCCAAAGAGCAAGAAATGAAAATAAAAAATCTAACGATGCTAGAAAAGCAGCGGTTTCCAATGGCTGGGTCACAGTCACCAGGGATGCAAACATAGCCACGCACTGGTACAATGGCACTGGTACAACAGCTTTTTCAGATTTGATTTCCAAACTACTGTAATCAATCGCTGCTAATGCATACAGGAACCCTTTTTTTTGTTCTACAAGGACCATATCAGACCAGACCTATTCAGGCATGCTCAACCTGCAGCATGCGCCCACTTCAGACATGTTTCGCAACAGATGAATGATACCCAATCGTACTTCCTAGTGCTATCCGGTGGACTTGATCTATGAGCATCACGGCGTCCACTTCTGTTCCTGGGATGTATTCACAATTTGAGCCTTGAAACAACACCAAACTAGTTCCAGTATTGTACAGCAGGAACGAATGCTAGGAAACCGAAATCTGTTTAAACAACTCAGCATCCCCCCTCTTCTCAGTTGAGCACAGAACCAGCCAGTGTAGAGCGACCCGCGTGAGATGAATCTCTGGTTGATGCTAATTCAGCGCTGGTCCTGATCCTCCGGCCATGCGCCTCCTGAGCCGGCCTCGCGTCAACCGGATCGCCTCCTCAATGAGCGTCTCCTCAGATGGTAGTTGTGGTGGTGCGTCACTCGTGGACGCGCGGGGTGGGTCGACCTGCATGGCTTCGGTGTTCTGAGGACCATTGGTGGAGGCAGCTTCAGGAGCAGGTGGTGGCTGTGGCTGGGCAGGAGGCACAGCACCAGGAAGGGCAACTGGAACTGGGGGCCTTGGTGGAGTGGGAGGAACTTGGGCTTGGGTAGGGCGTGGTGGCAGCGGAGGCGCCGATGGTGCGGGAACAGGTGGAGGTGCAGGGTTCACCTGCCGAGTCCGTGGTGGAGGTGGGCGCTGCTGTTGTTGCTGTGCCTGCAGAAAGGAAGAGACCGTGAAGACAAGTCAGTATGCTGTGCAAATACGTAAACTGGCACACTCACACACCCCTAAATAAATTGTTTGGTTATCCCTTTATAAACATCAGGTGAGTTGAAAGAATGCTGGTAAATAATACATTACAGACACCAGCAAGTATAATAATAACAGGTCAACTGATAATGCAAAAACATTCATGAAACACGCATCATTTGTCAATAGATGAACAGAAAATGGCATGATGGAATGGAAAAACAGATATCGGTCACATCACAATTTAATAGAGAGATAATCTGTGGTTCAATCACTAACTCCAAATAATGACATAATGTTACATGTTAGAAATGCTACTATTATTCACAATATCGACACATGATCAACACTATGTATAGAACAAACCACCACAGAGCAAAGCATCAACTTATCATCATTTATATCTATGTATGACAGAAGATTCCCAGCCTACCACTAAATGCTCAAAAGAACTTGCTTGCCGGTCACAGAACCAGACTCAGACTTAATCAAGGAAACAGAGAAAAAAAGGAGAGGAAAAGATGAAAAAAGAACTTCCCTTGACAGGACTAATCACAGCAAGGATAAAATGTCAACTGCTGCGTGTTCGGGAAAAAAATACAAAATGCCAACTGACATGTAACACCTTGCAAACTAAATGAATCATGACTCCAATTTGTTAGACTATAGCTATGCCCTCGCTCATGTCTACTTTAAAGTTTAATCTCAGGAACTTCCATCATCTCATGGTAGTAACTACAGAAGGGCTAAACCCCACTATGAATTGCCTATCTGAAAAAACAAGGAATCCTGGTTTCAAAGAAAATGAAAATGAGGATAGACTAAGCAGCATTCATTTTCATTTTGGTTATTGAAAAGCCTTTTTCTGCACATATTAGGCCCTATAGCATAAACTATAAAGGCTCCTAATTAGCCTCTCAACAGTAGTTGGTTTTCTTGAGTGAAGAACAATATGGCAATCTGCTATCCTCTTCTTAAAACTTGCAGAATGCAACCCAAATATCCAAAACCAATTGGACTTTCAGGATGTCCGTGCAACCAGAGAAATACAACGCAAGAGATACCTCATATCTAAGTTAAAATAGCAAAGCAGCCTATAGGATAGGATAGATGGTCAACAGTATGGAAACTGATGGACACAATAGAACCACAATATCCTAAAAGATGCTAGGCCCTAGACTGGTGACTGCATGATGCCTATGATCACCGCCTAGGCGGGCTAGGAAGCTGCAGCGATTAGACACAGATAGGAAGCTGCAGCGATTCGACACAAGATGGGAGAGTAGTGCAAAATCACATGCAAATGCCACCACCATAAACCATGCCAAAGGCCATCACCCACCAATAGAAACTGTAAAATAGATCGATTGGCAATATGCTTGAAAAATTTAGCCAGTTTGATTTCATAGAACTGAATATCTTGAAAAATAACAAACTCAAGCCGGCTCCTAGAAAATTGCACACAAGTTATTCTAAAGAGTACCATTGAGTTAATGTCCAATCAGATACTAGGTTAAAGATCTTTCTGAACCTTGCAGTGCAGTGAACTTCATCTTCATTGCTAGTATTAAAACGCCCCACAAGACAAGAATGATATCATAATACATCAATCATTAGCACAGATTCTTCAAGCAATAGATGGGAAATCGAACACTCCGTAAACAGTTAATTTGGTAACACATTTTTACCCAAAAAATATCAACTAGTTAGCTCTTACTGTAAGTACATAATAATTAGCATTGGTTCAAAATTTTAGTTTATCATAGTGGAAACAGGAAACCTAATGGTAGAAATAACATGTGAAGAAATTTCTTAGATAAGGCGTGCATGACTATTTGACTAGGTCAGGTCTGTCAAAATGCTGGAATATCGATTTTAGTGATTTCAGCAAGGATTTCAAATTCTGGATAAGCCAATGATTATTTAAAGAACAACAACTAGTATCTCTTATATCCTCTATCCGCAATTGATGCGCAAGCAACATAACTGGAGGATGCTGAAAAACAAAACTTGTACGAAATGGATACAGGTGGCTTTTATAAATTCAAATATATGAGGATGGTTGTAGTTGTAGAAAGACAAGCTATTTTTCAGGTGACATAGTGAGACTAAAACATCTTAGCACAATCTCAAGAAAACCTTACCTAACAATATTGTACCTGTTCAAAAACATGGTGTCACTCATGTGAGTGAAAGAATGCCACACAGACAGAAACAGAAAGTGCAAAGATGTAATGTGAAGGGAACATGCATATATGTTTACTATATAGCATGAGTTACAACTTACAACTCTAGTTGCTAAAATAGTTCTACAAGCAAAGGGAAATGTCGAGCAAGGAAACTATACCCGAGGACGAGGTCTTTGAGTCTGTGACTGTGAGGCAATATACTGCAAGATTTCATAGGACCTTGTCTGGACATAGTTTGCAACCCTCTGGAAGTAAAGAACTGCCATGTCACCAGCTCTTGTCCTCAACTCAAGCAGATTTCGATCAATCTCGGTTTCATGTTTTGCAATGTATGGCTTGAAGAAAGACTCGTACACATAGGCAGTCCCCTGAAATAAGACTGTGTTACAAACAAACCATGAGAAAAGTATACTTTATTAACAATTAAAAAAGGACAGAAAACCATACACGTGTCTTTGGATACCACAAGTACACAATAAATGCCAGCTTTGCCTCACTATACATAGGTAACCTGTTTAAGAAGATAATAATCAGCAAGGAGGTAAGCTATCCTCATTTTCAACCAGCTTAAAAGGTTACTAAAAGTGGCAAATCCAAAAGGAGCATGGATGGCATTACCATGATACGAAATTTTCCCCAACTCTCTCCAGTACAGTGAGAACTGCAAGTAAGATCCTGCAAAAGCCATGTCCTATATAAGATGAAGTGAAATATGCATGCAATTCGGCATAAAAATCAGAAGGCTTCACAGCAAACGAACCAGTACTGACACCAGAACCGCAACTGCTCGACCTCGGGCCTGTTTAGCTCCACCATCTTGTAGCAGTCATAGGCTGGGTATGCATATCCAAGAACAAGCCTGCGAGGCAGAGAAATAACAGGTCTGAACAAGAACATTGCACCATTGCAATGAATGAAGGGGAAAAAACAGCCAGAAGCTGCTTACGTTAGAGCTCCAGTAACGAGTGAACCGATCATCTTGAGCCCTGTTTTCCATTAAACATCTGTTAGATTGCTAGAAACAGATAAAAACAGCATCAATGAACACCACTAGCAGAGGCAACGCCGAATCTGACAACAAAATTTCCCCCGCAGCAGCAAACACGTATAAATTGAATGCAGCTAATATAATAGTAACTGATAGCTCATATTGAAGCCCCTTATCCTAGTACAGAAACTACCACACATGCACACATCATCATCCAATCATGCTTGTAAGTAGTAAGAAGGAGCAAATGCAGATTTCCCCCGCAGGAGCAAACGCAGATAAATTAAATGCGGCTAATACACTAGTAAGTAGTAACTCATAGCTCATCGCCCTCTATCCTGCTCAACACTGCAACCACCACACATGCACAAATCATCATCCAATCATGCTTGTAGTCATCCATACATACTCGACGGGTTCCCCCTTTGGCAGCTAGAGTTGGATTCATCACGACAGAGGGCCAGAAAGGGTAGGGGCGTGGAAGTTCACGTGGGGCATGGCATGGATGGATCAACCCCCAAACTTTCTTTTGGAAAATAAATAAATAAACCGCTCGCGGTAGCGCTAGCTTAGGGTAAAAGGCATCCTGCCCAATGCTGCATCCTATCCTGTAGCTTGTAGGGTCAACTGAAATCGATATCTCTCTCTCTCTCTCTCTCTCTCGCGCGCGCGCGCTGGCTGAAGAAGCAACCGCAGCAGAGGAAGAACAGCGAGCACGGGCGGATGGATTATATTATACTAGCGCCGTACCGCGCAGCAGAGCAGCCCGCGACGAGGTGGATGGTGGGGAGTCCCCGAAACATTTGTATGGATTGCTCACATCCAAAGCAACAGACGGATGAACTGGCCTTAACTAAGGGCGAGAGAATCCATATCCGCGGAAGCAAAGGTAGGTAGGGGGTTCCTTACCAGGAGGAGAAGGAACCGGCGCGGCGCGGCGGGCGGAGCAGGCTGCGGAGATGGAAGCCCCGCCGCTCCACGGCAACCCAACCCAGCGGCAGAAGGCGAGGAAGACGAGGGGGGAAGAATTGGAGGCGGCGTGCTCGGGAAGGAGGCGGGGCCCAGCCGCCAGCCAGAGAGAGAGAGAGGGAGCCCAAGCCAAGCCGACACGGGGAGGAGAAGCATATCCTTTTCAAGTTGCCAAGGCGCAATCCGTTATGGTGAGATGGGCCTTGATTCCGGCCCGAGAGGCTGGAAAGAAGGCTACCGAAATGGGCCAGCAGGCCAGGCGCGCTTGGTCCTGGGCCACCGAAATGGGGGCCCAGAGGTCGAGGAGATGCTGAGAATTCGATTTCGATTCAATTTACGGATGCGCTTATCTCTACCTGATACTAAAGCAATGATTGATTCTGCGGTACGTCATAAATTTACAAAAAAAACCCTTGATATTCTGTATTTTTTCATCCTTCGCCGAACTGGACTCCCTCTCGGACGCCCGCGTAGGTTTTGGCAAAAATAGACCTCCATATAAGATCGTCATACGGTTTGTATCTCGCTGTGTGCCGTCTCTGTTCCGGCCCTCCAACATAGCCCAGGTGTCCACCCCGCAGGGCCGCACTGGCACGGCAACGGTGCGAAGCCCTCACAGCCTGACGTACGTCCGGTATGTTGTTAAAAGGCAATGTGCATGTATCCACTGCCTGGATCATTTGTTGTTGCTTGTTGGTCACCGCACGACATGCTACATTAGGTGGTCCGACGGCCGTAGCCGCCCACACCAGGTCTGACGGCTTGCTCTGGATGTTACTTTGTGCTACTAGTTGCAGTGTGCCTATCTAATAATTTGCTTGCTCGGTGGTGTGTTAGCTCTTGCTGAGATGCTGCTCGTTGGTTAGTGCCGCTACTGCATACACTTTAGGGTACGTTGCTCGATGAAATGTACATTCAAGCTTATGCATGACTTTACTTTTTGCTTTGGGCTAGGATGTGCCAACTGCAATTAATAAGGTGGTGGCATTAATTAGATGATGTGGTCTTTCTAAAACAAACAAGAGGTGCAATTTATTTTGTTGTATGAACTAAGTGGTATGGATTCATTTTGACCTTTAAAATAATAACCCTTTGAATATATATAGTATATAAACTATAGAAATAGTATATACATTGGAATTTTTAAAAAAACATAGTTGGTTTGATTTGATGAGTTCGATGGAGTGCGTAGAAATACGGAGAAGAAATCTTATGACCTGGATAGACAAATACGGATATTATGAATCTAATTTGGCGAGCTGCGTGAGCTTTTGGTTTTCTGTAGTACTCCTACACCCTCAAATGGATTTAACATTGATCCAACTAGCTAATAGTTATTAAATTGTATTAATTGCAAATGGCTCATCCTACATCCAAAGAATTAAGCAGTAAGCTAGCAAATGGTGCAGAGCGATCCGCTTATCAAATAGATCCAGTCCTGGAATCAACATATAGTTTGAAGCAGGCTGACCCAAAAAGCTAGAGGGGCAAGGTTCATAACCCATTCCACCCCAAGGAACTCTCGGATCGATCCCTGTCGCTTCCACTCCTTTTGCCTCCACGCCACATGGTCCATCTTCTCTTGACGTCGGCGCCTCAGCCCTATCTAATCAAATTTATTGCATGTCCGAGAAATATCTCGGCCAACCCAAAACGGCGTCGAAGATCGCTGTCGTCTAATCTCTGAGAACTTTCTCAGCAATTGGACATTACCTCGCCTGCAGTGGTATGGGTGACTTCGTTGATAGATGAGCATCAGCTTACCTGGAATGTATGAATAGTGGGCCAAGAAAGCTCATTTGATTTATGCGGATGACTAGCCAGCACTGCAAGTGCATCACAACAGTATGAGTACGAAGTTCGACCCCGAGCAACCCTCGGATCAAACCTATGCTACTCACGGATCAGCCGTGCCAACGAAGCGATATTTGATCCACAATCCTATGTCCCTGCCAACATTAATAGTTTATCATATACTATACTTTGTTTTATCATTATGGTAAGATAATCTATATGTATAGATTTCATCCTTTGTTTATCATTATGGTAAGATAATCTATATATATATTTTATCCGTAGCAACGCAAGGACATTTTTGCTAGTTTACTATAATTTAAGTAAAAAATGGTATATATTGATAATCTGGCACTTTATATACCATTAGCGTATTGAGTTGTGCAGAGGTCGGAATAAAAAACTCCCTTTACTATTAAAAAAAAGAGAGAAAAGAAATCGGCCATGTTCGTTTGGCTTATCAGTCATCAGTCAGCAATACTTTTCTCTCGAAACAAATCAGCCATCAGTCCACAGTACTTTTCTCTCAGAACAAATCAGCACCGGCCAACGGTACTTTTCTAACGAATCGGCGCCGGCCACCCGCTAACGAACGGGATTGTTTTCGTTACCAACAGCAGAAAACTGCGTCGCGGAAGCAGAGCACGGGCTGTACTGCTCATGCATGCTTTTGGTCCCATCACTGACGCGGCCCGGCCCATGATAAGAAAGGACTGGTATTTGTGCTTGTGCATCAGCGAACAACAGACCCTGTTGACCAGAGTAACACTTTTTGTACCGGTATTGCTGGAGCATCTGCATGCATATCACATCATACTTTGCCCCCTTTTTTTTCACTGATATTGTTAAGAATCGGATCCTTCCTCCAGTTTTCTCAATCCCAATCTAAGAACGAGTCGTGAGAAGCTGTAGATTAAATCACGTTTTCCTTTACATCACAAACATAAAGAATACAAGAACACAGATATAGTTGGAACTTCGGGTCTCTTTCTCATTAGTCATAGATGAATACAAGGTTGTTCATTATATAGATGTGGGGGACCCTTCAGGGGTATATTTGGTATGAGCCCACGATTATCCCTTAATTAGGGATTTCTTAACACTCCCCCTTGGGCGAATACCACGACAAACTCATGCCTCATCAAAACTCCAAAAACTCTGTGGGAAAAAATGGAGAAAGAATGCATAGTGTCGCAACTTGCATTTACACATTGTTGTCTCGTTAAAAACCTTATGTGAGAAACTTTAGGAAAACTCACTAAGGGAAAAAGAGTATAACAGTTGTCTACAGGACAAATTACAATCTTCTAGATTGTAATGTTCTATACTCAATAGAATACTTGGCAATGGCTACCTATTAGGAGATGTACTCCCCCTGAACCAAGCAAGATAATTTTACTATAGCAAGAACGCTTTCTTCTGGTAGCTTATGCATATAAATATTTAAATAATAAATTGCATGTCACTGTAAGGATCAATTCAAAAATTTCACCTCAAATATCTTCTGGAACACAAGAGGTAAGTACAGGTAAACCACTTTGATTCGCAGTATCATTCTACTGAATCCTAAGTAATCTATTGATAGATCCTTCAGATTAAATTGATGCCTTCGAGGCATACTATAGGACACTCAATGTCTCATGGATTAAGATCAATATTTGCTCCCACTAGCAACAACATTCGTTGAAGCTTTTACTCTAACATATTCTTCAAGATATGTATTATTTTTCTAGAATAACGAGAAGAAAAATTGGGGTGTCATGTTTCAATCTCTATCATAAGCCACAATATATGTATAATTGTATAATACAATAAACTTATTTAATATTTAATCAATTGCAGCTCTAAAACGGTGTAACAAAGGGCAAAGGTCCATCAGAGACCATCTATAGTCCTTCAATAATCTCAATTGATCATATACACCTTTCCAGTCTGTTCATACTGGCACAATGGGGATATAGTTGCCAGTAACACCATACCTTCTGGGTATTAGAGGATACCGCCAATCCAAATCTTCCGGTGGAAAATACATCAATACACTCAAACGTACTTCTAAAATGCACATATGAAAATATGGCGATGTTCTAATCTTTTGGTTCCTCCTTTCATACTTTCTCGGGTCTTATATGGGTCTCCTTCAAGGAAGAAATTATTAAATTTTGGTGTTCAACTCAGACTAGTTTTTTATTTCTTCAAGAAAAATCCTTCAGGGAAATATCCTCTCAACACGGAGGTATTCTCTCTACATACAGTAGTTTTCATTAAAGAAGACAAACTTCTTTGGAAATGTAATATTGGTATGAGATTTCAATGTTGCTTATTTAAATTCAAAATTATGAGTTCTACTGGGATCTCATGATGAATTTTCAGAATCCTATTAACTGCATATTTTTATTCATGCCTTTGCCAGATATATAACGGAACCGTGTTTATTCAACACACATGGGCATTGGTCCATTTCAAGACCACTAGAACCATCGCATTCACCACCTATTATATCAATAATGACCCATAATTGTCCAAACTTCAGGTTCAGAACTTTCACTTTGCGATTTTTGGTTCAGCCTCAATTGCATTTTTCATTGACCCGATAAGAGAGCTTCAAGCACTCGTGCCTAGGACTTTATTCCGGATCCGGGTTCTCTCGAGGAGAATCATTGCAATTAGAGAGGCAAGATAGGTGTCGACACTTTCGTTTCCAACAATATTCAATTAACATCTTCGTCATTTTCTAAAACGAAAGATCCATTGTTGTTCCGTATTCCTATCACTATTATATTGCGCGCATCACTAGGAATTTCATCTTCAAGATGGACCTCTTCGTGAGGCAAATCACCAGCAGGGTGAGTTCATTGGAGGAGATTTTCACATACAACGTGAATTTGCATCAAGAGCATATGCTTTGACTAAGGGCGTTGATCACATTCGCATGCGTCCCCGCAGAAACAGATCGTACCGATAAGTCAAATATGGATATAATATTAATCCTGGGTATATCCACATCTACTTCAGGTAGAAGCATTTACATTATGTTTAAACCATTATGGTTACTCCTCAATGAATCAAATGGTTTTTTGGCAAACTCCATATATAAAACAGTATACACTAAACAACAAGTTCAGTTTGACTTTTGTGCATTTTATTCTTCTATATAAATATCAAGGCATTATCCAAGATGGACATTTATCTCCCCCTAATGTCGAGATATTTCTGAAAAGCATACTAACAAAATCCCCAACCACAAGCTTCTGGTGGTGACTAATGTATGCTAGAGTGGTGATATGTTTAGAAAATCTTATGCACATTAAGAGGATGGGGGTTTTGAATTTATATTTTCATATGCAG
This sequence comes from Echinochloa phyllopogon, assembly GCA_033239725.1. Lineage (NCBI taxonomy): Eukaryota > Viridiplantae > Streptophyta > Magnoliopsida > Poales > Poaceae > Echinochloa > Echinochloa phyllopogon. Next base: position 1,517,159 of record BTCW01000010.1, on the reverse strand, counting down.
TGACCTCGGACTTAGATTAACACAGTGGCATGAATACCGCATTTATTTCCTTCTCCTGAAAGGATTGTGCTCAACTTCAAGTGAGACACAAAATTAGTGATTGTAATTCTATGAAACTATTATTGCTACTTAATGCACATGCAATCTTCAGGATTTAAATTGTCATATATAGCATAATTTTGTCAATAGAAACTCCTCAAGGGAAAGTTCATGGCATCAAGCCGATGCTTCCAAGCATTTATATGCAAGATCATATAGTCCGACTCATTTTGTTATTGCACATAGTTTACCCAATTACTCATACCATTATAAAAGTAGGAAACAACTTTTATGTTGAACATTTATTGGTATATATCTTCCGAGAGAACTTCGACCACATTTAGAAATAGCATCAAGTACATGCTAGAGAATTAGCCAACCTGTAGTCCAAGGCAAAGTTGGACTTTCGACCGACAGACCAGAGTACTACTTGCATCTTCAAGTGCACGGTACAATTAATCAAAAATATGTGGCTGATATGTATTATATACATACTCAAATCATAATCACAACTCCAGGTGGTCGATGCTAACACTTGCCGATCAAAAGATTTCCAAGTTACTTATTTGTGTTACAATCTGCCTACGAGGCAAATTTTCTCCTCATGTTATATACCATCCTATAAAGCATATCAATCTCTTCATTGTTCAGCAAAAAGAGAAGCTTTTATAATAGAATAGTCAAGGCCAAGAATTTGTATTATATGGGAAAAATCATTATAGTGCAAAGTTTTTGACTAAGCAAAGGATGAAAATTACTTGGCGAGAGTAAAAAGTTGACAAGATCCTTCTGGACTAGCTCAAAACAATCCATGCTACTCTCATATGAAGAAATCACAATAAGACTTGAAAAGGGAAGAGAATGCAACAGGCAATCTCAACGTTTACATTCCTTTCACAAATTACAATCACTAGCAGCTTTAGAAATAATATTTTTATGGTTTCTCAGCACCAAATAATTTATGAAGAATGGGTCAACTCCCAATTTAGTTTAACTGTAGTGATGTGGGATTCATTATCGTATTTCTGTTGTTCTTACTTCTGGTAGATCAACAGTAGATCTTGAAAGGGCGTTGTCAAAAATAGCTTTGATGCAAAGCCGCCCAAACAACTTATCCATCAAGGACTTACCTTTACCATTTGACTTACGCTTATACTTGTTTAGTAACTATCCCAAGTGTCTATTCAGCGACTTTGTGTCATTCTGAGAATTATATGCTACATGAGCAAAAATGGTCCAAAATAGGACGAGCAATGTGATTCTTCGGGAACACATAATAGTTTTCCACACTAACATGAAATAAAACTTCTCTGACAACTTGTTAGTGTTCTTGCAACTTCATGTCGCTAGGAGGCGGGGTTGTTAGTACTTTTTATATCATTGTATACATCATGCTTTTTCAACAGTAAAGAGAGGAAGATGCCAACATCGGGTTGTGCACTTTGTAACCAAGATTGTAAGCCTTTATCTGATATTTAGAACATCGGTAAAGTATTACTGGCTCACAATTCGAGCACATAATTATAATCTCAATTTGTGATGTCTTATTATATGGAAACAAATTCATGCATTATGTTATATTTCTTCAGGTTACTTCGGGTAAATTAACTTTGTGTATGAAAAGAGAGAGCAAAGAAATAGAGTGTGGTCTCATCATCGATATTTCATTAATTTCCCATATGTTTCCAAGCATTATATGATTTCCATAATTATTATGGCCTTTCGGCTATATATATAAATATATTATGCCAAAAATAAATCATATAAAATAAATAAATGCAAGGAAACAAATCAACATAAAGCTTCCAGTGGGTTGGCCTGATTCGCAAGACAGTGCTTCGACGAGCAAGACACACACCACGGTGCAAGGAGCACACACAACAAGCATACAACGGAGCTTCTCTGCTCTACTGATGGGTGGCAGCTACAGGTGCCAGCGGTGTACTGTGCTTCAGGCAAATATATCGCACATGACAAACGAGTCAAACCCATGATCAATATATACATACGCTGCCCAGGGAAACTAGAAACGGTTCTAGTGAACAAAAGACTAGCAAAATCAACCAATTGATTATAAAGCTAGCGAAACCAACCTATTAGCAAAGCTAATCTCCTAGAAATTAATAATCTACAAGATATTAATCTAGTAGAGAATTTATCGAAAAGATTAAATTATCCGATTATGGGCAATTGGCGTGTGTGTTGCGGCTTCACGCGCATGACATAGAGTAGATCCTTTGTTTGTTAGTACGTGACCTAGATAAGAAGGTAATGCATGCAAAGCATATCTTGGTGTATAGCAACCAGTGGCGGCCGACAGAGCCACAACAACGGCGTAAGATGGCCGAACAAGGCCATTACTCACATGAAGAAAAAATGTTTAATTAAAGTGCGACTTCAGGCAGCACCGCACACATAATAGGTTTGCTGGCTTACGCGCTATACACGTTGGTGATAACCAGAATGTAGCATTGGGGAAGCTTCATGTACAAGAACTCGCCGGCGTACGCACATATTCCATTTTGTGCGTTGGGGTGGCCAGCGATGCAAAGGATGCGCCGGCGTACATGCATAGCATGGTGGGATAGCCGGCGTCTTAGTCCATATCAAACCGACAACAACCATAATTAATCTACTGTTGACACGAGATCGCGCCAACGAAGTCGCCGCTGCCTTTGAAGCAAAACCGGTCAGACCGCTTTATGAAACCGGTCAGACCGCTTTTGACGGGGCGACAGTGAAAACCTAAAATCTCGAGCTCGGGAGGGACCCCGTCGGAGCTTGAGAGTCTAGGGTTGTTCTAGGATCGGCAGGCCACCTAGAACGTCCTCAAACGTCGTCGAGACGAGAGAAGAACAGAAGATATGGGGGTTGGAAGAGCTAGGGTTTGGAGATAAAAGTAATGCGAAACATAGAAAGATAAAAGTAAAGAAAAAACGATAAAAGGTAAATTTGATAGATTCGATTGGATTGGATGATGCTCAATCGGCCTTTGGCCCTTTATATTTATAAGGTAGGATGGTCTTATCCCGTTGAGTCGATTACAATATGGTATAAAACTCAGAGTCCTAAACCTACTCAAATTCAGACCCACACCAGGTCTGACGGCTTGCTCTGGATGTTACTTTGTGCTACTAGTTGCAGTGTGCCTATCTAATAATTTGCTTGCTCGGTGGTGTGTTAGCTCTTGCTGAGATGCTGCTCGTTGGTTAGTGCCGCTACTGCATACACTTTAGGGTACGTTGCTCGATGAAATGTACATTCAAGCTTATGCATGACTTTACTTTTTGCTTTGGGCTAGGATGTGCCAACTGCAATTAATAAGGTGGTGGCATTAATTAGATGATGTGGTCTTTCTAAAACAAACAAGAGGTGCAATTTATTTTGTTGTAAGAACTAAGTGGTATGGATTCATTTTGACCTTTAAAATAATAACCCTTTGAATATATATAGTATATAAACTATAGAAATAGTATATACATTGGAATTTTTAAAAAAAACATACGTTGCTCGATGAAATGTACATTCAAGCTTATGCATGACTTTACTTTTTGCTTTGGGCTAGGATGTGCCAACTGCAATTAATAAGGTGGTGGCATTAATTAGATGATGTGGTCTTTCTAAAACAAACAAGAGGTGCAATTTATTTTGTTGTATGAACTAAGTGGTATGGATTCATTTTGACCTTTAAAATAATAACCCTTTGAATATATATAGTATATAAACTATAGAAATAGTATATACATTGGAATTTTTAAAAAAACATAGTTGGTTTGATTTGATGAGTTCGATGGAGTGCGTAGAAATACGGAGAAGAAATCTTATGACCTGGATAGACAAATACGGATATTATGAATCTAATTTGGCGAGCTGCGTGAGCTTTTGGTTTTCTGTAGTACTCCTACACCCTCAAATGGATTTAACATTGATCCAACTAGCTAATAGTTATTAAATTGTATTAATTGCAAATGGCTCATCCTACATCCAAAGAATTAAGCAGTAAGCTAGCAAATGGTGCAGAGCGATCCGCTTATCAAATAGATCCAGTCCTGGAATCAACATATAGTTTGAAGCAGGCTGACCCAAAAAGCTAGAGGGGCAAGGTTCATAACCCATTCCACCCCAAGGAACTCTCGGATCGATCCCTGTCGCTTCCACTCCTTTTGCCTCCACGCCACATGGTCCATCTTCTCTTGACGTCGGCGCCTCAGCCCTATCTAATCAAATTTATTGCATGTCCGAGAAATATCTCGGCCAACCCAAAACGGCGTCGAAGATCGCTGTCGTCTAATCTCTGAGAACTTTCTCAGCAATTGGACATTACCTCGCCTGCAGTGGTATGGGTGACTTCGTTGATAGATGAGCATCAGCTTACCTGGAATGTATGAATAGTGGGCCAAGAAAGCTCATTTGATTTATGCGGATGACTAGCCAGCACTGCAAGTGCATCACAACAGTATGAGTACGAAGTTCGACCCCGAGCAACCCTCGGATCAAACCTATGCTACTCACGGATCAGCCGTGCCAACGAAGCGATATTTGATCCACAATCCTATGTCCCTGCCAACATTAATAGTTTATCATATACTATACTTTGTTTTATCATTATGGTAAGATAATCTATATGTATAGATTTCATCCTTTGTTTATCATTATGGTAAGATAATCTATATATATATTTTATCCGTAGCAACGCAAGGACATTTTTGCTAGTTTACTATAATTTAAGTAAAAAATGGTATATATTGATAATCTGGCACTTTATATACCATTAGCGTATTGAGTTGTGCAGAGGTCGGAATAAAAAACTCCCTTTACTATTAAAAAAAAGAGAGAAAAGAAATCGGCCATGTTCGTTTGGCTTATCAGTCATCAGTCAGCAATACTTTTCTCTCGAAACAAATCAGCCATCAGTCCACAGTACTTTTCTCTCAGAACAAATCAGCACCGGCCAACGGTACTTTTCTAACGAATCGGCGCCGGCCACCCGCTAACGAACGGGATTGTTTTCGTTACCAACAGCAGAAAACTGCGTCGCGGAAGCAGAGCACGGGCTGTACTGCTCATGCATGCTTTTGGTCCCATCACTGACGCGGCCCGGCCCATGATAAGAAAGGACTGGTATTTGTGCTTGTGCATCAGCGAACAACAGACCCTGTTGACCAGAGTAACACTTTTTGTACCGGTATTGCTGGAGCATCTGCATGCATATCACATCATACTTTGCCCCCTTTTTTTTCACTGATATTGTTAAGAATCGGATCCTTCCTCCAGTTTTCTCAATCCCAATCTAAGAACGAGTCGTGAGAAGCTGTAGATTAAATCACGTTTTCCTTTACATCACAAACATAAAGAATACAAGAACACAGATATAGTTGGAACTTCGGGTCTCTTTCTCATTAGTCATAGATGAATACAAGGTTGTTCATTATATAGATGTGGGGGACCCTTCAGGGGTATATTTGGTATGAGCCCACGATTATCCCTTAATTAGGGATTTCTTAACACTCCCCCTTGGGCGAATACCACGACAAACTCATGCCTCATCAAAACTCCAAAAACTCTGTGGGAAAAAATGGAGAAAGAATGCATAGTGTCGCAACTTGCATTTACACATTGTTGTCTCGTTAAAAACCTTATGTGAGAAACTTTAGGAAAACTCACTAAGGGAAAAAGAGTATAACAGTTGTCTACAGGACAAATTACAATCTTCTAGATTGTAATGTTCTATACTCAATAGAATACTTGGCAATGGCTACCTATTAGGAGATGTACTCCCCCTGAACCAAGCAAGATAATTTTACTATAGCAAGAACGCTTTCTTCTGGTAGCTTATGCATATAAATATTTAAATAATAAATTGCATGTCACTGTAAGGATCAATTCAAAAATTTCACCTCAAATATCTTCTGGAACACAAGAGGTAAGTACAGGTAAACCACTTTGATTCGCAGTATCATTCTACTGAATCCTAAGTAATCTATTGATAGATCCTTCAGATTAAATTGATGCCTTCGAGGCATACTATAGGACACTCAATGTCTCATGGATTAAGATCAATATTTGCTCCCACTAGCAACAACATTCGTTGAAGCTTTTACTCTAACATATTCTTCAAGATATGTATTATTTTTCTAGAATAACGAGAAGAAAAATTGGGGTGTCATGTTTCAATCTCTATCATAAGCCACAATATATGTATAATTGTATAATACAATAAACTTATTTAATATTTAATCAATTGCAGCTCTAAAACGGTGTAACAAAGGGCAAAGGTCCATCAGAGACCATCTATAGTCCTTCAATAATCTCAATTGATCATATACACCTTTCCAGTCTGTTCATACTGGCACAATGGGGATATAGTTGCCAGTAACACCATACCTTCTGGGTATTAGAGGATACCGCCAATCCAAATCTTCCGGTGGAAAATACATCAATACACTCAAACGTACTTCTAAAATGCACATATGAAAATATGGCGATGTTCTAATCTTTTGGTTCCTCCTTTCATACTTTCTCGGGTCTTATATGGGTCTCCTTCAAGGAAGAAATTATTAAATTTTGGTGTTCAACTCAGACTAGTTTTTTATTTCTTCAAGAAAAATCCTTCAGGGAAATATCCTCTCAACACGGAGGTATTCTCTCTACATACAGTAGTTTTCATTAAAGAAGACAAACTTCTTTGGAAATGTAATATTGGTATGAGATTTCAATGTTGCTTATTTAAATTCAAAATTATGAGTTCTACTGGGATCTCATGATGAATTTTCAGAATCCTATTAACTGCATATTTTTATTCATGCCTTTGCCAGATATATAACGGAACCGTGTTTATTCAACACACATGGGCATTGGTCCATTTCAAGACCACTAGAACCATCGCATTCACCACCTATTATATCAATAATGACCCATAATTGTCCAAACTTCAGGTTCAGAACTTTCACTTTGCGATTTTTGGTTCAGCCTCAATTGCATTTTTCATTGACCCGATAAGAGAGCTTCAAGCACTCGTGCCTAGGACTTTATTCCGGATCCGGGTTCTCTCGAGGAGAATCATTGCAATTAGAGAGGCAAGATAGGTGTCGACACTTTCGTTTCCAACAATATTCAATTAACATCTTCGTCATTTTCTAAAACGAAAGATCCATTGTTGTTCCGTATTCCTATCACTATTATATTGCGCGCATCACTAGGAATTTCATCTTCAAGATGGACCTCTTCGTGAGGCAAATCACCAGCAGGGTGAGTTCATTGGAGGAGATTTTCACATACAACGTGAATTTGCATCAAGAGCATATGCTTTGACTAAGGGCGTTGATCACATTCGCATGCGTCCCCGCAGAAACAGATCGTACCGATAAGTCAAATATGGATATAATATTAATCCTGGGTATATCCACATCTACTTCAGGTAGAAGCATTTACATTATGTTTAAACCATTATGGTTACTCCTCAATGAATCAAATGGTTTTTTGGCAAACTCCATATATAAAACAGTATACACTAAACAACAAGTTCAGTTTGACTTTTGTGCATTTTATTCTTCTATATAAATATCAAGGCATTATCCAAGATGGACATTTATCTCCCCCTAATGTCGAGATATTTCTGAAAAGCATACTAACAAAATCCCCAACCACAAGCTTCTGGTGGTGACTAATGTATGCTAGAGTGGTGATATGTTTAGAAAATCTTATGCACATTAAGAGGATGGGGGTTTTGAATTTATATTTTCATATGCAGTGACCTCGGACTTAGATTAACACAGTGGCATGAATACCGCATTTATTTCCTTCTCCTGAAAGGATTGTGCTCAACTTCAAGTGAGACACAAAATTAGTGATTGTAATTCTATGAAACTATTATTGCTACTTAATGCACATGCAATCTTCAGGATTTAAATTGTCATATATAGCATAATTTTGTCAATAGAAACTCCTCAAGGGAAAGTTCATGGCATCAAGCCGATGCTTCCAAGCATTTATATGCAAGATCATATAGTCCGACTCATTTTGTTATTGCACATAGTTTACCCAATTACTCATACCATTATAAAAGTAGGAAACAACTTTTATGTTGAACATTTATTGGTATATATCTTCCGAGAGAACTTCGACCACATTTAGAAATAGCATCAAGTACATGCTAGAGAATTAGCCAACCTGTAGTCCAAGGCAAAGTTGGACTTTCGACCGACAGACCAGAGTACTACTTGCATCTTCAAGTGCACGGTACAATTAATCAAAAATATGTGGCTGATATGTATTATATACATACTCAAATCATAATCACAACTCCAGGTGGTCGATGCTAACACTTGCCGATCAAAAGATTTCCAAGTTACTTATTTGTGTTACAATCTGCCTACGAGGCAAATTTTCTCCTCATGTTATATACCATCCTATAAAGCATATCAATCTCTTCATTGTTCAGCAAAAAGAGAAGCTTTTATAATAGAATAGTCAAGGCCAAGAATTTGTATTATATGGGAAAAATCATTATAGTGCAAAGTTTTTGACTAAGCAAAGGATGAAAATTACTTGGCGAGAGTAAAAAGTTGACAAGATCCTTCTGGACTAGCTCAAAACAATCCATGCTACTCTCATATGAAGAAATCACAATAAGACTTGAAAAGGGAAGAGAATGCAACAGGCAATCTCAACGTTTACATTCCTTTCACAAATTACAATCACTAGCAGCTTTAGAAATAATATTTTTATGGTTTCTCAGCACCAAATAATTTATGAAGAATGGGTCAACTCCCAATTTAGTTTAACTGTAGTGATGTGGGATTCATTATCGTATTTCTGTTGTTCTTACTTCTGGTAGATCAACAGTAGATCTTGAAAGGGCGTTGTCAAAAATAGCTTTGATGCAAAGCCGCCCAAACAACTTATCCATCAAGGACTTACCTTTACCATTTGACTTACGCTTATACTTGTTTAGTAACTATCCCAAGTGTCTATTCAGCGACTTTGTGTCATTCTGAGAATTATATGCTACATGAGCAAAAATGGTCCAAAATAGGACGAGCAATGTGATTCTTCGGGAACACATAATAGTTTTCCACACTAACATGAAATAAAACTTCTCTGACAACTTGTTAGTGTTCTTGCAACTTCATGTCGCTAGGAGGCGGGGTTGTTAGTACTTTTTATATCATTGTATACATCATGCTTTTTCAACAGTAAAGAGAGGAAGATGCCAACATCGGGTTGTGCACTTTGTAACCAAGATTGTAAGCCTTTATCTGATATTTAGAACATCGGTAAAGTATTACTGGCTCACAATTCGAGCACATAATTATAATCTCAATTTGTGATGTCTTATTATATGGAAACAAATTCATGCATTATGTTATATTTCTTCAGGTTACTTCGGGTAAATTAACTTTGTGTATGAAAAGAGAGAGCAAAGAAATAGAGTGTGGTCTCATCATCGATATTTCATTAATTTCCCATATGTTTCCAAGCATTATATGATTTCCATAATTATTATGGCCTTTCGGCTATATATATAAATATATTATGCCAAAAATAAATCATATAAAATAAATAAATGCAAGGAAACAAATCAACATAAAGCTTCCAGTGGGTTGGCCTGATTCGCAAGACAGTGCTTCGACGAGCAAGACACACACCACGGTGCAAGGAGCACACACAACAAGCATACAACGGAGCTTCTCTGCTCTACTGATGGGTGGCAGCTACAGGTGCCAGCGGTGTACTGTGCTTCAGGCAAATATATCGCACATGACAAACGAGTCAAACCCATGATCAATATATACATACGCTGCCCAGGGAAACTAGAAACGGTTCTAGTGAACAAAAGACTAGCAAAATCAACCAATTGATTATAAAGCTAGCGAAACCAACCTATTAGCAAAGCTAATCTCCTAGAAATTAATAATCTACAAGATATTAATCTAGTAGAGAATTTATCGAAAAGATTAAATTATCCGATTATGGGCAATTGGCGTGTGTGTTGCGGCTTCACGCGCATGACATAGAGTAGATCCTTTGTTTGTTAGTACGTGACCTAGATAAGAAGGTAATGCATGCAAAGCATATCTTGGTGTATAGCAACCAGTGGCGGCCGACAGAGCCACAACAACGGCGTAAGATGGCCGAACAAGGCCATTACTCACATGAAGAAAAAATGTTTAATTAAAGTGCGACTTCAGGCAGCACCGCACACATAATAGGTTTGCTGGCTTACGCGCTATACACGTTGGTGATAACCAGAATGTAGCATTGGGGAAGCTTCATGTACAAGAACTCGCCGGCGTACGCACATATTCCATTTTGTGCGTTGGGGTGGCCAGCGATGCAAAGGATGCGCCGGCGTACATGCATAGCATGGTGGGATAGCCGGCGTCTTAGTCCATATCAAACCGACAACAACCATAATTAATCTACTGTTGACACGAGATCGCGCCAACGAAGTCGCCGCTGCCTTTGAAGCAAAACCGGTCAGACCGCTTTATGAAACCGGTCAGACCGCTTTTGACGGGGCGACAGTGAAAACCTAAAATCTCGAGCTCGGGAGGGACCCCGTCGGAGCTTGAGAGTCTAGGGTTGTTCTAGGATCGGCAGGCCACCTAGAACGTCCTCAAACGTCGTCGAGACGAGAGAAGAACAGAAGATATGGGGGTTGGAAGAGCTAGGGTTTGGAGATAAAAGTAATGCGAAACATAGAAAGATAAAAGTAAAGAAAAAACGATAAAAGGTAAATTTGATAGATTCGATTGGATTGGATGATGCTCAATCGGCCTTTGGCCCTTTATATTTATAAGGTAGGATGGTCTTATCCCGTTGAGTCGATTACAATATGGTATAAAACTCAGAGTCCTAAACCTACTCAAATTCAGACCCACACCAGGTCTGACGGCTTGCTCTGGATGTTACTTTGTGCTACTAGTTGCAGTGTGCCTATCTAATAATTTGCTTGCTCGGTGGTGTGTTAGCTCTTGCTGAGATGCTGCTCGTTGGTTAGTGCCGCTACTGCATACACTTTAGGGTACGTTGCTCGATGAAATGTACATTCAAGCTTATGCATGACTTTACTTTTTGCTTTGGGCTAGGATGTGCCAACTGCAATTAATAAGGTGGTGGCATTAATTAGATGATGTGGTCTTTCTAAAACAAACAAGAGGTGCAATTTATTTTGTTGTATGAACTAAGTGGTATGGATTCATTTTGACCTTTAAAATAATAACCCTTTGAATATATATAGTATATAAACTATAGAAATAGTATATACATTGGAATTTTTAAAAAAAACATACGTTGCTCGATGAAATGTACATTCAAGCTTATGCATGACTTTACTTTTTGCTTTGGGCTAGGATGTGCCAACTGCAATTAATAAGGTGGTGGCATTAATTAGATGATGTGGTCTTTCTAAAACAAACAAGAGGTGCAATTTATTTTGTTGTATGAACTAAGTGGTATGGATTCATTTTGACCTTTAAAATAATAACCCTTTGAATATATATAGTATATAAACTATAGAAATAGTATATACATTGGAATTTTTAAAAAAACATAGTTGGTTTGATTTGATGAGTTCGATGGAGTGCGTAGAAATACGGAGAAGAAATCTTATGACCTGGATAGACAAATACGGATATTATGAATCTAATTTGGCGAGCTGCGTGAGCTTTTGGTTTTCTGTAGTACTCCTACACCCTCAAATGGATTTAACATTGATCCAACTAGCTAATAGTTATTAAATTGTATTAATTGCAAATGGCTCATCCTACATCCAAAGAATTAAGCAGTAAGCTAGCAAATGGTGCAGAGCGATCCGCTTATCAAATAGATCCAGTCCTGGAATCAACATATAGTTTGAAGCAGGCTGACCCAAAAAGCTAGAGGGGCAAGGTTCATAACCCATTCCACCCCAAGGAACTCTCGGATCGATCCCTGTCGCTTCCACTCCTTTTGCCTCCACGCCACATGGTCCATCTTCTCTTGACGTCGGCGCCTCAGCCCTATCTAATCAAATTTATTGCATGTCCGAGAAATATCTCGGCCAACCCAAAACGGCGTCGAAGATCGCTGTCGTCTAATCTCTGAGAACTTTCTCAGCAATTGGACATTACCTCGCCTGCAGTGGTATGGGTGACTTCGTTGATAGATGAGCATCAGCTTACCTGGAATGTATGAATAGTGGGCCAAGAAAGCTCATTTGATTTATGCGGATGACTAGCCAGCACTGCAAGTGCATCACAACAGTATGAGTACGAAGTTCGACCCCGAGCAACCCTCGGATCAAACCTATGCTACTCACGGATCAGCCGTGCCAACGAAGCGATATTTGATCCACAATCCTATGTCCCTGCCAACATTAATAGTTTATCATATACTATACTTTGTTTTATCATTATGGTAAGATAATCTATATGTATAGATTTCATCCTTTGTTTATCATTATGGTAAGATAATCTATATATATATTTTATCCGTAGCAACGCAAGGACATTTTTGCTAGTTTACTATAATTTAAGTAAAAAATGGTATATATTGATAATCTGGCACTTTATATACCATTAGCGTATTGAGTTGTGCAGAGGTCGGAATAAAAAACTCCCTTTACTATTAAAAAAAAGAGAGAAAAGAAATCGGCCATGTTCGTTTGGCTTATCAGTCATCAGTCAGCAATACTTTTCTCTCGAAACAAATCAGCCATCAGTCCACAGTACTTTTCTCTCAGAACAAATCAGCACCGGCCAACGGTACTTTTCTAACGAATCGGCGCCGGCCACCCGCTAACGAACGGGATTGTTTTCGTTACCAACAGCAGAAAACTGCGTCGCGGAAGCAGAGCACGGGCTGTACTGCTCATGCATGCTTTTGGTCCCATCACTGACGCGGCCCGGCCCATGATAAGAAAGGACTGGTATTTGTGCTTGTGCATCAGCGAACAACAGACCCTGTTGACCAGAGTAACACTTTTTGTACCGGTATTGCTGGAGCATCTGCATGCATATCACATCATACTTTGCCCCCTTTTTTTTCACTGATATTGTTAAGAATCGGATCCTTCCTCCAGTTTTCTCAATCCCAATCTAAGAACGAGTCGTGAGAAGCTGTAGATTAGATCACGTTTTCCTTTACATCACAAACATAAAGAATACAAGAACACAGATATAGTTGGAACTTCGGGTCTCTTTCTCATTAGTCATAGATGAATACAAGGTTGTTCATTATATAGATGTGGGGGACCCTTCAGGGGTATATTTGGTATGAGCCCACGATTATCCCTTAATTAGGGATTTCTTAACACTCCCCCTTGGGCGAATACCACGACAAACTCATGCCTCATCAAAACTCCAAAAACTCTGTGGGAAAAAATGGAGAAAGAATGCATAGTGTCGCAACTTGCATTTACACATTGTTGTCTCGTTAAAAACCTTATGTGAGAAACTTTAGGAAAACTCACTAAGGGAAAAAGAGTATAACAGTTGTCTACAGGACAAATTACAATCTTCTAGATTGTAATGTTCTATACTCAATAGAATACTTGGCAATGGCTACCTATTAGGAGATGTACTCCCCCTGAACCAAGCAAGATAATTTTACTATAGCAAGAACGCTTTCTTCTGGTAGCTTATGCATATAAATATTTAAATAATAAATTGCATGTCACTGTAAGGATCAATTCAAAAATTTCACCTCAAATATCTTCTGGAACACAAGAGGTAAGTACAGGTAAACCACTTTGATTCGCAGTATCATTCTACTGAATCCTAAGTAATCTATTGATAGATCCTTCAGATTAAATTGATGCCTTCGAGGCATACTATAGGACACTCAATGTCTCATGGATTAAGATCAATATTTGCTCCCACTAGCAACAACATTCGTTGAAGCTTTTACTCTAACATATTCTTCAAGATATGTATTATTTTTCTAGAATAACGAGAAGAAAAATTGGGGTGTCATGTTTCAATCTCTATCATAAGCCACAATATATGTATAATTGTATAATACAATAAACTTATTTAATATTTAATCAATTGCAGCTCTAAAACGGTGTAACAAAGGGCAAAGGTCCATCAGAGACCATCTATAGTCCTTCAATAATCTCAATTGATCATATACACCTTTCCAGTCTGTTCATACTGGCACAATGGGGATATAGTTGCCAGTAACACCATACCTTCTGGGTATTAGAGGATACCGCCAATCCAAATCTTCCGGTGGAAAATACATCAATACACTCAAACGTACTTCTAAAATGCACATATGAAAATATGGCGATGTTCTAATCTTTTGGTTCCTCCTTTCATACTTTCTCGGGTCTTATATGGGTCTCCTTCAAGGAAGAAATTATTAAATTTTGGTGTTCAACTCAGACTAGTTTTTTATTTCTTCAAGAAAAATCCTTCAGGGAAATATCCTCTCAACACGGAGGTATTCTCTCTACATATAGTAGTTTTCATTAAAGAAGACAAACTTCTTTGGAAATGTAATATTGGTATGAGATTTCAATGTTGCTTATTTAAATTCAAAATTATGAGTTCTACTGGGATCTCATGATGAATTTTCAGAATCCTATTAACTGCATATTTTTATTCATGCCTTTGCCAGATATATAACGGAACCGTGTTTATTCAACACACATGGGCATTGGTCCATTTCAAGACCACTAGAACCATCGCATTCACCACCTATTATATCAATAATGACCCATAATTGTCCAAACTTCAGGTTCAGAACTTTCACTTTGCGATTTTTGGTTCAGCCTCAATTGCATTTTTCATTGACCCGATAAGAGAGCTTCAAGCACTCGTGCCTAGGACTTTATTCCGGATCCGGGTTCTCTCGAGGAGAATCATTGCAATTAGAGAGGCAAGATAGGTGTCGACACTTTCGTTTCCAACAATATTCAATTAACATCTTCGTCATTTTCTAAAACGAAAGATCCATTGTTGTTCCGTATTCCTATCACTATTATATTGCGCGCATCACTAGGAATTTCATCTTCAAGATGGACCTCTTCGTGAGGCAAATCACCAGCAGGGTGAGTTCATTGGAGGAGATTTTCACATACAACGTGAATTTGCATCAAGAGCATATGCTTTGACTAAGGGCGTTGATCACATTCGCATGCGTCCCCGCAGAAACAGATCGTACCGATAAGTCAAATATGGATATAATATTAATCCTGGGTATATCCACATCTACTTCAGGTAGAAGCATTTACATTATGTTTAAACCATTATGGTTACTCCTCAATGAATCAAATGGTTTTTTGGCAAACTCCATATATAAAACAGTATACACTAAACAACAAGTTCAGTTTGACTTTTGTGCATTTTATTCTTCTATATAAATATCAAGGCATTATCCAAGATGGACATTTATCTCCCCCTAATGTCGAGATATTTCTGAAAAGCATACTAACAAAATCCCCAACCACAAGCTTCTGGTGGTGACTAATGTATGCTAGAGTGGTGATATGTTTAGAAAATCTTATGCACATTAAGAGGATGGGGGTTTTGAATTTATATTTTCATATGCAGTGACCTCGGACTTAGATTAACACAGTGGCATGAATACCGCATTTATTTCCTTCTCCTGAAAGGATTGTGCTCAACTTCAAGTGAGACACAAAATTAGTGATTGTAATTCTATGAAACTATTATTGCTACTTAATGCACATGCAATCTTCAGGATTTAAATTGTCATATATAGCATAATTTTGTCAATAGAAACTCCTCAAGGGAAAGTTCATGGCATCAAGCCGATGCTTCCAAGCATTTATATGCAAGATCATATAGTCCGACTCATTTTGTTATTGCACATAGTTTACCCAATTACTCATACCATTATAAAAGTAGGAAACAACTTTTATGTTGAACATTTATTGGTATATATCTTCCGAGAGAACTTCGACCACATTTAGAAATAGCATCAAGTACATGCTAGAGAATTAGCCAACCTGTAGTCCAAGGCAAAGTTGGACTTTCGACCGACAGACCAGAGTACTACTTGCATCTTCAAGTGCACGGTACAATTAATCAAAAATATGTGGCTGATATGTATTATATACATACTCAAATCATAATCACAACTCCAGGTGGTCGATGCTAACACTTGCCGATCAAAAGATTTCCAAGTTACTTATTTGTGTTACAATCTGCCTACGAGGCAAATTTTCTCCTCATGTTATATACCATCCTATAAAGCATATCAATCTCTTCATTGTTCAGCAAAAAGAGAAGCTTTTATAATAGAATAGTCAAGGCCAAGAATTTGTATTATATGGGAAAAATCATTATAGTGCAAAGTTTTTGACTAAGCAAAGGATGAAAATTACTTGGCGAGAGTAAAAAGTTGACAAGATCCTTCTGGACTAGCTCAAAACAATCCATGCTACTCTCATATGAAGAAATCACAATAAGACTTGAAAAGGGAAGAGAATGCAACAGGCAATCTCAACGTTTACATTCCTTTCACAAATTACAATCACTAGCAGCTTTAGAAATAATATTTTTATGGTTTCTCAGCACCAAATAATTTATGAAGAATGGGTCAACTCCCAATTTAGTTTAACTGTAGTGATGTGGGATTCATTATCGTATTTCTGTTGTTCTTACTTCTGGTAGATCAACAGTAGATCTTGAAAGGGCGTTGTCAAAAATAGCTTTGATGCAAAGCCGCCCAAACAACTTATCCATCAAGGACTTACCTTTACCATTTGACTTACGCTTATACTTGTTTAGTAACTATCCCAAGTGTCTATTCAGCGACTTTGTGTCATTCTGAGAATTATATGCTACATGAGCAAAAATGGTCCAAAATAGGACGAGCAATGTGATTCTTCGGGAACACATAATAGTTTTCCACACTAACATGAAATAAAACTTCTCTGACAACTTGTTAGTGTTCTTGCAACTTCATGTCGCTAGGAGGCGGGGTTGTTAGTACTTTTTATATCATTGTATACATCATGCTTTTTCAACAGTAAAGAGAGGAAGATGCCAACATCGGGTTGTGCACTTTGTAACCAAGATTGTAAGCCTTTATCTGATATTTAGAACATCGGTAAAGTATTACTGGCTCACAATTCGAGCACATAATTATAATCTCAATTTGTGATGTCTTATTATATGGAAACAAATTCATGCATTATGTTATATTTCTTCAGGTTACTTCGGGTAAATTAACTTTGTGTATGAAAAGAGAGAGCAAAGAAATAGAGTGTGGTCTCATCATCGATATTTCATTAATTTCCCATATGTTTCCAAGCATTATATGATTTCCATAATTATTATGGCCTTTCGGCTATATATATAAATATATTATGCCAAAAATAAATCATATAAAATAAATAAATGCAAGGAAACAAATCAACATAAAGCTTCCAGTGGGTTGGCCTGATTCGCAAGACAGTGCTTCGACGAGCAAGACACACACCACGGTGCAAGGAGCACACACAACAAGCATACAACGGAGCTTCTCTGCTCTACTGATAGGTGGCAGCTACAGGTGCCAGCGGTGTACTGTGCTTCAGGCAAATATATCGCACATGACAAACGAGTCAAACCCATGATCAATATATACATACGCTGCCCAGGGAAACTAGAAACGGTTCTAGTGAACAAAAGACTAGCAAAATCAACCAATTGATTATAAAGCTAGCGAAACCAACCTATTAGCAAAGCTAATCTCCTAGAAATTAATAATCTACAAGATATTAATCTAGTAGAGAATTTATCGAAAAGATTAAATTATCCGATTATGGGCAATTGGCGTGTGTGTTGCGGCTTCACGCGCATGACATAGAGTAGATCCTTTGTTTGTTAGTACGTGACCTAGATAAGAAGGTAATGCATGCAAAGCATATCTTGGTGTATAGCAACCAGTGGCGGCCGACAGAGCCACAACAACGGCGTAAGATGGCCGAACAAGGCCATTACTCACATGAAGAAAAAATGTTTAATTAAAGTGCGACTTCAGGCAGCACCGCACACATAATAGGTTTGCTGGCTTACGCGCTATACACGTTGGTGATAACCAGAATGTAGCATTGGGGAAGCTTCATGTACAAGAACTCGCCGGCGTACGCACATATTCCATTTTGTGCGTTGGGGTGGCCAGCGATGCAAAGGATGCGCCGGCGTACATGCATAGCATGGTGGGATAGCCGGCGTCTTAGTCCATATCAAACCGACAACAACCATAATTAATCTACTGTTGACACGAGATCGCGCCAACGAAGTCGCCGCTGCCTTTGAAGCAAAACCGGTCAGACCGCTTTATGAAACCGGTCAGACCGCTTTTGACGGGGCGACAGTGAAAACCTAAAATCTCGAGCTCGGGAGGGACCCCGTCGGAGCTTGAGAGTCTAGGGTTGTTCTAGGATCGGCAGGCCACCTAGAACGTCCTCAAACGTCGTCGAGACGAGAGAAGAACAGAAGATATGGGGGTTGGAAGAGCTAGGGTTTGGAGATAAAAGTAATGCGAAACATAGAAAGATAAAAGTAAAGAAAAAACGATAAAAGGTAAATTTGATAGATTCGATTGGATTGGATGATGCTCAATCGGCCTTTGGCCCTTTATATTTATAAGGTAGGATGGTCTTATCCCGTTGAGTCGATTACAATATGGTATAAAACTCAGAGTCCTAAACCTACTCAAATTCAGACCCAAACCGGTCAGACCGGTTTGGGAAACCGGTCTGACCGGTTTTCCCAGGTACAGAATCTTCCCGAAGTCATAACTCTCTCATCCGGAGTCCAAAATAGGCGTTCCACATATGCATCTTGATCGTCTCGACGAGAGCTACGCAATGGTGAGGTCCAATTTGCATTTTGACAATGTTTACAAAACCGGTCTGACCGGTTTGTGCATACCGGTCAGACCGGTTTGCACAGCCGTGCCAATTTTGGTCGTCAACATCTACTATGGAATATAACAATCAGAGATTAATCTAGTTGATGATGGATAGAAGCACAACGAACCGAACCAATCGTCGTAGTAAATTTATGCCGCGTAGGACATATAGGCGGACCTACCTGTCTGATGACGAATTGACGCCGGCGAGATGGCAGCCGCCAGCCGTGGCCGTGATCGTGAAGGCGACTGGTGTTGGCGGTGATGTAGTAGAGGATTCAGCAGACGCGCGTACACATGTACTGATGCAAAAGTACATCCATTCTTATCCATCCGCATGATCCATCTCCTCGCATGGCAGCGGCGATCAAATCATGACGGCTGCCTGCATCGCGCACGCAGCGGCCACGATGGCTGCCTGCATCGCACGCGCGGTGGCCGGGGCGCCGGGCCGACGCTGGGGGCGCGCATGCACCTGCTGGCGCCGGTTGCGCTTGATCAGGAGTAACATCCCGCGTGTACAGGTCGAGAAAACCAAAATCAATATGCGATTAGCACCACAAATAGTAGATTGATCTAAAGCCAAAAATTAAGAACTACTCACTCAGTTGGAAGAGCTGCTGATAACGTGTTAAGAATCGGATCCCTGATCTGGTTTTCCCAATCCCAATCCAAGAACGAGGCGTGAGAAGCTGTAGATTAGATCTTGTTTCCCTTTACATCACAAACATAAGAAACACATAAACACAGATATAGGTGGAACTTCGGGTCTCTTTCTCATTAGTCATAGATGAATACAAGGTTGTTCATTATATAGATGTGGGGGAACCCTTCAGGGGTATATTTAGTATGAGCCTATAATTATCCCTTAATTAGGGATTTCTTAACAGATATATGTGTTACAGTTAAAGGCACACCATGGACTTGGAAGTTTGATTTAGTCAGCAAATAGTTTGGGAGCTCAGGTTAAATGAAAAGGTCAAAAGTGCCTGCTTTTTATGCTGCCTGATCTCGTGTGTTCTAGACAGCAAGCAATAGCACGGTGCATATGCATGTGCAGCAGGAGGGGAGCTACCACTATCTACCAACCCAACGGGCGCGTGAAGCAGAGACAGGCGTTAAC
Source organism: Echinochloa phyllopogon (assembly GCA_033239725.1). Classification (NCBI taxonomy): domain Eukaryota; kingdom Viridiplantae; phylum Streptophyta; class Magnoliopsida; order Poales; family Poaceae; genus Echinochloa; species Echinochloa phyllopogon. The sequence continues at coordinate 1,497,142 of BTCW01000010.1, read as the reverse complement.
GCTCACGAGGAGGAACTGAACTGAACCTGAAGGGAGGAAAGGAACCCAACACTGCATGTTCGCCTTCAATGGGAAGATTTGGGTACAGTACACACAGGAAAGAGGAGAGGGTGGTACATACGCATGTCATGTACAGTAAGCACAGCGACGAGGATGAGATTGAGATTGAGATGAGAGCAAAGAAAATAACTCTGCATGTTTAGTATTTGTCAGTCAGGCAGGCAGGCAGATCAAGAGCTTTGCAGATGGAAGGTGGATGCATGGAATTCATGTTCATAGCCTGCCTCTCTTGATTGCAGCAGATTTGTATATTTGTATATTTGCAGCAGATATTAACCAGAGGCAAATCAGCAGAAGAAAGAGAGGGATATTTAAGTAAGTAAGAAAGAAAAGGCGCCAGCATCAGCAGATCCACACACCACCAATCACCATCTGCATGTCAGTCCTATAGAGAGAGAGAGAGAGAGAGAGGACAAGGCAACTAGGCAAGTGCAAGGGCTGCAGCTTTCCGTTTGTGCCCACGCCAAGCGGCCAACAAAAAGGGCCACGTCGGCAACGCCTGCTGCCGCTGCCGCTGCCTCCCCTCCCCGTCCTTGCCTCGCATTTACCACTCACTCACCCTCTTCCTCCTTCCATCTCCTCCTCCCTGCTGCTGCTCATCAATCTCCGCCCAGGGCAAGGGAGAAGAAGAAGAAGAGGAGCGCAAGCAAGCGAGCAACTTGTTCGCATGCCGCTTTCGCTTTCCCTTTCCCTTTCCCTTTCCCTTTCCCCTGCCGTCCGCTTTCTCCCTCCCCTGCTCCGCGCCTTCGACGCCGACCCCTGCTCCTGCTCCTGCTGCTGCAAGCACGATTCCAGGAGATGCAGATAGGAGGAGGTCAGTGTTCTTCTCCATGCGCTCGCGCGGCTTTTTGGGGCTTTTTTTCAGCTTCGGATTGGGGGGGGGGGGGGGGGGGGGGGGAGCTTCGGTTTTTCCGGGCACTTCGTGTGCTCTGTTTCTTGCGATTTCATGGATGGAATCGCGCGCGGGTTCCAAGCGACGGTTGCAGCTTCTTCTTCTTCGTTCAACTCTGCAATTACTTCGATTTTGCCCTTCTTTTCCTGCCCTGTTTTTTTATGAACTTATTTGCATGCCTGCCCATCGTGAGATGGGGACCTCACGTATCTATCTGTCGGGACTAGTAATTCAGTACCAGTTACCATGAAATGAAATCTACTGCTTGAAAAAGAAACGAGCATTTGGGGTTAAATGGGCATCGTTCACACACGAAGGGCCGGGGCTCAATTCGATCTGCTTTCTTATGTTTGGGTAGGATCGAACATGTCAACAAAAGCTATCATCATCTGCTTTCGCAGGAGCAAAATCTGATTTTATTTTCCTTTTTTTTTGTCTGATAATGAGGAGGTCCAGAAAAGATTTCATGTTTTGGATCTGGATAAAGGTTTAGAAATGCACTCTCCTTTCTAGATTCTTGCGCGCGTGGGCCTAAAGATCCCTGAATCGTTTTCAGGCAAGAAAGACCACCACCACCTTTTCCATCCCCTTCATGAGCCCTTCCCAATCCCAGCATCTGATTCCTCTGCATTCATAGGACCGAGCAGAAGCTTGTTTTTTTTATGTCCTTTATTATCCTATATCTTTCCCTGCTGCCGCCTTTGCTTCCAATATACTGCTGGCCTCTGGATGCTGTCTCCTTCTCCCAGTCACAGCGGCTCCAGCTGTTCACTTTGCCCTAACCATGTCTATCCGCCCATGCCTCATCTCCCCTTCTCTCCCTACATTTCTTGTGTGAACTTTGTAGAGAGAGAAGGTACAGGAGGCTAGAGAGAGAGAGAGAGGCTGTGAGATCTTTTTGGAGCTAGTAGTGAACCCTTTTTGGATTGGATGGTGGATATGGAGAAGAGGGAGAAGCAGGTGGTTGGGCAGCTAGCAAGGAGACACGCGATAAGGAGTGGCTGCTCCTCTTCGTCTCCTCCAACTGCTGCTGATGGTGGTATGTGCGTGCTGTTCCATTGATGATTCTCCCCGGTGTTCAGAAACAGATGGTCACAGTGAACTAACTCTGCGGCTTCCTATCTCTGTCGTCCCCAAAATGCCCCTTATCTTTTTCCTAATGCACCCTCGAAAGATCAAAACTTTTCTTGGTCTTTCCTTCACCTGGTGGGCGCACTGGGTCCCACTGGCCACCTTGATATAGTGTCCCTCTTGTGATTGGTTGTTAAGGTTCTATTTTTTTTCTTTCTCCTTGCAAAATTGGCCCCTTTTGTTATTGGTTTGGACAGCGCTACAGGAGGAAGCTACTCTATCTATGACTCAAGACATTGGCTAGTAGTACTAGGGGTTGGGTAGAGAGCAGCAATAGCCTACTAGCTAGTCGTACTAGATGATCAATTGATCATAGCAGTTGATAAAAAAAAATTGATCATAGCAGTGGCTCGAATTCTTCTTGTATTTCTACAAACTTAAATTTTGAAAGAAAAAAAAAGAAACAGTAGGTATAATAAGCCATGTGATGGATTTTGCCATCTTGGGTCGATGGGCTGTGCTCCTTTTGCTCTGACGTGGTGAGTTGTGTTATCCCTGACCACTAGAAACCTTTCTTTCCTGTGGAGCTGTTGCAGATTTTTCTGGTTTCGGATGGCCCGGTTGGATGAAGTTGTCGTGAAGAAATTTCTGGGATACGGTGATGTTAGCCTGGGTCGCAACGGTTGTCACCTACTGCCTACGTGTAGATAGATATGCACGCAAGCCTTAAAAGCCTTTAGCTTCAGCTTCATGTCCTTTTCACTGATGTTCCTGACGGAATATGGATCCACACAGCCTGATGAAACGTGAACGCATGCAATTTTCAGAGTTTTTTTCCTCCAGCTTTTCGATTTTGGCACTGCAATAAATCATGTATTTTTTTAAAAAAAAATATCTGGATGTTTTGTTTTTTAGTATAAAAGTTTTATGATCCTAGACTGTTCAGGTGATGATTATTTCCAAAAGGATGAAGTGCTCCTTTTTGTTTTTCCTATTTAGCTAGCAAAGCTCGTTGTAAAATGTGCTTAGCTGTTTTAACTGCTAAATTACCGCGTGATTTGTAACGCCAATTATCATTTCATACTGTCTCCAGGTTCTAACGGAAAGGAGAGAGAAAGCAGAGATCACAAGGCAAAGGCTGCTTCAAGGCAGAAGAAATTGAAGGCAAATAACTTCAAGTGGAGATCAAGCAACAGCAACATGAACAACAAGGCACGGACAGGGGGATCTGATGAAGCCTATGATGATAGTGCCGTCTGCTCACTGTCTGCAACCAGCTTCAGCAGCCTGGTCAGTCGGAAAAGAGTGAGGACTCTTGGAAAGGTATCTTTTGTTTGACCTTGTATCTTGTCCGTGTTCAGTCATCTGGTTGCTATTCCTTATGCTCATCTTTGTGTTCGTTCTGCTGTTTCAAAGGTGTCTGAGCAGTGTGATGCTGTCGATCCTCCAGTTCCAAGAAAATTAAGATCAGGTACCAATAAAGAATTAACCACTGTACTTCTTTCAGATGACCATAGAAAAGGGATTTGGGCTTCCTATCTGTCACTATTCTTTTATTTACAGTATGATCGACAAATAATATTATTATTTTTAATTAAATGAATTTTTAACAAAAGTTTTGGTGAACAAACAACTAGTTGTTACTATGTTAATTGCTTTGGACTATCTGTGATTCAACACAAGGTCAGATAAACCTGTTGGTGTTGTTATTGTCAGGCAGGGAACAATCTCAAGTGATTATCTAAAGCCTAACCTAGCTGGTTATGTGTTTGTGGGTACTTAAATATTTGTCTGATGTTTCTCTCGGAGTGTTATAGTGCAATTGGTTGTGAATTGTGACAATGCATGGGTAGTTTTATTGGGGGCTTTTAAGCTCTAATCTAAGATAATATTTCAACTTTACCCTCCTTTCAGCCATAAAGAAGCGAGATGGTAGATTTGTTTCTGCATCATCACGGCATGTCAAAAAGAGACGTCATCTTTCAGCTATCAGTGCTCAAATTTCTTCTGTAGACCAGGAAACAAGATTCAATGGAAGCTCGGTAAGAAAAAAAAAGAATCGCTTGATTTCATCGTTTTTCCATGACGAGAGACTGAAAACTGAAGGCGGGGTATACATTCTTGTTTCACAGTTATTTACAGAAGAGGAGGAAGTAATCGCTGATGTTTTGCTGTCCCTATCTCAAATACCCTCTCTCAGTGAGGTCACAGCTGACAAGGCTACAGCAGATGTCTCAAACACAAATGTTGCTTCGACTTCTTATTCAGAAGGTTTGTCTGCACTTTTTTTGTCTTATTATCATACTATCAATTAAGCAATACAATTTTAGAACATGTTCACAGTTCTTGTGTGATTGCCCCTGCAGGAGCTACTAAGGAGGGTGATGAAATAGTCATACTGCCAAGTGCTGCTGATGATCTGGCTAGCCAAGCTACCTGCATAGATAAAGTAGCGGGACAGACCAACAGCGTTCCAGATGCAAATACAGTGCCTGGTGCTACAGATCAATCCAACAACATAAGCCCACCTTTATCAGAAAATGAGCAAATGCAGGATCTTTCTTTGGGAACTGTTGTGAATTTGCCAAGCCCGTCTAAAGACTCCTCCAATAACAGGTAGAGAACTGCTCATGGACGCCCTTTGGTCCCTTATCTTGTCCTTACATGAACTGCATTCTTATTTGTATTTCTGTTCAGCTCACAAAAGCAGCAGAAAGTGCGATTTGATGATAGCGTAAGTTATCCAGCACAGAAACCAGAGGCTCCTCTTTGGCTGGTACTGCACTGTTATCGGTCTGAAAGTACTGATGTACTTTTGAATTGGTCCTATGCTTTATGGTTTCCTCAAATATATTTTTTGTACAGGGAAATTCTAATAAATCTGAGAGCATGCTACTTGAGAGGGAAAAGGCCAAGAATAGCAATGCTCAAGGTACTCCTACAATTCTAGAATAGCTGAACTTCATTTTACTAAATACTGGTTGTTGCTGTTATCACTTCTTCTAGTTCGTTTCTACTTTGTCAGAAATTATGCCTCTGGTCCGGGCCCCACTGCCTCGTACCCCAGATGGGTACTTGATAAAGTAATTTTCTTTTGAAACCAGTAACACCTTTTTCTTATAGGGATATTTGTTGGGTTGTTAAAAAGATGCTAAATGTATGTATGTTTTCAGGCCCTCCTTAAGCAAATTGGCAGCTCAGAAGAGTACGATTTCTGAAGCTTCCAAATTTACTGCACCAGGAAATCAGGACAAGGTCTGTATTATCTTCTTTATTCTTTGCTTATGCACTTTCATTTTCGTTATTCAATAAATATGACAGGAATGAACTCTGTTGATCCAAAAAAAATTCATCTTCAAATGATTGAATTGTGGACGTTCTCATAGTTTATCTCCTTTACAATTGTTGTGGTCGAACTACAATCTAGTTACCTGAAGCTCCGAGTAATTTTTGTACGAATTAGCTCTGAATATTTAGCTGACGGATGTATCAGTCTTATTCGCAGCATTCACTGGTTAAAAATGTTGGCTCGACAAAGTCATGGAAGAGAAGCATCACCCATGTCTATGTGAGCCATGTGATCCAGATGCATATGAACAAGGAGAAGGCATCCCAGAACCAAGTAAAACCGGAGGAAAGGCCACACGTCCGCTCTTCAAGGTCACCAAATTGCTCTACCATACACAAGAACAACGCCCGGGATGAGAAGTTCTACACCGTTCAGTTCGACGTACGGGTCCCGGTTCAGACATCTGCTGGCATTTGCGACATGAGTGCTGGTCGGCCAAAGATTGTGAGCATGGCTGGTTTCGCTATGGCGCTGCTAGAACGCTATCTGAATTCCTCTGAACTCTTTAACTGAAGCTGTCATGCTGCATCTTTCAGGTCGGTGGTAATTTCGTGAACTTGCCCACTTCGGCGGCGCTACCCAGGACGCAGCATGTTCAATATCTGCATCCTCAGATCGCACAGCGGGGCACGATGCCATACCCGTTTCCACATCTTCCTTACACCAGAGGGAATTTAGCACCTGCTGCAGCACTCCAACAGGTAGGCTCTTCCTTTGTACATCTGAACATTTGTCAGAATCTCTCAAAGCAGAAAAATGATCACACTAGTCTGTTGCAAGCTTCAGGGTTGGGGTCTGATTTCTTACTTCTTGTTTCTGGGGATGAACATGAACTAGCAGATGCCGCAACAGTACATGAGCAACATGGGCTACGCTCCGCGCCCCGGCCTTCCGGCGAGCTCGTCGTCAGCCATGATGAAGCAGCTTCATCAGCTGATACCAACGCAGCAGCAGCAGATGTGGCAGTATCATGTTTCTCAGTACCAGCCGAGGCCGGACGCCATGCCTTCGCCGGCGGCAGCGTGGCACAACATGTCTTCCCTTCGCCCGGCGATGGCGATGCTTCCTCCCCCGGCGATGCCGCCGCAGATGGAGCTCTTCTGCGCGCCGTACCAGGGCGGCGGCAGGCAGCCGCAGCAGCTCAGGCTGATCTAGGCTTCTACTTCTAGTGTTACACTGCTAATTTATATATAAGTATATAACTGGGATGCTGGCACGATGCTGATGTTAAAGAACTCAGAGAAAAAGGAATCCATCCATGCTACTGGGTTTGAAGAACTTGGCGAAGGATCGTGCTACTAGAGCTGGAAGGAGCTGAACTGTAATTAACAGAACTTGCAGTGCAGTTGCATAATGGAGTACGTACAATACAAGGCTCTGTTCAGAGTTTAAATTTTTTTCCCCTTCTGCTCTTTGTTTAAACGTAGTAGAGTTGAAAGAATATGTTTCAATAATTTTGCGAAGATTGCAAATGGTCTCGCCCGGCGGCGATTGATTTCAGGTCCGGTGATCACCGCCGGCCGGGCGGCCTGCAGCGTGCTTCCCTAGCCCGAGTATTGCTTGCACGTAGACGTCGCGGTGGTCGGCGTCGGCGTGCCTTTTCACCGGAGATAACTTGACGCCGTCGACGTCGCCGCCGCCATGATCACGCGCAACTCGCAGGGCCGGCCTGACATGTGGGCCGCGCAGGCACGCGTAAGTTATCGGTGCTGCCGTGTGGGCCATGCGATTTTGCGGATCCGTGTGCTGGGGTGTACCGTGGACTGCATACCATTGTAACAAGCCTCTCAACAAGTCAAGTAGTTAGTATGAGTTTAACGTGTATATATAATTTTAAGTGTGTATATAATTTTAAGTGAATTTATGTCTTTATACTCCAAAAACAGCTAGAGTTAGTATGAGTGTTGAAATTGTCTATCAATGCTGATTTAAAAACATGTGCCAAGCTTCTCATGTGTTGCTACTCTCGAAATTTTCTTTCAACACGTGCGAAGAGTGAACATAGTACTTCTGGTTTCACAAAATCCTGATGCCACACATTATAACAAACAAAGTATACATCAAATCTACCGGACCAAGTTTTTACGTTACATGCTGTCAAAACAATTTTCCTATGTTAATGATATTAGGATGGAGCTCCATGTCATTGTGAAGCGTCCCCTCGAAAGAGAGAACTTCATGTGATACAAATACCAGTCCCAGGATGCTGGCTCACATTATTACAACAGATAGTTTAGTACAAAAGCATCATTACGGGAGACGGTGGCATTGCAGGGCCACGACAAACAGAACTAGTACTAAGCTCCAGATAAAAAGGTTGATAACATAGAGGTCTTCATCAGAGTGGCAACGCATGCGGCTTCCAGCGGGTGACCCTAACACACAGGCAAAGGTTGGGTGCAGAACGAACCCCACTAGACGACGTCCTCAGGCACGAAGTCCGGGTCTGCCTCTGCAACAGATTAAGCAAGGGTGAGTACATACGTACTCAGCAAGCACAACCACAACCACGGAGGGGTATAGCAGAAATATGCAAGGATAGCAACAAGGAAGGTTTATGGTTTATTTAGCAGCAAAGCAAATTTTATTACACATGCAGAGGGTTAGTTTTCGCAACGGGTTTTCACAAATATTACTTTTAAAAGGAGCAATAAATGTAACACATTTTCGTACAAGATTTTGTCGCTACCAGATTTCCCATATGTCGTAGCTCAAGTCAAAACATTTCTCCGCTTAGTCAAACACCAACACTTTCTTACACCAAAACAGGGGACTAGTGAAGTGACCAAGCCGTAACTCGCCCAATACCGTGGACACGGCTATCCGGATAGGTTTTAACTCTGCAGAGTTGTACACAACCACAAGTAGGCTATCACAACAAGAACACCTTAGTGCCAGTGCAGCTCCTAACAAAGCCATTACCCACCATAGCTAAACTGACAAGTTACCACAGACGCGACCAGGGGTTAGCAACCTACCAACGAGGTTCTAACCAAGGGCATACCTCACATAGACCGTATCCCCGGCTCCATGGCCCTCTGTTGCTCACCAGCACACCACATAACCAGCAGTTCAACTAGTGGGATTTATGCTAGGCCGTTGCCACATACAACGGTCGAGTGGTGGTACAGTAAAGAGGGGTTAGGCTAGATGACACATCAACATCATCCCAAAACTTGTGATAGGATAGACAACTCCCACCATGCTCAACCACACGGGTTCGAGCTCACCTCGGTATTTCACACGGAAATACCGTCTGTCTCATCCCACACGGGTACTCATTTTATTTACACAAATCATCTCTTTTATTTCAAAGCACGCACACGGTTGCTTTTGTAAACACCAAGTATTTGTTATGGGGGTATAATGGTAAAATGTTCCTAAGCATATCTAGCAGTGATTAATATTCAAATAAAACCTTGTCATATTTAAATATTAATCTAGGTTGTCAAGGAATCAGTCATAACAGTCAAGGTATGGCTATCCAACCGGGTTTAGCAGAAAAATTATGCAAGTTTTATAAATCAGGCCATGGGTTGTGTTTATAAAAATTGGGACAAAAGTATGCATCAAAGGGTGGGATTGCACTTGCCGTTCTCCCAACCCTCGGGGGATTCCTGCCCGGGGTCTTGGTCTCCAAGCTCCTGCTCGTAGCACTGCTCCTCCTCGAGTCCTTCCTCGTTCACAGCGGAGTCTACGGCACACACAACAAACATCCAATAAATAAAAGAAAAAGATTTTATTGAGCTCCAAAAGAAGGAACGGAAAGAGAGAGTGACTGATGATGGCATGATTATTTTTGAGTATGGACTGGTTGGGTTTGGTGAAAATATATTGGTGAATATTATGGTGGAGTTTGGGGTCAAACGGGATTAATTTGGCGCATGAAATGACGAGTTTAGTGGGGTTTGGGGTTGTTTTTAAAGAATAAGGACCTTTCTGTAATTATGGGAAAGTTCAGGGGCCTCTGGCGAAATAAACAGAGAGAGGGGAAATAGTGACCGTTGGACTGCGGGTTGATTTGGTAAAAGTTCAGGGGGCTATGTGAAAGTGTGTATGAGAGAGGGGGGTCCTATTCATATGGACCGCGGGTTGAATAGGATAATTCTCAGGGGGTTATGCACAAAAGTGCCTTCTTTCTCCTCGCGACCGAGCAGAGGAAGGGGGCGGCAGTCGGCGGCGGCGGCGGCGCCGGCGCAAAAGGGCGGCGGGGATGGACTAGGGCTAGCGGAACAGCAAGGGGAGATCGTGGCGAGCTCACCGAGGTGCTTACCACGTGCGGTGGTGGCTCGTAGCGGCGTCAGTGCAGAAGGGGGTGGAACGGCGGCGACGGCGAGCTGGGCGGCGATGCTATGGTGGTGGGAAGGGCCAATTGGTGGGTGGTCGAGCCTCAGGGAGCGGAGGGGAAGCCTCGGGTGCTGTCGGCTGGGCTTGGAGTGGCTCGTGGTGAACTGCCCACGAGGGCCAGAGACGGCGGCGGCAATGGAGATGGGGCGGCGGCGATGCAGTGGTGCGGGAGGTGAGTTGGTCGGCCGGTGAGCGGAAGATGGTGGTGGGGAAGCGGACGGGCCTATAAATAGGCGTGGGGGAGTGTCGAGGCGGTGGGCCGACGGGAGGCCGCTCGGCGGGTGGTTGTGGCGGCCGGTGGACGAGAATTAAGGGCGGCCGGCGACTGTTAGTACGGCGGCGCTGTGCTCGTCGGGATGTGGCGTGCTTGCGGTGGTCTAGCGCGGGTGGTGCGGCGACAGGACAGCGGCGGGGCCCTTGGTGGCGTGCACGCGCGTGGTGAGCGCGCTGCGGCGGTCGGCGCGTGCGCGTGGGCGGCACGGCGGGGCAGCGGTGGTCGGCGCGTGCGCGTGGGTGGTGGCGTGCGAGCAGGCGGCCAGTGGTCGGACGGTGGCCGGGAAGCCACGACGGCGTCGACTGCGGCCGGCACGGCAACGGTGGCGTGAGGGCGGGACCGCCCAGTGGCGCTGCGGGTGCGGGAGTGGAGGTGCGTCGGCGCGAGCGCGGCCGAGAGCGCGGCGGTGTCGTGGTGGAGAAGCGAGGGGGCAGCGGGTGAGGGGCGGCACGGCGCCGGTCGGGTGGCGTGGTGGAGGGCGAGGCGTGCGCGGTGGGGTGGACGGGGATGGGGCCGGTGGTGAGCAGGACAGGGAAGCGGCGGTGTTGGCCGGAGGGAGCAGAGGAGGGAAAAAGGGAAAAGAAGAGGAAGGAAAGAAAGAAAAGAAAAAGAAAGGAAGAAAGAAAAGAGGAAAAAGGAAAAGAGAAAGAAAGAGAGGAAAAGGGGAGAGGACGGCGGGATTCGCGGCGGAAAGTTGATGGGCGGTCGACGACGGTCGGCCAAGGTCGATAGGGTCCGGCGGTCGACCCAAGGGCGGACGACGCGGGATGGGACGGAAAGAGGGTGATGCGATGCGGACAGGAAGAGAGGGGGGGGGGGAAACGACAGGCGAGGAGGATTGGGCGGAAAGGGGAGCTCGGCGGAAAAAGTTTAAAACGATTTTTACCGGGTGATTTCAATAGTGATTTTCCCAGAGATTAAACACGGGCGTTACAAACCTACCCCACTTAAAGAAATCTCGTCCTCGAGATTCGGCTGGTTCCTAAAAAGGTGGGGGAACTCTTTCTTCAAGGCATCTTCCCTTTCCCATGTAGCTTCCTTTACACTGTGTCTGCTCCACTGCACTCTGCATATCCGTACTTCGGAGTTTCTGGTTCTCTTGGTGACGGTGTCCAAAACTTTGACCAGTACCTCCTGATAACGTAGATCCGTCTGTAGGTCAATTTCTTCTCCCGGTATGTGTTCTTCCTCAGGTACTCTCAGGCATTTTCTCAACTGTGAGACATGGAATACCGGGTGTATGTCTGACATTGCTTCAGGTAACTCCAGTCGGTAGGCTACTTTTCCAACTTTCTTTTGCACCGGGTATGGTCCGATGTACCGAGGGGCCAACTTTCCATGGACTTGAAACCTACGGGTTCCCCGGATGGGTGAAACCTTGAGATAAACAAAATCTCCTGGATTAAATTCCAGTTCTCGCCTCTTCTTGTCTGCGTAGTTTTTTTGTCTGGATTGAGCTGCTTTCAACTTCTCCCTGATTTCGGCTACTTTCTCCTCGGCTTCTTTTATGAGCGCGGGTCCCACTAGTGTACGCTCTCCTACTTCTGACCACCTCAAAGGAGTCCTGCACTTTCTCCCGTAGAGGGCTTCAAACGGGGACATACCTAAACTTGCCTGATAACCATTGTTGTAAGAGAATTCTGCATAGGGTAAACTATGTTCCCAATCTTTACCATAGGTAAGGACACATGCTCTCAACATATCTTCCATAATCTGATTTACTCTTTCTGTCTGGCCATCGGTCTGAGGGTGATACGCGGAGCTAAAATCCAACTTGGTGCCCATAGCTTTATGCAAACTTTTCCAAAATCTCGAGGTGAACTGGGTCCCTCGGTCATTCGGGAGAGGCTGACCAAAAATTGGGCAAAGATTCGTTGAAAGGATATCATTCGGCAAAGGAGTTTTCCCCAGAGCATTCGGTAAAAACGTTCTGCGGTCGGGAACGCATTGTCATTCGGCAAGAAAGCTGTTCCGCAGGAGGCATTCGGGAGTGCGTGATGACGTGGATCAAGTATAAGGAAAAGGCTGGTTTAACTTGGAATGCAAGACGGATACGGTGCTCCGGCGTTTATCTTTTTTAGGAAATAAATAATGTAATCGTAATCGATTAGGAGTCGTGTCGAAAACCTGGGTATAAATATAAACCCATGGTGATTGTAAAAGCATCGTTCAATCAATCATACAACAAACCGGCCCCGTGCCAACTTCGAGTCCTTTAGTCGAGTCGTCAAGTTCTTCGAGAGGAATCATCGATCCGTCGACCTCCGTAAGTACCGGCAACCCTGCACCATGCCTAGTATCATGCGGTGGATTTAGGCTTTGGTTCAGGAAGGTTCCATTGTTAGGTCATGAGCCATGCGGTGGGCTAAGTTTTAGCTTGGAACAAGTTATCGGCTCTATTGGATTTTGGCAAGATCTAGTAGATTCATTAAGTTACCGTGTTGCTCTGGATTTTACCTTTGTGTTTAATTCATTACAGCACTCTTTTGCCCAGTCTAGGTTGATTAGATTCGGTTCTAGCTCATAATGCACTGCGTCTCCATAGCCGAATTCGAAGTCGATCTAGATTGCCACGTGTCGCGGGTTCAAGCTCGTTGGTCTTGTGTAGATCTTGACAGAACCGGGTATCATGCGGTAGATGCAGGTTTTTGGGTCGTCTTAGAGCTAATCATCCGGTGGATTAGAATTCGATTCGATCTGATAGATCTATCATCATCAACGAAGCATGTTCCTTCTTCACGGAACCCGATTCGGCTATATAGCTGTATTCGGCAGTATCACCACGAGTGAAACGTGTCAATGGTTTTGTTTTAAATAAAGAATGCTTTTAGCCTTCCATGTTTAGAATCGTATCATGCGGTGGATTGGTCTATTCTTGGTTGGTGGTGTGATTCCAAGCAAGTCGTATCATGCGGTGGATTAACTTGCTTGTTTCATGCTTGACGGGTTGAAAGTGCCTAGACATGCGGTAGACTAGTGCTTTTAATCTATGCATTCTTGTTTATTATGAAATTATGGTCATGTTTTCGCCCTTTTATTTATCTATTATGCTTTTGTTCCTCGTTAATCGGTTACGAATATACGTTACAATGTTCATTCAAGTCAACTACCGATCTTTCGTCATGCTTACGTCACGCATTCGGCAGTGCGCTTCCTGCACGCTTTGCCGATTGCCGAATGATGCCTTGACTGCCGACAGATAGCTTCTCTGTAGCTATATGTCGTTCGAAGCTGGCTCCGTAGCCACAAATATGGAATTGTCTGGTATCACCCGGCACGTTCCAGGTGTTATCTAAACATCTTTTCTCCCTTTGTCAGTTTCAGGAAAATTGACTGGCACGCTTTAGGATTCAAACGCTCGGGCCACGTGTGAAGCTAGCTAATTCGGCTTGCTGTGTGCTTGGTGTGAAGTGCGGATTTTACGTCAACACACTTTTTGGCACGCCCGGTGGGACAACAAGCTTCGAAGATGCCTGAATTAAAAGACATTCTGGATGTCACTTTTGAAGAATTGTCTGATGAACATCAACAAATGGTGAAGACTGCTGCAGATCAGTTCATCAAGAAATGCTTGCTGTCTTTTGCTAAGAACAGGAGTGGTGCACCGTTTCTCAAATCAGATCTGCCAAGAGTTCTTTTGCCGGGACAATCTGATCTTACTGAAGATGAAGAAAGGGAGAAGTTCTCTAGCTTGTTGTACAAGGCTTTAGGAGAAACAATGACCAATCATAATGCTGCATTCCTGAACAGTTTTCGGCTCATACTGGTCAACATCTTTGGTCAACACGTGGATAAACCTTTTGAGCAAGCGCATGGACAACTTGGTGGACCAACGTATTTCAATATTCAAGCATCGATCCCAAAACGTCATGGTAAAGGTATTGAAGAAACTGAAGTTTCTGGAACCAAAGACGCAAGTGGACAGCCGATTCAGCAAGAGCTACAGCATGCATTGCCGAAACCTCGTACGTACGGTGATATGGCATTCGGCACCACGGGAAATCCACCTGCTTCTGCTTACAAGATATCCCCTCTGAACAACAGGCTACAAAGGGATGTGTATGGAAACGGATATTCAGAGTTCATGGATTACAATGCTATCGACGCTCTCCCGAATCCCGGGTATGTTGGTACTACAGGGATGCCTGTTGGGAGACCAGGGAATCAAGATACCAATATTGACCTCATGGTGCAAAAAATGACCGATGTATTACAAAATCAATTTGGTCTGAAGCCTAAAAGTCAGGGGTACATGTACTCGTCTCCTTTCCCAGAATGGTACCAAAGTGTATCATTGCCGAATAGAGTCAAGGTGCCTACAGAGTTCACTAAGTTCTCAGGACAAGATGATACTAGCACTGTGGAACATATAGCTCGATATCTGATGCAGCTTGGAGAAGCCTCAGCGGATGAAGCTTTCAGAATCAGATACTTTCCTTTGTCACTGACGGGTCCAGCTTTTACATGGTTTGCTTCTTTGCCTGCTCAGTCAATTTGTACTTGGAAAGACCTGGAGCAGAAATTCCATGCTCATTATTACATTGGCAGTACCGAGAAAAAGTTGGTTGATTTGACCAGCTTAAGGCAGAGGAATAATGAGACACCTACGGAGTTCCTCAGGAGATTTAGGGAAACAAGGAGCATGTGCTTTTCTCTAAACATACCCGATGATCAGCTAGCTGGTATGGCTGTAGCTGGCATGCTGCCTGCCATTCGGGAAAAGCTATTCGGAATGGAATTCGATGATCTGGGCCAGTTGTCACACAGATTGGCCTTAATGAGCAACCAAGCATATGGTTTTAAGAAAGATGCCATATTTGCTAAACACAATGAGGTAGCTGACATCTATAACCAATTCCTTGAAAGAGCAGATCAAGGAGATGAGTATGAAGATAGTGAGGAGATAGCTGCAGCAGAGATAGTATGGGGCAGAGAGCCAGTCATGGTGAATCAGAGGTGGATTAAACAGAATAAGGGCACCTATGATTTTGATGTAACGAAAGCAGATAAATTGTTTGACTATCTTGTAAAAGAAGGCCGGATCAAGCTACCAGAGGGGCATTCTATGCTTCGGCCTGATGGAGTGAAAGATAAAAGGTACTGTGGATTCCATGATAGAAATTCTCATTCCATCAATGAATGCAGGGTTTTTAGAGTGAGGATTCAGAAAGCTATCCAAGAAGGACATCTGAAATTTGACAATAAGATGAAGTTGGACAATAACCCGTTTCCTCAGAACATGATTGGGTTCTCAATCAATATGGTGAATGTTGCCGAATCTGGAGAAAAGGGAAAGATGAGAGTCCTGACGTCGAAGAAAGCGAAGCAGAATGGCTCAGTCGATCCTAATCGGCAAATCACGATCGAACAGATTCGCGAGGAAAAGCCTCGCTTCTCGAATAGCCGATTTGAAATTGGAAAATCTTCTAAACCCAGAGTCACATCGCGCATTCTCCTCAATAAATGGCAGCGTCAGCAGGAAAAAGAGCACTACCAGAGACGTGAGTACGAGGAGGAGAAGAGGAGGTGCGAAGAAAAAAGGTATGAGGAAGAACAAGAGGAATATGTCCGAAAACAAGAACGTGCACATTGGGATTGTGTCTTCTTCAGACACTGTTGGAACGAGGGTTTAAAGCTGCCTACATGGAATAATTGTCCTAAATGCAATAATGGATATGTCGAACATAGGCAAAATGTTGCCAGTCGCCGATCCGTCCACGAAAGAATTGGAAGGGTACATCCTAGTGATGATCGGCGTCTAAAAATATATAAGAATGATGACCAACCAAGGAAAAGACATGCTGATCGTAGATGGCTTGATCATGAAGAAGAAGATCGTGAGTATGTGTGGCAGAAAGGACAGTGGTGTCCACCTGGTTTAAGAAGGAGCCAGAAGAGAAGAGTCCAACGCCTGAGGAATCAAGAGTTGAAGCAAGTAGGAACCAGATTGAGATCGATATGGCGTCCAAAAGACAAACCCGACGAATCGGGTCATTCGGCTCCTACATGCATGGTATGTTTCTTGCCGAATGAATTCATGGCTCCAGCTAATCAAATTGTACAGGAAGAGATATTGTCAGAAGTGGATGAAGCCGAGCAATGTGGGTTAATGGCACAATTGGTATTGAATAAGCAAGCTATTTTCGAGAAGCCAGTCCAGAATCGGCACATGAAGCCACTGTACTTAAGAGAATATGTCAACGGAAAGCCACTGACGAAGATGTTTGTTGATGGTGGAGCTGCTGTTAATGTGATGCCATACAATACATTCAGGAAACTTGGCATGAGCCCTGGGGATTTAACGCCAACAAGCATAGTTTTGAATGATTTTGCTGGGAATCCTTCGGACACCAAAGGATGTGTACATGTAGATCTGATGATTGGATCTAAGATTCTGCTTACAACCTTCTTTGTTATTGAAGGCAAAGGGGCATACAGCTTACTACTTGGAAGGGATTGGATCCATGCGAATTGCTGTATTCCGTCTACTATGCATCAGCAGCTTATTCAGTGGATAGATGATGAAGTGGAAATTGTCCCGGCAGATGATTCAATTAGCGTGGCTAATGTGGAACCAGCCTTCTGGGAATATCAAGGCATAGATTGTTTCTCAGGTAAGGACTGGGGAGAAGGTCCTGTTGAGCCAGTCAGCAGTGATCAACAGCCGATCAAAGCAGTCGGCTCTTTTAGTAATTTTTAAATGGATAATCCAATCGATGGGACTGACGGGAAGCTAGGACATGGATTTGTGTCGGCTGATAAATTAGAAGAAGTAGACATTGGAGACGGTGACAAATCAAGGCCGATATTCATCAGTGCTAGCTTGGATTCGGTTTTCAGGGAAAAGTTGATTGAGTTGTTAAAAGAATACAAAGATTGCTTTGCTTGGGATTATTCGGAGATGCCTGGTTTAGATCGTTCCATTGTTGAGCATCGATTGCCGATCAAGCCTGGTTATAAACCTTACAAGCAACCACCCCGGAAAATCTACAAAGATGAAGTGTTGGCCGATGTAAAGAAAGAAGTGGAAAGATTATTAGCAGCAAATTTTATTCGGCCATGCAGATATGCAGAATGGATCTCTAATATTGTTCCTGTGTACAAGAAAAATGGGAAGATGAGAGTTTGCATAGACTTTAGAGATCTGAACAGAGCTACACCCATGGATGGATATCCAATGCCTATTGCTGACTTGTTGGTTGATGCTGCTGCTGGATATAAAGTGATTAGTTTCATGGATGGTAATGCAGGGTACAATCAAATTTTTATGGCATTGGAAGATATAGCGAAAACAGCTTTCAGATGTCCAGGACATATAGGGTTGTTTGAATGGGTTGTCATGACGTTTGGTTTGAAAAATGCCGGTGCAACTTATCAGAGAGCCATGAATTATATTTTTCATGAGTTGATCGGCAAGATTGTAGAGATATATATTGATGATGTTGTGATTAAGTCATTGGATCATGAAGCACATTTGGCCGACATAAGGAAAACTCTAGAGTGCACTAGGAAACATGGGCTCAAGATGAACCCGAATAAATGTGCTTTTGGGGTTTCGGCAGGAGAATTTCTGGGATTCCTGGTGCATGAAGGAGGAATAGGAGTTGGCAAGAAAAGTATGAAAACCATTGATGAAGTTGTTCCTCCAACTAATCTTAAGGAATTGCAGTCATTACTTGGCAAGATCAATTTCGTAAGAAGATTCATATCAAACTTATCACAGAAGGTGTTGCCTTTCTCTTCACTACTAAAAATCAGGAAAGATCAGAAGTTTGTATGGGGTGACGAACAACAAAAGGCTTTCGATGAGATCAAGGAATACATGAAAAAACCACCAGTATTGGTACCTCCACAGCTAAACAAGCCTTTTAAGTTGTACGTGGCGGCCGATGCCCAAACTATTGGATCGGCCCTCATACAAGAATTTGAGGGAAAGGAAAGGGTAGTTGCATACCTTAGCCGGAAATTGCTTGATCCCGAAACGAGGTATTTGGCTACCGAGAAACTTTGTTTGTGTGTTTACTACTCTTGTACAAAATTTTGGCACTACTTGCTACATGCCGAATGCATTGTGTATTCAAAATTTGATGTGATAAAGCACATGTTGTCTATGCCAATTTTGAATGGAAGGATTGGCAAGTGGATTTTAGCTTTGTCTGAATTTGAGTTAAGGTTTGAATCGGCAAAAGCTGTTAAAGGACAGATTATTGCTGACTTCATTACTGAACATAGCGATTCATCAACCAATTTGCTTGAAATTACTCCTTGGGTATTATTCTTCGATGGATCTTCATGTGACAAAGGTGGTGGAGTAGGTATTTTGTTAATTTCGCCAAGAGGAGAGGTATTTGAATTTGCTATTCCTATTCAACCTACTGTCACTAATAATCAAGCCGAGTATGAGGCGTTGCTCAGAGGACTTCAATACTTGAGAGAAGCAAAGGCCATTGCAGTTGAAATTTTTGGGGATTCAGAATTAGTCATAAGGCAACTAAATGGCGAATATGAGTGCAGAAACGATATCTTGAGGAATTACTATGAGGAATGCAAGCAAATCTTAAAGGAGTTTCAGTCAGTAATTCTACGGCATATTCCTAGGAAAGACAATGAAGAGGCAAACAGATTAGCTCAGAGTGCTTCAGGTTATAAAGAGCTTCAAGAAGTTTTTGCTAATGATGTATATGCTTTCGGGAGTAATCTGGCGGAAGATGATTGGAGAAAAGAAATTGTTGATTATCTGGAGAATCCATCCCGAAAGGTTTCTAGAAAGCTCAGGTATAAAGCTTTAAAGTTTGTTCTTCTTGATGATAATTTATATTATAAATCCTTGGATGGGGTTCTGTTACATTGCTTAAATCAAGAAGAAGCAAAAAGGCTGATAAATGAAGTGCATGATGGGCTGTGTGGAGCACATCAATCGGCTTACCGAATGAAGTGGGTTATTAGGAGAACTGGGTACTATTGGCCCACAATGCTAGAAGACTGCTTTGAATATTACAAGGGATGCCAAGATTGCCAGAGATTTGGAAACATTCAGAGAGTTCCAGCATCAGTTCTGAATCCTATTATCAAGCCATGGCCATTCAGAGGGTGGGGAATAGATTTGATTGGCCAAATAAATCCTCCATCTAGCAAGGGGCATAAGTTTGTGCTTTTGGCAACCGATTATTTTACTAAGTGGGTTGAGGCAATTCCATTAAAGAAGGTGACATCAGGGAATATGGTTCAATTTGTTAAAGAACATATCATTTACAGATTTGGAATTCCTCAAACAATCACCACAGATCAAGGGACTCAATTTACATCTTCAGAGTTCAGAGATTTTGCTGAAAGTATGGGCATCAAATTGTTGAATTCTTCTCCTTATTATGCCCAAGCTAATGGTCAGGCAGAGGCTTCTAACAAGATTATGATTAAAATTATACAGAAGAAGATTGATCAGAAGCCAAGAAAGTGGCATTCGGTACTCAATGAGGCTTTATGGGCTTACCGAATGGCTCCACATGGAGCTACACAAACGTCTCCTTATGAATTGGTATATGGACATCATGCTATCTTGCCATGGGAGATGCAGTCAGACTCGAGGAGAATTAAGTTGCAAAAAGATTTAAGTTCAAAAGATTATAATGATTTAATGATGGACGAATTAGAAGATTTGCATATGATTCGTCTCAGGGCCTTGGAAAATGTTGAGAAAAATAAAATGCGAGTTGCTAAATATTACAACAAGAAGGTGAAGGTCAAGCAATTTGCAGAAGGAGATTTGGTTTGGAAAGCAATATTGCCGATTGGAACTAAGTACAGTGCATTCGGTAAGTGGTCTCCAAACTGGGAAGGTCCTTTCAGAGTGGTCAGATGCGTGCCTGGAAATGCATATATCCTGAAAACTTTACTAGGAGAGGAGTTTACTGCTGCTATCAATGGGAGATACTTGAAGAAATATTATCCTAGTATTGAGATTGATCGTTGATTGAAATATTTAATGACAGAACGACTGAAACAGCCGGCATTCGGGAAGGAGTCGTCTTCAGAACAAAAAATATTGACAGAAGAAGAAATGGCCAATACCAGAGCGTATTGCCCTTAGTGCAAGTATATTACAAAAAATGAGTTTGACCAAGTTATCACAAGAAAGACTGCAAAAGATAAGTTTTATTGCCGAAATTCCATAATCCCTAGTACAAACTAATGGAACAACCTGTTTAGAACAGACTGGGGATGAATGGAATCGGCAATGGCGACGCCGTGAGCATCAAGGCGATCTATGGAGGCCTCAATGTCGTCGATCTCCTCCGGATTGCCATTGGCAAAGCCGGGCGGTAGCCTGGAATAGTCAGTGCCAGTGTGCGTCGACATTGCGACTAGGCCTGCGGCAGTGCCCAGACGGATGCCGTGTGAGGCCACCTCATCGATACGGCCTGCCACTGCACCGAGGCGAGCTTCTGGCGTGTCCCCAGGAGCATTCACCTTGTTTGCCAAAGACTCGACCAATGTCTTCAGCCGATCGAGTTCGGCGTCGCGATCTGTAGGATTACGAAGCAACAGTGGGTTAGTCCAAAGTCAGATTAAAGTTAAGCGAACCGCAGAAATTACCGTCGATGGTCTCGAGCAGCTGCTTGCGCTGGTGTTGCCACTCTAGATCTGCGATCCCGGCTTGTTTGGAGATGACCTCCAGCTCATGCCGAGCGTCGTCACGTTCATGCTTGAATCGGCGGGCATCGCTATCTGAGTAGGGCAGATCCCAGTTGGGCCTAGGGGATCGGCTAGATGACTCCGAAGAATCACCCGTTGCAGCCGGAGCCGCAGTCAAGGCAGTAGCGGGGTTCCATTGGATGAGCCTGGAAACACAAAGAAAGTTGAGAATAAGGCAAAATCTGGAGGAAAGGATAAGGAGAGGCAGACAGTCATCACCTCCGACGAGCACCGGCGCGGCTCCCTTCAGCTTCATCAGCGGCCGGGCGTCTTCCGTTGTTGTTGGTCATTGGGGTTTTCTGGAGATTACTGTGCTGGAAGAGGAAGAGACTCAGGCTAACAGAGAGCTCAAGTTGAAAGATTTGGTGGAGGATTAGGAGTGCTCAAGGTTCTTATTTATGGAACTAACGAAGAGATCGTGGCCGAGGATTGTGGTGCATATTCCAAGAAGCTCGGAAGGTGGAAAGGATTCTCCAACCGATCGATTTCCATGTCGTTTGGGATTCTTGCCGAAGTCGTATTCGGTTTTGACTGAATGAGATTCGGCTATGTCGTGTTTGAAGCGTTTTCGGGTCTGACACTGTTATAGCCAGCTTTGCCGAATGAAGTTATCCACAATAAAAAAAGAGAGTTAAGAGATGACAAGATTGCAGGATTAATAAAGCATTCGGCTATCAACTGTTTGTTACAATTACAAACCCAAGTACTTTGAGATTACATTTTTAGCATCTGATATCATATTGCTAATGCTCTCTAATAAGTTTTTGTCAGCTTCTTGGGTTTTAGCCAGAGCAACAAGCTTTGCCTTGAGTTGTTTTTCTTCGGTCAGAGCTGCTGAAGCTTCCTTTCGTATCTTCTCTGTTAATTTGGGAAGATCAGCCATCTTCTTCTCATCAGCTTCAATTTCGGCCGATAGATCTCTCAATTCGTCTTCAAGTGCAGCTTTTCTGACCTTCTTCTTTTCAAGTTCAGATTCTAGTTTGGTCAGTAATTCTTTGCTGTTCTGAGCTTGAATATGCAGGTCTTTCACAGATTGTTTGGCTGTGGATCTCCTCTGTTCCAGAGCTGGTTGAGAAGATTGGTTCTTTAGAGCCTGCTTTACTGCGGCGTATTGTTGATCCAAATGAGAAACTGGTTCCAAAGAAGCTTTGATAGCATCAGGGAGTTCTTGGTCAATGGATTCCAGTACATCCCTTAAGAGATCAGCATCTTTGACTTGATCTTGGATACTCTTGTGCAGCAAAGCAAGGATATCTTTCAGCTTTGTTTGGTTTTCTTCTGACAGAGTTTGGTCAGAAGATGTTTCTTCCCCTTGTTCGGCAACCAAGTCATCCACAGCAAAAGAATAGCTGGATGATGAAATGGATTTCTCCTGAAAGATAGTTCTTGCCGAATTAGTAATAATCTGCTGAATAAAAGAGTAGAGAAAGTTGAATGATTTTGTTTACCTCGTTCCTGATTTCCTGAATAGGGGAAGGAAGCCTCTCAGGCTCAATGGAAAGATTCTGTGTATCTTGCTGAGGAGAAACTGGAAGATTTCTTGGTGAAGATAATGCTTCTGATTGGGGAAGAAGTTGCAAAGCTAAAGATGAATCGTGATGAGAAGAAGGGTTTTCCGAGATTGGATCCATTGAAGATTGTTCTGCAGTTAACAAAGAATGAGTGCCGATGAAGAAGAAGTTAAGAGGATAAAGTGGTGGAATTTTACCAGTCAATGAAGCATCGGCAAGATCTGTACTGATTGCTAGTTGCTGTTCTCTGACCTGAAACCAAGAAGAGATAAAGCTGAGCAAAAATACCAATAGCATTATGGTCAAAGGAAGAAGGCTCTGACCTTGATAACTTTTTTGCTGCTTGTTCTTTTCTTCTTTACGACTAAGGGAGCAGCTAAAGAAAGAGTTTTTCTCTTGACAGATGATGGTCTAGTAAGTATTGGATCTAGAGAAGCCTGTCTAGCCATCAGTTGAGCCAAGGTAGGAGATTGGTGCCCCAAAGCAGATATTGGGCCTGCAGCTTTGTACAAGATCGCCCTGGCAAGAGGGGCAGGTGTTATGTCCTGCAAGATGACAGAATCAGAATCAATTGGGGTTAATATTGTTGAGATAGATGAGGGATGAGAGTATTACCTCTGAAGTTGGCTGATAATCAGGCATTAACTCGAGGCAGAAGGGATGGATTGGCATGTTGAAGATATGATCATGGAATTCTTGCCACCAGAGAGTGAAAGAAGGATGGGCGGATGTTATTGGCACAAAGGGATCAGGTGCATAGATGGTTCCGCAGCATTTATAAGTAAAAATCCTTCTTGTCTCTGTGGAATCCTTGACAATCTCCCTAGGCTTGAGGAATTCATGGAGAAATAGCCTAGGGGGAACTTGGCCACACCCCAACTGTCTGGCCATCATGTTTGGCTGATAGTACTCATAAGTGCTTTGAACCAGCCTTCCTCCACAGAATTCGGCTGGCAGGATGCAGGGCTGGATGAAGGCATTGAGGATCGCTATAGATTGTACATCAGTGCATCCAGTTTCAAAGCTGAATTCGCAAGGGAGAGTGAGGTTGTCATTGTCCATATATGGGAACCAAAGGGGATGAGCAAAGCCTTTGAAAAAGAGCTCAAACAGTTCACCAATGTTCTTGTTGATAGATACAGTGGAGGCGGCTTCTCCATAGGTTTGACAACCTTTGGTTCTCCGGGTTTCTCCTTCTTTGTAATTAATTGAAGGAAAGTCTCGGCTGTTGAGATCAATAGCGACGATTTGATGCATGTACAACTGCAGCCACATTTGAACAAACCACCAAGGACCATTAACACAGGGGATTTTCTTGCTGGTATGCATCAGGTGGGTGGTTTGATTGAGCATATGGTAGACACTTCCCAGGAGGTATTTCCCAAGTGGAATGAGTTTCCCGGCAGCCAGCTCTTCAGCCATCACGATATGATTCAAGGTTGGCTCATTGGCTTTGCCACAGAAGACTGATCTGCATAGCCACATATTCAGGAAGGCCCTGTATTCGACATCGGTCAGAGGGCCATCAGACATATGGTTCTGGATGTATCTCTTGTATCCAACCCCTGTTTTTACTCCTGTCTGCTTGGAGGAACCTTTGTGGTCATATGGATATACAGTTCCTGTAACACTCAGGCCGGTCATCATGTAGACATCGGCCAAAGTAGGAGACATTGGGCCATGACCGAAGAGAAAAGCATTTGCGCCATTGGACCAAAAGTGGCAAGCTGCAATCAGAAGGTTTTCGTTCTTTGGTGTTTCGGCTAGTGACAGCTCCAGGCAATGAGAGATACGCAGATGGTCCCAGTTCTGTGTTTGGGGGCTTTTGTCATCGGATATCCTTTTGTACCAATTTCTCCAGCCGGCAATTGGGGGCAAAGGCCAGTTCTTGAAGGCGTCTTGCCACTCATGAGGTTTTGTCAATGAAGTCTTAAAAGGAACCCTCTGAGATTCGGCCGCAATGAGTTCGGAAGGATCTGAATTCCCTACAGGGCCGAGGAAGTAGGATGGAGCTTTTTCCTCAATGGGGATAAGGATTTCGGCAGCCAGGGCCTATCAAGAATGGAAAGAGATGAGAAGAAACTTAAAGATGCAAATCGAAAGAGGAATACCGAATGTGCTTGAGGGAATTGAAGTTTACCTGGAGGGCAAGATCTTGGTTCGCCATTTGAAGATTGAATCTTGGAAGTCGATAACCTAGGGTTCGGATCTGGGCGAGAGCTCTGAAGATTCAAAAGGAGAAGCGGGTGTCGAACAGAACTAACTTGGGGATGTTGAGTGCTTCTGGTCAATTCCGAGATAAAATTACCTTTTATCCCGAAATTGAAGGGGCATGTGTTGACACCAAAAATTGGCACCAGGAAGAGGCTGACATGTGGGCCAGATTCGTTGAAAGGATATCATTCGGCAAAGGAGTTTTCCCCAGAGCATTCGGTAAAAACGTTCTGCGGTCGGGAACGCATTGTCATTCGGCAAGAAAGCTGTTCCGCAGGAGGCATTCGGGAGTGCGTGATGACGTGGATCAAGTATAAGGAAAAGGCTGGTTTAACTTGGAATGCAAGACGGATACGGTGCTCCGGCGTTTATCTTTTTTAGGAAATAAATAATGTAATCGTAATCGATTAGGAGTCGTGTCGAAAACCTGGGTATAAATATAAACCCATGGTGATTGTAAAAGCATCGTTCAATCAATCATACAACAAACCGGCCCCGTGCCAACTTCGAGTCCTTTAGTCGAGTCGTCGAGTTCTTCGAGAGGAATCATCGATCCGTCGACCTCCGTAAGTACCGGCAACCCTGCACCATGCCTAGTATCATGCGGTGGATTTAGGCTTTGGTTCAGGAAGGTTCCATTGTTAGGTCATGAGCCATGCGGTGGGCTAAGTTTTAGCTTGGAACAAGTTATCGGCTCTATTGGATTTTGGCAAGATCTAGTAGATTCATTAAGTTACCGTGTTGCTCTGGATTTTACCTTTGTGTTTAATTCATTACAGCACTCTTTTGCCCAGTCTAGGTTGATTAGATTCGGTTCTAGCTCATAATGCACTGCGTCTCCATAGCCGAATTCGAAGTCGATCTAGATTGCCACGTGTCGCGGGTTCAAGCTCGTTGGTCTTGTGTAGATCTTGACAGAACCGGGTATCATGCGGTAGATGCAGGTTTTTGGGTCGTCTTAGAGCTAATCATCCGGTGGATTAGAATTCGATTCGATCTGATAGATCTATCATCATCAACGAAGCATGTTCCTTCTTCACGGAACCCGATTCGGCTATATAGCTGTATTCGGCAGTATCACCACGAGTGAAACGTGTCAATGGTTTTGTTTTAAATAAAGAATGCTTTTAGCCTTCCATGTTTAGAATCGTATCATGCGGTGGATTGGTCTATTCTTGGTTGGTGGTGTGATTCCAAGCAAGTCGTATCATGCGGTGGATTAACTTGCTTGTTTCATGCTTGACGGGTTGAAAGTGCCTAGACATGCGGTAGACTAGTGCTTTTAATCTATGCATTCTTGTTTATTATGAAATTATGGTCATGTTTTCGCCCTTTTATTTATCTATTATGCTTTTGT
Source organism: Echinochloa phyllopogon (assembly GCA_033239725.1). NCBI lineage: Eukaryota > Viridiplantae > Streptophyta > Magnoliopsida > Poales > Poaceae > Echinochloa > Echinochloa phyllopogon. The sequence goes on along the minus strand of BTCW01000010.1, from coordinate 1,471,375 downwards.
TCCTCGTTAATCGGTTACGAATATACGTTACAATGTTCATTCAAGTCAACTACCGATCTTTCGTCATGCTTACGTCACGCATTCGGCAGTGCGCTTCCTGCACGCTTTGCCGATTGCCGAATGATGCCTTGACTGCCGACAGATAGCTTCTCTGTAGCTATATGTCGTTCGAAGCTGGCTCCGTAGCCACAAATATGGAATTGTCTGGTATCACCCGGCACGTTCCAGGTGTTATCTAAACATCTTTTCTCCCTTTGTCAGTTTCAGGAAAATTGACTGGCACGCTTTAGGATTCAAACGCTCGGGCCACGTGTGAAGCTAGCTAATTCGGCTTGCTGTGTGCTTGGCGTGAAGTGCGGATTTTACGTCAACACTATGAATATCTGGTAGGGTTAAAACTGGGGCAGTGGTCAGCTTTTGGAAACTCTTTTCGCACGGCTCAGTCCAATTAAACCTCTTCTCTTTCTTGAGTAACTCTGTCATGGGTCTAGCTATTTTGGAAAATCCTTCAATAAATCTCCGGTAATACCCAGCTAAACCCAGAAAACTTCTGATCTCACCCACATTGGTTGGTTGTTGCCAGTTTGAGACTGCTTCTACCTTCTCAGGGTCTACTGCTACTCCTTCTGCGGTCAAGATATGGCCAAGGAAGGCTACCTTTTCCAGCCAGAATTCACACTTGCTAAATTTGGCATAGAGTTGGTGTGCTCTCAATTTTTCCAACACTACCCGCAAGTGTTGCTCATGCTCTTCGGCACTCTTGGAGTAGATAAGTATATCATCGATGAAGACTACGACAAACCTGTCTAACTCATCCATAAACACTTTGTTCATAAGGTTCATGAAGTAGGCCGGTGCATTGGTGAGCCCAAATGGCATTACTGTAAACTCATATTGTCCGTATCGGGTGACAAATGCGGTCTTTGAGGTGTCACTCCCCTTAATCTTCACTTGGTGATATCCGGTTCTTAAGTCAATCTTGGAGAAGTACTTGGCTCCTTTCAACTGATCAAAGAGATCATCAATTCTGGGGAGTGGGTACTTATTCTTGATAGTGACATCATTTAGTGCACGATAGTCGATGCACAATCTCATACTCCCATCTTTCTTCCTCACAAAGAGCACTGGGGCTCCCCAAGGGGACGTACTGGGCCTGAAAAATCCCATCTGTTGCAACTCTTCCAGTTGTTTCTTTAACTCTGCTAACTTTGAGGCTGCCATCCTATAGGGTCTCTTGGCTATAGGAGAGGTTCCGGGGACAAGTTCAATAGCAAACTCTATGTCCCTATCTGGTGGCATTCCGGGCAGAACTTCAGGGAAAACATCAGGATATTCTCTGATTACCGGGACTTCTTCTATGGTTGTTGCTTCCATACTAAAGATCATAGGATCTGGTCCACTTCCTTTGGTGTGACAGGCTACTTGTATTCCATCTGGGTTGGTTAGGTGCACTACCTTGTCAGCGCAACCTATGAGACCATTGTGTTTGCCTAACCAATCCATTCCAAGGATCACATCTATTCCTTTGGATTCTAGTACCACTAGGTCTGCTAGAAACTCTACCCCACTTAAAAGGATCCGTACCCGCGAACAACCTAATTGGCACTTAATATCACCTCCAGGTGTTCGGGTTAGTAGGGGTGTCTTTAGTAGTACTGTAGGTATTTTGTGCTTTTCCACAAAACTTGATGATATGAAAGAATGCGATGCCCTAGAATCAAATAGTATTGTTGCCAAAACTGAACTGACTAGGTACTCACCGAGTACTACTCCTTGTGCTCCTTGAGCTTCCTGCGCGTCGATGTGGTTGACGCGGGCTCGTCCATATGACTGCTGGGTGTTGCTGTTGTTGTTGCTGCCGGTGTTGGCGCTGCGGACGGGTACACGGTTGGCTCCAGACACCGGTGGCTTGGGTCCATTCACCGAGTTGGAGTAGACTGATATCGCAGGCTTGCTTCTAGGATACGGGCAATCGGCGATGTAGTGTCCGGTCTCACGGCAGTTGAAACAGGCCCTTGCATTGCTGTTGCTGGCTGTGGCCTGACTGACCTTGCTCTGTGGTGGCTTCGGGGTGGACTGGCTCTTGAACTGGTTGTTGGGAGCCTGGGAGCTTGTGGCCTGAAACTGGGTCCTATACTGCACGGGAGCCTGGGGTCTAGGTGCAGCATAACCGGAGCTCCTGGGTTTCTGTGAGCGGTCCATCTGACGATTCTTGCTTTCCAAGAACTTGCGCTTGTTCTCTTGCCTTGCCTCCATTCTGGCCTTTTCTGTGACAATGGCCTTGTTCATCAGTGTATTGAAGTCGGGGAAACTGTGGGTGACTATCAGGGCTCGAAGATCCGGGTGCAACCCTCGGATGAACGCGTCCTGTCTCTTTGCATCTGTTTTCACTTCATCAGGTGCATAACGGGCTAGCTCAGTGAACTCGTGGGTGTATTCTTCCACGGTCTTGTTCCCTTGCTTCAGTGCACGGAACTCATCAGCCTTGCGCCTCATGGTGGCGTCGGGGATGTGGTAGCGGCGGAACTCTTCTTCAAATTCCTTCCAGGTGATCGCAGACTCGTTCGGGGAAGCTGCACAATAAGCATCCCACCAAGCTAAGGCAGTTCCAGTGAGCTGGTGGGAGGTCAGAAGAACCTTGTCACGGTCTCCACATCCAAATGGTTCCAGTTTTCTCTTGATAGTTCTCAGCCAGTCATCTGCTTCCAAGGGGTTGCTAGACCCTCCAAAGGTGGGTGGTCTGGTTCTCAGAAAATTGGTCAGCTTGTCACCCGCATTGGGTCTACGGGCTGTCTCCTGACGGCGGCTAGCATTCCACACATTTTGCATGAACAAGGTGTGGTGGTACAAAGCTTGTGCCAAGTTGAAATCTGGTGGGAGTGGAGGCATAACAAAAGATCCCTCATTCTGACTTCTGGGATGGCTTGCTTCTGGTCCGCCTCTTACAGGCGCTTGTCCTTCGGGCTGGTTCTCTCCCATAGGATCCTGCTGATCCACTTCCTGGTTCTCAGGGTTCTCCCTTCTTCCTTCTGGTTGCTCTCCCCCAGCAGGGGGGGACGCGTCTCTGAGAGGCGCTAGCACGAGTGTTCACCATCTGCAGGTTGAGCAAGGCCTTTGTGAGATTGGGTTAAATGATGTTTAAGTTGATTAGTTCGCATTTTAAAAAGGCAGAACAGCACACAAGCTAACAAACAATCACACAAGGTTCCATTCCAACAGCTGAGGGCTACAACACTTGGGGGGGTTACAACAAGGCTCGCACTTCGGGGCGGGGTACAGGACGAGGTAGGGAAAGCTACTGCTAAGGATACAAGAGTTCTTCGGACCAAGCTGGCTTCATTCCCATCTGAGTGCTTGACTCTGGGCCTACTCGCGAGGCGAGCTTTCCTCTGGCGGTGCAAGTCGAGCCTGCTCAGCCTCGGTCAAGGTCCCATTCTCCCGAGGCGGTTTAGACGGTCCTTCATCAGCGGGCGGTGATTCTGCTGAAGTTCCTGACAGTGCCAGTGGGTTTCCCACAATTTCTCCCCATGCCATGATCGGTGTCCCAAGTAGGACATGGGGTTCTCCAATTGCCGGGACAGGTGTTCCACTTCTGGTCCAATCCTGGATACGCAGGTCCCGAGCCTGCCTGAGGCTTTCTTGGGCGACTGCCTCATTGCTGATGGCAGCAGCGGCTCTTGCTTCAGCTTGGGCCACCTGGACTTGGTGCATGCGGACCGAGAATTCTGCTTGTTCAGCCTGGGCGGTTTGTTCCCTCAGGCGTTCAGCCTGCTCGTCAAAGAGTTGGTCCAAGGAATTGAGGTAGGTGACCACTTGGTACAGGATGGGTTCCTCTTGACGGCGCTGCTCCAAGTTCCTTATGCGGGCTCGCCAGACTGCGCTTCTGACGATCGGTGGAAAGTACCTCATTGGGGTGGGGACCAAGTGCCTTTCAAATATTCCGCACATGAAGCGGAGGGCTTTCCTGAGTGCCAAGGGGTAGGTGTCCTGGTGTCTGAATCCTGTGGCGGTCGTACGCCATGTTTCGACAGGGTGGAGGTCACTCTTGGCGACAACTATGACCACTCTGCAGCGTTGGATCCCATGGTGCTCATACTCCCTGCTGTAGTACCTCGGTCGTTCTGGCACACCGAGGCGTTCCAGCGCGGGGATCAACAGGCTAGCGAAGCCCGGTGTGACTGGGCAAACTCCCTGGGTCCATCCTTGTTCCGCCATCTGAAACCAGGGGAAAAACAAAAATTGAACAGATGCCGGATAAAAGATGACTTTATTGCACAACATGGTGGGGTACAAAGATCGTGGATACATCGAGACTAAGCTGGTAGTGCTACTGGAAACAACAGACCCTACTCTAGGAAAGGCTAGACTAAGTGCTAATCTACTCTAGACAGACTCGGCGCTTCTTCAGGGGGAGCTGATACTCTGGCACTTCATCTTCGGTCTGAGTGCCTGCATCCACGTGGGTCATCTCGGGCTCTCCTTCCAACAGCCCATTCTCCCTTCTGTAGGCCTCAAGCCTATCCATATACTCAGAGTAAGCCTGGCATCTGGCCTGTTGAGCAGCTAGGGAGCTGACAGCCTGGGTGGCCGTCACCTTCTGAATCTCCAATTCTCTCTTCACTTCTTCCAACTCCTTCTCCGCTTTCTCAGCTCTGCGGATCTGGTGCCTCAGCTGTCCCGATGTCTCTCGGTACAGCCTGTCCAAGCCAGTGAGGTAAATTGACAAGTGGGATACAGTGTCCTCCATATCTTCATCTCTCCCAAGGTTTCTCATCTGAGCAATCCACTCACGTCCTCCACTCACCAGAGGTGGGGTAAAACCTAGTGCTGTTCCCACGAGGTACTGCCTGTAGAGTGTGCGGAGGCACAACAGGGCTCTTCTTGCGGCTTTGCGGTAGGCATTGGGGCGGTCGTAGCCGGTGGCGTGGACAAACCAAGGTGCCACTTCCTTGTACAGCGAGCTCCTTCCCACAAAGATGAACATCCGGCACCGACGGGTACCATTGGTGGTGAACTCCCGGCAAAAGTACTCGGGGATCTCTGTGACTCCAACGTGCTCCAGGCTGAGCAGCAGCAACTTGGGGAGGCCAGGTTCTGCGGGGCAGACTCCTTCGCCCCAACCCTCGTCAACCGGCTGGGCCATCTGGAACAAGTCAAAAAGCCGCCGGTGAGTACTTGTGTGGGGGAAAGGATTAGGCAAGAACAAACTGGTGAGAGGAGACTAGGTAGGGTCAAGATCCTAGGGGTACGTCCTACGGCCAACCTATCGGCTCTGATACCACCTGAAGCGTCCCCTCGAAAGAGAGAACTTCATGTGATACAAATACCAGTCCCAGGATGCTGGCTCACATTATTACAACAGATAGTTCAGTACAAAAGCATCATTACGGGAGACGGTGGCATTGCAGGGCCACGACAAACAGAACTAGTACTAAGCTCCAGATAAAAAGGTTGATAACATAGAGGTCTTCATCAGAGTGGCAACGCATGCGGCTTCCAGCGGGTGACCCTAACACACAGGCAAAGGTTGGGTGCAGAACGAACCCCACTAGACGACGTCCTCAGGCACGAAGTCCGGGTCTGCCTCTGCAACAGATTAAGCAAGGGTGAGTACATACGTACTCAGCAAGCACAACCACAACCACGGAGGGGTATAGCAGAAATATGCAAGGATAGCAACAAGGAAGGTTTATGGTTTATTTAGCAGCAAAGCAAATTTTATTACACATGCAGAGGGTTAGTTTTCGCAACGGGTTTTCACAAATATTACTTTTAAAAGGATCAATAAATGTAACACATTTTCGTACAAGATTTTGTCGCTACCAGATTTCCCATCTGTCGTAGCCCAAGTCAAAACATTTCTCCGCTTAGTCAAACACCAACACTTTCTTACACCAAAACAGGGGACTAGTGAAGTGACCAAGCCGTAACTCGCCCAATACCGTGGACACGGCTATCCGGATAGGTTTTAACTCTGCAGAGGTGTACACAACCACAAGTAGGCTACCACAACAAGAACACCTTAGTGCCAGTGCAGCTCCTAACAAAGCCATTACCCACCACAGCTAAACTGACAAGTTACCACAGACGCGACCAGGGGTTAGCAACCTACCAACGAGGTTCTAACCAAGGGCATACCTCACATAGACCGTATCCCCGGCTCCATGGCCCTCTGTTGCTCACCAGCACACCACATAACCAGCAGTTCAACTAGTGGGATTTATGCTAGGCCGTTGCCACATACAACGGTCGAGTGGTGGTACAGTAAAGAGGGGTTAGGCTAGATGACACATCAACATCATCCCAAAACTTGTGATAGGATAGAAAACTCCCACCATGCTCAACCACACGGGTTCGAGCTCACCTCGGTATTTCACACGGAAATACCGTCTGTCTCATCCCACACGGGTACTCATTTTATTTACACAAATCATCTCTTTTATTTCAAAGCACGCACACGGTTGCTTTTGTAAACACCAAGTATTTGTTATGGGGGTATAATGGTAAAATGTTCCTAAGCATATCTAGCAGTGATTAATATTCAAATAAAACCTTGTCATATTTAAATATTAATCTAGGTTGTCAAGAAAAGAAAAAGAAAGGAAGAAAGAAAAGAGAAAAAAGGAAAAGAGAAAGAAAGAGAGGAAAAGGGGAGAGGACGGCGGGATTCGCGGCGGAAAGTTGATGGGCGGTCGACGACGGTCGGCCAAGGTCGATAGGGTCCGGCGGTCGACCCAAGGGCGGACGACGCGGGATGGGACAGAAAGAGGGTGATGCGATGCGGACAGGAAGAGAGGGGGGGAAAACGACAGGCGAGGAGGATTGGGCGGAAAGGGGAGCTCGGCGGAAAAAGTTTAAAACGATTTTTACCGGGTGATTTCAATAGTGATTTTTCCAGAGATTAAACACGGGCGTTACACATTGGCAATACATCATCCTAAAAGTGTTACACATTGCCATAAACAAAACTCATGATTATAAATTCAGCCTGTTCGTTGGGCTGGTGGCTGATGTTGATTTGTTCTGAGAGAAAAGTATTGCTGACTAGTAACTGGTGGCTGATTTGTTCCGAGAGAAAAGTACTGCTAGCTGGTGGCTGATAAGCCAAACGAACGGGTGTGAAAAGCATGCAGCGAGTTTCTCCCATATAAAAATGGGTCGCAACTCTAGCTAGCTAGACAAGCGAGCATAGTGCTTTTAGTTTGTTATTACAGTATCATATTTGGTTGCCAACTTAAACCAAGGTCAATTCAACTTGAAGCGTTGCATTTATTTCATCATACCTCGCCTATTTTCATTATAGAATTCTAGTGCCGCAATTTACCTAAACGGTTCCTAGTACACATCGTGCCAACCCGACTAAGTTTTCACGATATGTAACGCCAAAACACCATGCATGTAAAATAAAATCCATGATTAAAAAGTGTCCAAAATGACCATTAATAGTAGCTTCAAAGCATGTAATGAGTTTCTACAACATCACGCTCCAAAAAGGCGCGAAGAGCAGACAAGATGTTTTCAGTTAGTTTTGCTATTCGGTCGAATCGGCTTGAACCGAGGTCGGTTACGACTTTACAATGCTCCAAACACATTCTTGTCGTATCTCGCTTATCATTTTTCTTGTCGTGCAATCCTAACGCCCAACTTTTCAATAAAACGGTTCCTAGTACAGGTCAGTCAAATCAACCTAACACTAAGTTCTTCCTACGTTACACGCCGCTAAAACACTTACTACACGTGTATAAATGATACATGCCTGAAACCATACACGACTAACAATGTATTATCCCGAGAGTTTTCATTGTTATCAGAATGACACGTCACCAGTAAGTAACCTATCATCCAGATAGTGTTAGTTTGCCAAAAACACAAAAACACAAAATTCACGAGTAAGATGCCACGTGGAAAAGCCAGAAAGAAATAAAAAGGGTCCAACAAAAACATGTAAAGCAGCCTAGAAACCAGGGGCTGGACACTGGCCCTATCCCCATACGGAGCCGAAAATCTAGGGGAGAGAAGAGACCGAGAGAGAGAGCAAAGGAAAGGAAAGCCACGAGTCACTCCCGTGCCCCTGACGGCACGGCCCCACCTGTCATCCTCCCCTCGCGCACCCAATCCCCACGCGCTCCTCGCCACGTGGCGCCACGCGGGGCGCCCGCCTCCTATTAAACCAGGGAGGCGAGAGCAAGTAATCCGCTTCCGCTCCCTCCTCCTCCTGCTGCTGCCGCCGCCGCGCGCCTTCCCCGGCGATTCGTCCCCGCCGCGCGCCGTATTCCAGCGGGAGGATAAGATCCCCATGGCGGCGGCGAGGGAGGAGGGGTTCACGGAGGCGGAGCAGGATGTGGCCGCCATTCTGTGCGGGCTCAAGAAGGCCCTGCGCGCGCGGGACCGGCGGCGGCGGCGGCGGATGCAGCGTCTCCGGGAGGCGCCGGAGATCCCCTGCTGGGGCCGGCGCAGGCCGAGGTCCATGCCGGAGGAGAAGCCCGCCGCTCCCGCTTCCCCCGCCGCAACCGGGGCCGCCGCGGAGACGAGGGACGGCGCCGCCAGCCCCGACACCCCGCTCGCCTACCCGGAGAGCGGCGGGGACGACGCGCCGCCGGAGGTCGAGGTCGCCAAGAAGCCCGTGCCGCACGAACAGGTGAGCCGCCCGCGAGATCTGCGCGCCGCCGCCGACGACGACGACGAGACTGCTGCTAGTCTTCGTCGTCGCTTCCTCGCTTTCCGATTCGTTTTTCGAAAACCAAAAATTAAAAAAGAAGAAGAAGAAGCTGCTCTAATCAATCTGTCTCCGCTCGCAGTGGGTGCAGGAGCAGCACGGCGTGGTCGCGAGCTCGTCGGAGGAGAACGCGCATCTCCTCAAGGTCAGGGTCAGCGCCTCTCGACTTCTCCTCCCTCGCGAGATTAGATTTTTTTTTCCTTACCGTCGATTGCGTGCGCAAGCAATTAGTCTGGCGATTAGTGAGCTCGAGGGATTAGAATCCGGCGAGGTTCGTTTCAACTGCAAACACTGATTTCTTCCGGTGGTTAAAATTTGCCCTCTGCCTGCCTCTCACCAAAAAAACACAGCAAATCCAGGACTGCAGAGCTCGGCTGCAGCACAAGGTGGGATTTTTTCTCTATCTATCCATCTGTTTCCTTCCCATCCACATCTGGCACTAGTGATTGTTTGCCGCGGAAACCACCGCAGCAGCTGCAGCAGGGTTTCTTGCCGCTCAATCCTCGGGGCGCTTGCGTGTTGGCCGGACGGCAACCACTCCAACTCTACTCCGCCAACAAAGATGGAACCTTTCCGATCCCGCAGCGTTTTTTCCGTTGCTAAAGAGAGAAGAAGAAAAAGAGAGAGGAAATTTCAGTCACATTGCCATTGACCGCCGTAGATAGCAGCAGTACGAGTGATTGATTGGCTTTCCCGATTTAGATGTCATGTCGTCATAGCCGATGCATACGTGAGCGAGGTGAAAAGGGGGAAAGCAGAGCAGGACTGACGCGGGATGCTACGTGTCGCTTTTGCAGGTGAAGCGGGAGCAGGATGAGCAGGATGAGCAGGCGCGGAAAAGGCCGCGGGTGGAGGCGCCGTCGCCGGCAGCAGCGGATCCTCGGGCGGCGGCGCTGAGGCTGGACCTGAACGAGCCGTTGCGGGCGCCGGAGGACGAGGAGCGGGCGAGGGCGCACGCTCAGGCGGTGGCGGCGGCGGCGGCCGCCGCCGAGTGGTACAGGCAGGTGCATCTGCGGGCGGCGATGCAGAAGGCGGCCGTGTCGGCCGGGGCGCGGCGGCGGCGGCTGGAGATCCTTCGCGCCAAGGTGTCGTGCCCGCTGGTGTCGAGCAGGCCGCGGCGCGCGGGGTGAGTAAAGTGTGCCGGACCGGCGGCGCTGCCGCCATTGACGCGTGTGCAAGAAAGTTTTGAGCGTACAATGCTAGTCGAATCGGGCTAGCACTAGATTGTAGCATTCCTTGTTATACTAGTAATATATAGTAGTAGTAGCAGCAGCAGCAGCAGCGAAATTAAGTTTGTTTTGAGATGATGAGAGTGTAGTAGGAAGGAATCGAGAATCGAAGCTGTATTCATTCATGTCTAGTTTGATTGATTTGGAGCCCCCATCTGAATCGTCCTCCTGGAACATTGTGAGATTTTGGTCGGTATCAGTAGTAACCAGTATTGATTATATTGATTTTAATTAATTAGTTGTATGTATGTATGTAGGTTGGCATTGCTTGCAGCCCTTTGAACAGAGCAGTACCAGCAACGGCAGCAAATTGGTGCTGATTCTTCTTTCCTTTTTTTTTTTGTTTTTTTATATTCATCACAGGCAAAGCGCGTCAGCTGTAGCTCCGTGTCATCGTGTTGGCTGTTGGGCTGGGCTCGCGATGTAGCCTTGCCGGGCTTTCTTATTCGGCCAGGAATCGTTTCTGGGCTGGGCTGGGCTCAGCATTCCTTTCTTTTTCTTTTGGACTAGTTTGTACTAGTGCACTGGGCCGTCCCGTATTTAGGCCACGGCAGTTAGCCGAGCCCTACTGGATAAGTGTGATTGGTAGCAGCCCAAGCCCGGGGTTGCTCTCCCGCCGCCAGCCCAAACGACTTGTTCTTTGTTAGTACCACAGCCCACAGAGGTGGGCTTACTGCAGAATTTACGGCCCAAGCGTAATGCGCCGCACGTGAAGGTGAAGCAGGCTGCCGACTGCTCTTCTCATAGATATCTTAACATATCCCAAGGAAATTCGATCTGCAGGCCAGGCTACTACTAGTGCTGCATTAATTAGTGAGTCACAGTCGGCGTACCCTCTTGTTATACTCCATCCAATTTCATATTAAAAGTCATTTTAGACAAAATTTGAGTCAAAAAATATAAATCATGAATAACATTTAATTCGTTGAGTTTGGAAATATAAAAATCATATAAATAGATTGATCTTGAAAATTACTTTCATAAAAATATACGTATATAACCTTTTTAAGAAATATTTTTATAGAAAAGAGAAGTTGAAATTGTGCTTTAATGATCGTGTCGCTGTTCTAATAAATGACTTTTAATAGTGAACCGAAGGAGGTACATGCATCGCCTATCACAGTAGTTGCTGAGCGGTAGTTCCGTAGGTGGTTGGTCGCACAACCAACATCTTTGTGTTGTTGTATTATACGTACTCAAAAATATGAATTTTTTTTCTAAAGATAAGAGCAGAAGCATTGCTATATCATTTAAGTAGGAAAGCATAAAGATTCATACAATCAAATATTACAAAAAAGCTAAATAACTCGAAGTACTCATGAAACTTAAATATACTCGCTAACATAATAATAACTAAGGGCACGTTTGGATGTCTTGCTGGTTACTGTGTTGTTTTGCTGAGCAAGGAGATTGATGAAGCTAGGCAAGGCAAGCTTGCTCACAGAACCAAACGGCCCCTAAGATATAGCTCTCGACCTCAACAAGCCAAGCGGCACAATGTTATATCATGCTTGATCTCCTATTCGAATTGAATGACTGACATTCGCTTACTGTTGAACACACGTCGGTTTCTTGCTTTCTAAATATTTCAGACCGTGTACATTAAGATATAAATTTAAATCTCTATCCGTATCTATCGGGTTTTCGGGCATGCGAATATTTTTTACTCATTGCCATTTTGATGGGCAGCCCTCTAGTGCCATTTCATGGGAGGGTGCCACAGGAGTCGGGTGGGCCGGAGGCGATCGATATACACCAATCATTTTTCCCGGTCCGGCACGGCCCGCAGCATCGGAAAGAAAAGTCAGTCGCGCTCGCGTCGCGGAGCCCAAGGAAACTGTGGCGTGGGGGCCCAGTCAAAAAAGCTACTACCGCTGCGTAGCACCAACGCGACCCATTGCCATGCAGCCAGAGGGGGATGGATGCTGTCTGCCGAACGGTGGGTTGGGCTTGGGCCACGCAGAGGAGGAGCTAATCGCCATCCATCGTGACCCATTCGGAGCTTAATTTCTTTGGCGCTTGGCACTTGGCAAGTCAAGAGCAGGCAAGCAAAGAATCTTCTTTTCTTTGAACAAAAAGAGATAAGAATCTTTTACTCCTAACCGGGTGAGATCACGTCCAAATTGGGAGCGAACACAGCCGATCCGATCGACTTCATCGCGATCGCGAGCAGGCAGAGGGAACAAGCTTCCTAGCTGCGAGCTAGCTAGCCTCGATCGAATCTGCCTGCGTTTACAAATCGTTAGCAAAACAGCGATTATTCGGATGATATCGATCGGATCTATCCCCCTGCCTGCCTGACTGACTGACATGCCATCTATTGAGGAGTAGCTAGCGACAAACAATTTGTGATCAAAGCAGGGCCAGGGAGCATTCAATATCAAGCAAATTAAACTCCTGATCTTTGGCCAGGGAGCATTAATTATCAAGCAAATTAAACTCCTGATCTTTATCAACGAACAGATGTGAAGGAAATAATTTAACGGATGCGATGTTTAGCGTGGAACAACTTGGTCGATCTGCCGAGTTAACTAAGCTAAACATTGAGCTCCTTAGTCAGTCTAGGTGACCTCGTCGGTCAATAATCGAATAAGCAATGCACCAAGTGGATAGTGCCACCATAAATAGCATTACGGAGCTGGTTAACTCGTAACCCCAGGGCGTGAAACTGAAAACATGATCTTTTTTATAAAAAAAACACTAAATGAACTACAGTACCATAAGGTGCTGCAAGTACAGTACTTCCAGAAAGAGCAATCCATAACGAGTCCTCGTGTAAGTACGATTTGACAGTCTCTGTCTCTCTGATAAGATGAAAACAAACATTCAGAGTAACAATCCGATCCTACGAGTGCCGCCCTCCATGTTTACTGATGTCAACAAACATTCAGAGAATGTCAACTACAGTACGCCGTGCATCCGGGAGAGAGACGGAGAAGCTAAGGATGAACAGATTTTTTTTTTCAATTTCCCAAGTTTTCAGTTCTCATATATAGCATCATCAATTCATCATATACTCTCATAAATAGCAAGCACAAACACCATCCATCCATCACCATTTGGATTCACGGATCCACCACCTACTAAAACCCTGCACCACCACCAGTAGCGCGCGCACACACGAACACGACACCACTTGAATTTTCATCATCTTATTGATAGCGAGCGAGCGAGCGAGAGATGGAGAGCTGCGATGGATGGATCTAGGCGGCGAGCTGTCCGCAGTCGGCGACCTTGACGGCCTTGGCGGTGGCGCCGCTGCGTGAGCCGACCTTCTCGATGGCCTTGACGACGTCGAGCCCCTCGACGACCTGCCCGAAGACGACGTGCTTGCCGTCGAGCCATGGGCACGGCACGGTGCAGATGAAGAACTGGGAGCCGTTGGTGTTGGGCCCGGCGTTGGCCATGGAGAGCACCCCGGGTCCCGTGTGCTTGCGCACGAACTTCTCGTCGGGGAACTTGGCGCCGTAGATGGACTCGCCGCCGGTGCCGTTGCCGTCGGTGAAGTCGCCGCCCTGGCACATGAAGTCGGGGATGACGCGGTGGAACACGGAGCCCTTGTAGTGGAGCGGCTTGCCCCTCTTCCCCACGCCCTTCTCCCCCGTGCACAGCGCCCGGAAGTTCTCCGCCGTCCGGGGCACCTCGGACGCGTACAGCTCCATCACGATCCGCCCCGCCGGGGCGCCGCCGATGGTCATGTCGAAGAACACGCGCGGGTTCGACGACGCCATGGAAATCGGACGGAGCTAGGGTTCGACGATCTCCGCCGATGGCTGGTGGGTGCTCGCTGTGTGTGTGATCTGGTGGGTGCGGTGCGGTTAAATAAATAGCGAGCTCGGAGGTCGGGAATCCATGGCGGGGGGCGGCTGGGCCGTCGGATCCGGACGCGTGGCGGGATCTGACGGAGGGGGGAGATGACCACGGGTGCAAGGCGGTGGGGGTTAGCGGAACCGGGGTTGGGTGGGGCCTCTGGTTACCGCTGGAGACAAGGGCGGCTGACGCGACGTGGGCCCGGGATCGGTGGGTCGGTTTGTCAGTGGGCGGTTGTAGCGGCGCGCTGCGTGCGACGGGCGGTTGGTTAACTGCGGTTGAGAGAGAGAGAGAGAGAGAGGCGAGGGTAACTCGGGTTGGGTTAAGAGTTAAGACTCCGGGTGGTTAGACGGTGGACGTGGTTCAGGAGGAAGGGTGAGCGTGATGGGCGGTTGGATTGCGGTCTGCGGTGCATGGGCGGGGTTCAGGGATGTTTTTGCAGGGAGAGGAGGAGGAGAGAGAGAGAGAGAGAGAGATGGGTTTGGGTTAAAAGAGGAGGAGAGAATATTCCCAGGCACGCGGGCCGCTCCCGCTTGGAATCCACGCGACTTGGCCAAGTCTGAGAGCCAAAACTCTAGTCTTCTGGGGTATGTACGTTACTGTAATATTTTGTTTGTATGTGTAAAAAATATTTTAAAATTAATTAATTAGGCTCAAAATGTTCGTATTGCAGAGTACAATAAAACTGTATAATTAGTTTTTGATTTCATCTACATTTAATACTCCATATGTGTGCCGATATTTTGATGTGATGGGAATATTCTTTTTGCATAGTAAACTTTGGGGTGGAATTTGAGATCTAAACAAGGCCTTAGTTGTGGTTCACTTGTACACATGTTGGACAAGGTGGATTCGATTATTCGAAGGGCTCGTTGACGCATTTGATAATTCCTTTGATATTAAATTATAAGTTGAGGTATTTGTAGTATTTCATCTTTGAGTTCACGGGGCTTCCAAACTTGTTAGAGACAAATTGATCAAATGATCGAGCCCGGGCTTTATAGATAAAACGAAACCGTTACAACACTTGTTGGACCAAACCTTAGCCTATTGCATCATCACTACGACCACAAAAAGAGCTTCAAACAAGCGTTCGAAGGCAAAGACACACCAACGCCAATGTTAAGTTTTTATCCCAGAGAGCTTACGTGGATAGCCATGGAATGAGAACCAAAGGCAACGCCCTCGAGAGGTAAGTGCAAACACCATCAAGAGGCATCGATCACTGTTGTTGTTATTATTATTATTATTATTATTATTATTATTATTATTTGCATGGCTATGATCACGACATGTGAACCCTAGCCTACAATGTACGTGAAACCGCAAAAATTCGTGACAGCTTTGAGATGACCTTCTATTGCAATATCGAATCATTCATCCTCTCTACATTTGCATCGCAAGTGGCATGATTCCACTTATCTTTCCTCGTTCTCGTCCCCAACGCGTTGCGTTAGATTCCAATGCATATTTATGCAATTGGCGTTTGGCGTAGGCAATTCCATTCTCACTTCTGGAGTCGCCATTATTTCTCGATGCCCATATCTCTCCATATTTCTTTTTGAATGTTCATATGTCCGGAACAAGAATACCTGCCTGGCTGTTCAATCGAATGGAATCACGAGTTGATGCTAAAGGTGTGGCGAACTGGCAATGGCATAACGCCTCTTCATTGTCTTTTGATATATAATAATGTAATCTAGCAAGCTACGTTTATATATGTGGAAATAATATAGCTAGCTCCCTGTGATTTCAGTTGTCACCTTTCAGGCTAAAGAGATGCCCTGAAAATGCCAATCATCAGAACATGATGACTAACTTACAAGTGGTCTCGTGGTTGATCAGCTCGCGGTCAATTCGTTTCCAAATGTATTCCCAATATACTTAACCCCGAGTAAACTATTGAGAAGAATATATTTATATATGGATAGATTTGATAGCATACGGAGTATATGTATATCGTTGAAATCAAGCAAAGTTTTTTTTAGTGCAAGCAAAGTTATTTTTTAGTGCGGCATAACGAGGACGACGGCCGAATCGACACGGAAATAAGAAGAAAAAATGGGCCAGACCAGCCTCCGCGATCTGTATTTGGGCCCAGTATGTACGGCCCAAACACTAACAAAGCTCATAGCGGACCTAAGGCCCACGTGCTAGGTGAAAGGCCCACGTGGTACTCCATTCCATTCGCTCGCCGCTCGCCGTCTGTCCGAGTTCCGACGAACCCCGCGGCTGCGCCTCTCGAGACCGCTCGTCGCCGGCGTCCGGCACTCTCCACCAATCGATGGGCGGCGGGCGGAAACGGCGGCGCGGCGGGTCGGAGGCGCCTTCGATCCACCCGCGGAACCGGTACGCCGCCGCCGCGCCGGACTTCGCCGCGCTGGCGGAGCTCTACCCGTCCTTCCGCCCCTTCGTCTCCGTCTCCGAGCGCGGCCGCGCTTCCATCGACTTCACCGACTTCTCCGCCACGCGGGAGCTCACGCGCGTGCTCCTCCTCCACGACCATGGCGTCAACTGGTGGGTGTCACTGGCTCCTCCTTCAACCCCCTTTTCACTGAACCTTAACCTAATCCCTATCCTGAATTTGCTACTGACTGTAATTGTTCGCTCCACGTTACTCATGGAATCCCTGAAACGAGCAAGCATTGCGATGCACGAAGTTTGAATTACTTCGCTTTCCTCTATTTCCTGTATTTTGCCCAATCATTATCGTTTTACGAATCGCCAATGTTACCCTACGGAGTGATAACAGAGGTCGAGAATTTCTTATGTTTTGGTTCAAATTCATATTGGATACTACTACCTCTTTTTACAAAATAAAACTGTTGGAGATATTGTAGACTGTCATGCTGCGGTGCCCTGCCCACATAAATAACAAAAGTCACTGATGCTGTATTTTGAAAATTTCTTATAGCCGTGAGATATGACTAAATTGTATTAGCTATGTTATCCATGCATGCTGCATTGTGCTTCTCGTGCACATCTTTTGTGCTTTGGACATTTCAGTAAAATTTTCTCACTGTTTTTTAAGGGGTAGACTGACTGTTTATTCTAGAAATACTTGTATAACCAAAGTGCAAGTAACCTCATTTGTAGAAATTATTTTCTGAAATTAAGAAAGATTTGATTTAAACAATCCATCGAAGTCTCTATGCTGCCCACACTGTTTGCTCTATGTTTTGGACGTATAATTGCCAGGCAATATAGTTTATGCCAAGCCATTCTTCAAACACGATTTTAATCTTAGCTGCTGTTAGGTGGATTCCAGATGGACAACTTTGCCCTACCGTTCCAAACAGGTCCAACTACATTCACTGGATCGAGGATCTGCTCTCCTCAGATCTGATACCACCAATATCCAGCTCAAGTGGGAGGGTGAGGGGCTTTGACATAGGAACAGGTGCCAATTGCATCTACCCTCTCCTTGGAGCATCTTTACTGGGATGGAGCTTTGTTGGATCTGGTAAGTTTTCAAGCTTCTGCACTAGAAGTTCTGTGAATCATTGGCCAAGGGCTCATTCATGGGCTAGTTAGATTATATAATATGTATACTCAAGTGTGCAACTGCCTTTTGTTTGCAGATGTTACCGATGTTGCTCTTGAATGGGCTAAGAAGAATGTGGAGAACAACCCACATCTAGCAGAGCTAATTGAGATCAGAGATGCAAATGCAGTGTCATTTTCCTCCAAATCTGAAGCTGTTGTCAGGGAAGCTGTCAAGGAGAACATTTTAGAGCCCACGGAGGACACAGTTATGCAAAAACCTCCTATCCTTGTGGGTGTTGTAAAGGAGAGTGAGAGCTTCGACTTCTGTATGTGCAATCCTCCATTCTTTGAGGGCATAGAGGAAGCTGGTCTAAACCCGAAAACATCTTGTGGTGGCACAGCTGAAGAGATGGTTTGTCCTGGTGGCGAGCTGGCCTTTGTAACATGTATTATTGAAGACAGTGTTTCCCTTAAGAACTCTTTCAGGTGACTCAAAGCTTTCCCTACTGTGGTAATGCACATTATGTTTTTGTGTTCATCTATTTATGACGGTTTTTCTATTTTGTTATTTAGGTGGTTTACATCGATGGTTGGTAGAAAAGCAAACTTAAAGTTATTGCTCTCAAAAGCTCGTCAGGCTGGGGCCTCAATCGTGAAAACTACTGAATTCGTGCAAGGTCAAACAGCTAGATGGGGCCTTGCTTGGTCATTCATTGCTCCAAGAAATAAGTTCCTCAGATCTAGTACTCCAGCAAAAAACAATCAGTCCTTTATGCTTCAGGTTTGGGTCATGTCACCTTTTGTCCCTTTACAACGTGTCTGTCATTCAGATTGATAAATTGCCCAACTAACACTCATTTACCAAAAAAAGAAAACTTTAGGTCAAATTTGCATTGTGTTTTGGCTATAACCGGTACAGTCATAAGGTGGAGTACCTTTTTTGTTCCTCCCAGGTCCCATCATGTTGTGCATTTTTTAACATAATTAACCGTTACATTACCTGTTCTATGAAGCTCCTGGTATCCACACGTTTGCGTGCTTGAGATGTTTATATTGTTTTGTTCTATTTTGGATAGTAAACGTTGCTATAATGCTGAAGTAAACTTGTTGGCTAAGCTCATTCAGAAACCTTCATGTTTATTTTCCCTATTCCTTGAGTGGCTATCTATATGTCAGAATTATTGCTACTCTGTTACTATATTTGCACTCTGTCTAACCTCCCTTTTAAATCTGTATTTAACATAATGAAATAAGGGCCTTCGACGTGAGCATGGTGCCTTCCAAGTTCTGAAATCAACTGAGGCTTTTTTTCTAGCTTCTAAGCTATCATGCAAAACTGATACATTGTCCTTTTCTGTCGATGTAAGCTTCTTTGTTATTATGGCAACAATTCAGTTTCTTAAATTTTATCAGATCAGTGATACTTTTTCATGTTGTTCTCTTGTTGCTACTGGCATAAAATTTTTGTTTAGGTCATTTTGTCAGATGAGCAGACTGAGGCTGCGATATTGCATGGTGATGATTATGCTGGATCTCTGGAAGACAGCAATGCTAAGTTACAAAGCGTTGTTAAGGGAATATCCTTTCGTATTACGGTTTGTTGACTGCCAATTACGTGTCTGGTACTTGGTTAAATTTCTAGTCAAAAAAATAATTTATGAGTGGTCTTTTTCTCCTCACATAGGTGTTTGAACAAATTCCTGGGACCCTCCTAATTAAAGGTTCATTGTTGAACAAAGCATTATCAGGTAGTTCCATGGTCTCTGATTCACATATGACTATTGGCATATGTCATAATCCAAACATACCGAAACACCCTTATCTTTTTTTTCCTCAAACCATGCAGGAGAACCACACAGGAGAAACACCTTTATCTGATTGCTTTAGTATATGACATGTATGCAACTATTTATGCTCTTGGTCTTCATTTAGTTTCATGTGTAACTATACACCTATCCAATCCAGCCCAAATAGTATGGTGCCTCGATGTTGAGCTGTTTATGTCCTTCACATCTACTGTATAGAACAGTGGAATCAAATAAACAATCTACTAAGCGTAGTTCATGACACACAAGATCTGGAATTCATTCTGTTACTGATACTAACTCTTGCATGTTTAGGATGGTGACTTTTTGTATTTGTAATTGATGCTTTTACTGCCCTCTATCATAAGGAAATCTGTTCTTTGAGGCTGAAAGTTCGATGCACCAATAAGACGCCAAATGTACAGGCTGTCATATGAAAATACTGTAGCATGTCCAGTCCAACTTTGCCAAGCTGTGTTGGGCCGATAGTCATGAAATGGTCCTGAAGAATAGTTGTCTATCCGGTAAAGAGTGGCAGTGGTACTGATGTCTTGCTGGCTCTTGCATATGGCTTGTCACTGGCTCTAGACAGATGCTAGTGGCTAATCCCATGATGGAGACATAAATGACACTGGGGTATCTTAGGGACCATTTAGAGATTGACTGTTGGTCTGTAGGAGGCAGAGCCCTGTAGATCCGGATCATATGGTATGTTGGTTTCCAAGTTCTTTTGTTAGCAACTGTCTTTGCTATTAAGGATGCAATTATTCAGATTGTATAGTGAAGTTAACAAATGTAGAAAATAGGACAGGCCAGCAAGGTTCTCAAGTAATATCATGGCTGAATAGAACATTGCTGTTTTTTTTCCTTTGGCAATTATTCTTCTGTATTCGTTTCAGGAAGCTGAAACCACTACAGTTCATTCATGTGTCCTATATGCATATGCATAGAGACAGTTACAGAGACCTCGTTACAACTGTTATTCCAATGGACTCTTAAAAGACTAAGAGCACTCAGTTAGAAATTCTGAGCCAAATAACACAGGATATATAGGATATGTTGTCTAATGTGTCTGTTGCTCATTTGTAAGGCACGTGAAGGTTGGTTGGTTTTGTTGTAGTGACAAGGACACTTACTTTCCTGTTTTTCTGCAGGTACTTTCTCATCATTGTTTTCTCAGCTGGAGGATACCTTAAGAAAGGAATGTCTCAGTAAGGCGCGATAGTTCAAACCTTCAAGGTCCTTAATTATGAGCTTTGGTAAGACAAATGTATCAGCTGCCGGTGCACAGATAAAGTCTTTTTAACACCAAGAAATGTGCAAGAGGAAATCATGACAACGCTTAACAAGAAGCAACAAACAGAGATGCTGAGCTGTGACGGAAACTCGCACTTGCACTGCAGAAGTCATTGTTGCTCGCATCTTCTCTTGATGTGTGCTGATGGCAAGTTTTTGAAATACCAGCAACAGTGCCTGGTGTGCTGGCTTTATTTCTTATCTGGATTTGGAGAACTGACTTGACAACGCAAACAATGAGAATCATGCTTTCAAGGCTCTGCAACTGCACTTACAATAAACTCGTTGAGCGGCATTGAGTAAATGACAAAATAGAACACTGGTGATTGATTCTATACAAACCGGATATCTGATACACAGCATCACCTTCAGAGTTTTTTTTCCCCTTTTGTTGGCGCGGCTTCCCAGGTCAATGATCTGAACTATCGATGAGTTTCAGAAACTGCTGCTTGAAATCTATGAGTTTAGATCCAAATTTTGATGCCAAACTTTGGCCCAAAGTTTGGACTTCATAATAAATATGTCACTGTAGCATTTCGTTTGTATTTGTGAAAACTTGTCCCGACATTGATTAATTAGGCTTAAAATGTTCGTCTCGTAAAGTACAATAAAACTGTGCAATTAGTTTTTGATTTCGACATTTTTTGACGCGTTTGTAGTACAATGGTTGTGTACGCAGCAGATGCTAACGTAATTGTCCCTATATTCACAGGCACAGAATTGTTCATGTGTACGGTATTTTATCCTTTTTGTTGATGTCCTGTGTGGGCTTTCTGCATCTCCAGATTGGGCCCCGCGATTGGTGGGTTATGAGCACAAGTCAGCGTGATCTTTACTCAGATCATCTGGGATTAGATGGCTCATGGATTGGTAGGTTTTTGTCACCATTTTTCTTTGGCAATTGGCGAAAACGGCAGGTGCTCTGCCTTGTCATTTGTTTGGAAAAAAATCGCAATCGTTTGGTGGGGAAACAAAATTATCATCTTCGCCACCTCCACGGGGGCGTGTTTCCGCTTGTAGTTTGATGTTGGTTGTACGTCGCCTTTTGCCCTGCTCGCACATTTATATATGGAGGCGACTACATGGAGAGCTCTCTCCAGATAGTCTTATCTGGAGAGCCCCTTAAATTGGCGCCCGCGGGCAGACATTCTATTTAAGAAAAGCACCAGGCCCTCGCCGACGGTTCGCGCCCCCGAGATGGCCGCCACCCATGGTCCACCCCCTGGGCCCACCAACCGACGCCGCGAACGAGGCAGCGAGGCACGGGAAAATTTAACGCCAGCCACACGCGGGAGAGGCGGGAAAAAAGGGCGGGAAAAAAGGGAAACCCTTGCACGTTCCCAGATCACCGCCGCCGCCTTGCAAACGCCGCTTCCCCAGGTGCAGCGCAGCAGACAAAAAAAAATCAACAGAAGATAGAACAGGAGTAAAAATATATGGATGGACAAAGTAGATACATGTACTGTTACTTCTCCTACCCCTGATCTGTTTTTCCTACAAATTTCAACGACAACAGTTTGACAGAGAATATCTTAGAACTAGACAGATCCATTTCATAATGATGGTGCCGCGAACATGTTACTTTTCGTTTTAGAACTAGACGGTTGGACATGACCCATTTCAGAATCATGGTGCTGTGAACATGTTTGTTTTCTGCGCTGCTTTTACATGCTTGCAACTTCACCAGAAATAGGAACCTAGAAGAAATTTTTACTTCCTTTTGTTAGTATTGGCCTTCATGTTTAGATATGTGCCTATAAAAACAAACATAGGACAGATGGTGAGGACAAATGCCTACCTAAATATTACATTCAATTTCGAAAAATAGAGAACATAAATATATGAATGTAGTGCAAGAAGAATGTTACAAAATTACAAAAGTTACATTCCATGGACTATCTTTTTTTTGAATAATTACTTCTTGTATACATAAGTTACTTCCTGCATTTATAACTTAACTTAATGTTATTTGTGCTTAAGTTACATTCTGTTCAACTATATTTCCTGGAATATTTACCTCCTATATGCATAAGTTACCTTCCTCAAAATGGATAAATTACTCCATTTACAGATTTCGATTGTGATAGAAAAAAGTCATCGATGGGGTTCTTTGACCTCAATGTAGCATCAACAAAAAGTGATTTGAAGCAACAACAAAATCAAAAAAAGTACATGTCAGTTGTTATTTGAACAAGAAAGAGCAGCTTTGGTTGATAGAACTACTTCACAAAACACAGGGAATACAATGCTGTGTACAAATGCTACTGGAGAGACTCTACAAACTACAAAGTTACTTTCTAAGTTTGTTAAACATTAAAAAAGTTACTTTCCGTATAATATGGAAACAAATAAGTTACTTCCAACCATGCTATTTATCAAATTAAACTTCAGCTAAGTTGCATTCAAATAATAGTATAAAAAATGCTTACTAAAACCCTCAGATTAAGTTAACAGAACATGAAACATCGCCACACATTTCGTTTCCATTAATTAACAGATCACCATTACATGTAATCTAAAATGTGTCATAATTAGATAAAAAACGGTAAGGTGGCGCCAAGAACAGAAACTAACTTTCTGTTTAAATCTTTTGCAAACACGTGAGGGCACCTGCTACAACCGACTAATGGGAATAAATTCAGAAAAAGGAATGTCAAAGACCATCCCTCCTAAGAGGTAAGAGAGAGTAGTCTTAAAAAAGATCCCATTATTATACTTCACATTTTTTAGCAGACATCAATACCAAACTAGAAGTGTGTCAAACCCCAGAGACTGTATGGTAGGTATCCTAGAATAAGAAATCACTTTGCATAAGATAACAAATCTACCAAGTTTTGGAAAAGCACACACGCACTAAAAAGACCTACGAGGACATAATCCAATCATACGCCTTCTAGGACTTAAAAGAACTAATTCTGTCAGTTGAAATGAGGGATTTCAAAAAAGAAAAAAAAACTAATAACTTAGGAATCCAATCAGTCCTATAAGATGGGTTAGGCCATGGATTGGGATGCTGTAGTGAGTGCAAAACTTAATAACAGAATGCATGCACAAATCTAATTAAAGCAGCAACATCAAAAGACAGCACAGGGATATATCATCGGTGCAAAGATAAACAAAGCAGGTTATACATCGACCAAACGCAGCTCCTAACACTATTACTGATTAACCAACAACCACAACCAAACTGCAAGATAACACTATTACTAAAACTCTTATTTGGCTCAGAGAATGGAAAAATGATGTTGACAATTAACAATTGGCAAGCACATGAAGCTGTTGCTTATTTAATAGAGACCCTTGACATGCAAAGTTTCACGATACTGAATTACTGAAAATTGGCACTGAACAAAAGAACCTCATACAAACATTGAAAGTGCAAAATCCAAACAACTATGATGCCACCAAGCAAATAAAAGGACATTCACACTGACAGAAGCATTTAGATACACAATTTTTCAAAAAGGTGGGTAATGAGTGGATAGATCTTGTCAAAAGCAAGTACTGCATGAATAAAAAATAGCAAACCTGGAACCAAATCACCACATAGAACATATATAACACTTACTTTCTAATTGTTCTTAAACATTACTAAGTTACTTTCTGTCTAATATGAAAACATTACTAAGTTACTTCCAGTCTAATATGAAAACATTACTAAGTTATTTTCTAAGTGTAGTTAAACATTACTACAAGCAGGAACAAAACAACACAGTTTGTGTTATGATAATAAAAAAAGTTTAGATTCATATAGTCATCAGAAAAATTCAGCACAATTTATTTAAAAATCAACAACAATTGAATCCTGCATGTAAGAAAAGCCGTGAAAGTAAGATGACGAGACATTTAACAAGTTAGTATTATACCAAGCTAAGTTTGCACATGTCAACACAATTTTTTGAAAAATCAACAACTATAAAAAGTTACCTTCTAAATCATATAAAACACTAACAAGTTACTTCTAAAACACAACTAGAAGCTGACTAGTTACTTTATAGTTCAAATAAAAGATACTGAACATCTAAAACTGAACACACATTAAAAGGTTCACATTTAATTCAGCAGACCGATAACTGAACGCACATTAGGACCAAAATACAGAATAAAATGCACAACATATATAAAAACAAAATATTGCATAACCAAATACTTAGTTTAAGATGCTCACAAGCTATAAAGCCAACTTAACCAGAACAAAAACAGCAGTGACACCCATTTCAGCACCAAAAACTTTATTTGGGCTCTAAGTTTTGGTTAAAACTTACTTCCTACAATGTGAAAATAATCAGGATTACTTCCTAAAGAATGTTGGAATAATCACTAGTTACATCCTACTATCAGTATAGTAGAACTTACTTCATAAGTTAATTCCTATATGCGTTTTTTCTAGAACCCAATTACTCTCTGTCTCATACAATTATATAACAAGTTCGTTCCTGTTCAGTTATCATGCATGATTTGTTGATATATCGATCAGATATTTTGAGAAGCTGTTACCTTTGATTCTTTGAAAACTTGACCAGACAGATAGAAAAAGTCTTGCACACAGCAACAAGAAACAATTGAACTCCCTTGCTTGTAAACCATAAAAAAAATTCTGTACAAGTCAGAATAGTCCATCAACTAGAACACAGCTAAAACAGAAACTACTTGTGTTGAGGCCACCACACCACTACACCGGAAATTACAGGGTCACAAAAGCATGATCAAAAGATAAACTGATGGTTTTACCTGCATGATCACATACCAACTCGGATGGGTCTTGGTCAACACCGTATACAACAGATAGGCCTAACACTACACATAAACAGTTATTAATTGATAGCTCTAGGTGGTGAAAAAAGGAACAAAACATAAAGTTACTTATTGCAAGACTAACAATATAAGAAAGTTACTTATTTAAGAATAAGAAATATGATAAGTTACTTCATACAAATTGTATTTATTTCATATTAGGGGCAAAAAAATGTTACTGTCAATATAATACTGAGTACTTAGTTACTTCATTAGGTACCCAATATACGGTGAAGCGACCATGAGTAAGAAGGGAAAGCAGGGTATGGTGCCAATCAACATCTGTGCCAATGAAATATCCTTCCACTACACAAAGAAGAAGATAAAATATGTAAGTACAACACAAGTAGCAAATAAAACACATAGAAAGATACTGCTCAATTATCATTTAGCAAAAGGGTCAATTATGAAGTATGTTACTGAAAAGGTTACTATGTGTACCACATAAATGTTCTACTATTTACTTCCTGTGTGTACTTAGGGGTAAGATAAAAAGAAGTTAGTTTATCAATAACATTATGATGAAGGACAAAATAACAAGTAATTTTTTTAGACTGATAAACCTGTACAAGAAAGAATAACAAGCTCAACTGTTAGATGCTTGATGCTTGTGTACTACAACAATAGCCACCAAACTACTCTAATGGACACATCCACGAACAAAACTAACAATGAATGACATTCTCTAGTTGTTTATGTGCAGACAAATAAGATGTGGCTTTAAATACACACAGTACATGACATAAAACTGTGAAAAAAAACAGGAACAACAAACCCTATACACTTTGAACTGAAATCATAGACTAGTTGGACAACGAATCTAATGGAACAAGTACTCAAAACAGAAAAAATTGAGCCCTATTCTAACTTTTCAAGAGGATTCCAATAGTAGATGAAAAAATAATGGCCACAACTAGATCTATATGAATACCAACATGAACAGAAACATGAGAGGGTCTTTCATCCACCTCAATCTGCGACCCACCGCATGGATCCTCGCCGAAATTGCCAGAAAACCGACGAAGGAGCTCTGCCGGTGCCGAGTCGTTGAAGAAGACGTCGAGCCGACACCTCGAGTTGAGTTACTCGAGGTCGTACTGGACCGGATCTGCTCCGGCTCCGCTGGGTGTAGTGCCCTCCCTCAACACGAGCGGCGCGTGGCCTCGGCATGCCTCCTTCACTCGCCGCCGTGGTAAACCGCATCCGCATCCGCTAGCAGTGGGACCTCGGCTCGCCGGGACGGAGCGGCGCATCGCCTGCCCTCGACGTGGCGGTCGCCGTGGTGCGCCGGCGCTCCTGGATCCGGTACCCGCTCCCTATGCGCATGCCGCCTCCGCTGGATCGAGAAGAACGCCGAGACTGGATGGAAATGAAGAGACGGGCGTGTCTCCCGAAATTTCAATAGGATTTAGATCCGCTGCTTGCGTCCGCCATTCGTCGCCGACGTGTGGGACCCATGCCGTGTATCGAAGAGTCGTGCGTGATCGCTGGCTTCCGTGGGCTCGCGGGCGTCGAATAAAAAACGAACGGAGATCGAGAGGGGCTCTCGCGATACTCCTAACTGGAGAGCCCTCTTCACATAGATTTTGGGTTTATATATTTGAAAGTTAATAAAGAATCTACAGGTATTAGTGGAAGGGGAAAACGTGCTTCGCTCGTCTCCCTGAAAAAAACGCTCTTATTACAAAGAACCATAAGGAGATGTCACAGTATAACTCGATCCTGCCCTCCGGCAAAAGTTTGTGCGATTGTTGGACCATGAGTGAATTAAAATCCATGCTGATCGAGAAGATAGTGTTGATTTTGTTTAGGCACACCATTAAAAATTCACATTCATAACTATAATCCCTTTTAACTGAGATACTCCATAATTGATTGTTAAAGGGTCACCTTGTATGACCTTTTGTTTTACTAGGACATTAGAATGTTGTCCAGCCGAATTTGTAGTTCATATGCTCTTTAATATGAATCTCATCTTAATTACACTAACAACCCACGTGTCAGTGCTGAGATTGGCCGCCCAACCTCAGCGCCACACACAATGCGCTGTGTCCCGCCCCCTGACGATTGATGCAAGAGCTGGCACGATGACACAAAAGTTTATCCTGGTTCCGGCCGCGGGGCCGTACGTCCAGCAGACTGTGCTCGCGGCACTATACTATCTTGCACCGAGGTGCCTGCAGTGGGGGGGCTACAAGCACGGCGGGAGAGGAGAGGAAGTCTCCAAGTCCCGGAAAATGGGTGTGAGAGTGATTGAGGAGAGTGCCAATATCGTGGAAGGCGGTGATCCTGTCTCCGTTTCCTCTCTCGCCCCCTTCCTCCTTTTATAGGCCAAGGAGAGAGAGGGGGGAGAGCTACAAGTACAAGTACAGTGTGTGCTACAGGGGCGCGCACTGGAGAGCATGGCGCTGGGCGTGCGGTCGTCCTTGACCCCGGTAGGGGATTTATGGCGAGCTCCGGCTTCTGCGGGTGTCACGGCCGTCCCTGTGCTTGTCCTGGAGTGGTTTCGAGGGGCGGCGCCGCCGTAATCTGCGCCCAGCTGCCCGCCGCTGGTTGGTTCGAGGGCGTGGCAGGTGGGGAAGGACGAGAGTTGGCGGCACAGGGGTCGGCATGGCGGTTGCTGTTGACCACAGTGCGCGGCGTGCCCGGTTTACCGGGGAATGGCCGAGAGTTGGTGGATTTGACCCGGCGTTCGTCATCACCGGGCC
Source organism: Echinochloa phyllopogon (assembly GCA_033239725.1). Classification (NCBI taxonomy): domain Eukaryota; kingdom Viridiplantae; phylum Streptophyta; class Magnoliopsida; order Poales; family Poaceae; genus Echinochloa; species Echinochloa phyllopogon. The sequence continues at coordinate 1,443,531 of BTCW01000010.1, read as the reverse complement.
GCGCCTGACCGGAGTCCGTGCTTGGTCGCTGTTCATATATTCGTTAGAGGGTTCTTCACGCCCATTCGAGGGCTGCACCGGGGGGGGGGGGAGGACGGGAGCAGGTGGAATAGTGGTGCGGAATGACGCCTGCAAGTCCGCACAGGGCCTTGCGCAGCGCCGCATGCGTCCGCACAGTGGTGGTGAGGACGCATAGTGACCGGAGCACGTAGAACAGCGAGCTCTGCGGTGTCAGCGGCGCAGCGTGGGGAGAGATCACCTTTTGACTTTGGCGCCCGCCCGATGGGGCGGGCATTAAATGCCGTTGTCGGGCGGGGCGCCGGGGCGCGCCGCGTCGAGTAGAGGGGTGGCCTCGAGCGAGGCGGAGTTGGCTCGCCTGCTTGAGGGGGTGCGCGGCCCTCGAGCGAGGCGGAGTTGGCTCGCCTGCTTGAGGGGTGCGTGGCCCTCGAGCGAGGCGGAGTTGGCTCGGCGCCTGACCCGGGGGGTCCGGGTCCCTCGAGCGAGGCGGAGACGGGGGTCACCACTTGGGTCCCCTCGGACGGCTGTTTTGGGCCGTGATAAGCTGTGACGGGCCGCGCTGCCTTGGTGTCCCTTTCGGGCTGCTGGTGATTCGGCCTTCCGTGGTTAACGTTTTTTGAGGGTGGTTACCCCGATGGTTAGGGGACCCCCTGGGTCTGTCCCCGACAGTAGCCCCCGAGCCTCTGCCAGACTAAGGGTCAGTCGGGCAGAGGCTGATGGTTTGCGGGATTGTTCCCGGGCATTCTGCAGGGGTTACTCCTTGATTACGCATGTTCTTCCGTGGGGGCGCGCGAGCGCACCCGCGGGTGTAGCCCCCGAGCCTTTGGAGTAGTGAGTTCACTCGTGCAAGGGCTTTGACTCCCAAGGGTTGTGTTAGTCGCTCCCCATTCGACGTGGTGGATTGCGGGGATGATACCGATTTATACGGAACTTGGGGGGCGGGTCCTGCACGGCTTCGACGTGTTTCGCGTATAGGAGGAGGAGGATATGCTGCAAGGAGCCCCCGAGCCCCTGGCCCGAGCGGAGGCGGTCAGGGGGGCTTCTTGTCTTTGAGTTGCGACCCTCGCTTCCCCTTCGCGGGGGAGAGGGGTGAGGTCATTCGTGTAACCCTCGAATTGGGCCGCGTACACGGATGTCTCGGTGAGCTGCTAGCGGGTAGTTCAAGTGGACGCCCGTGCCCCGTTCGCTAGGGATCGGCTCGTGGTCCGGAGACTCGTCCATAAGAGCGCTTGCAAAGGTTTGCTAGGTAGGGCTCAGCCCCCTTCGATGGAGGCCGAGGGCGCGGAAGCTCTCCCTCGATGGGATCCCTTGTCTAGCTGCCCATGTCTGGCCTTGAACACAACAGGGGCGTCCCCAAACTTCGCGTTCGGGGTAAAAGTCCGTTGAGCACGCCCGAATCGTCCCTGACTCTGTTGATCCGGAGCGCCTGTCGAGCCCTTTCACGGGCCAGTCTTCGTACTCCTGATCAGTGGGGCCTTGCGAAAGGTGCAGGTTGCCCTCGAGCCGCGGGCTCGAGAGTGGGTTGGTCGAGCGTGACCTGCAGCCTTCGCATCGCTTAATCTGGGGCGCCCGTCGAACCCTTTCGAGGTCAGGGCTTCGAGCCCCTGATTAGTAGCACCCCGCGCCTCGGGGGGGAGGGGCGTCGTTGTCTTACCTTGGAAGGAACCCTTCCATTCGGCTGTTGACGTTTCGGTTTGCGGGCCTACGCGCGACCGCTGGCGGGCGTGGTCGTGGCTGACGTGGCACGGAGTGGGCGAGGTGGGCGTAGTGGGCGCACCTTTTTAGGCGGAGTTGGCGTGCGCCAGGGAGAGGCGAGGCGACGGGCGGTCAGGCGCCGCTGCCGCGTCGTTTCGTTTTACTGTGCCGCAGTAAATGCCGCCGCTCACGCGTGCCGTTCTCCGGGGAAAGGGGAGGGGGCCCCCGGTTGTCATCGATGCGCCACGCGCGCCGGCCCGTCGCCAACGGTTTTGTGTGCTGCGGCGGGGATGAACTCGCTCGCTCCCTTATAAAAAGGAAAGGGGGGGGAGGGATTACTTACCTTCACCATTCCCCGCACCAGCTCGCGCCTCCGCCTCTCTCGCTTCCGAGTCCGCTTGCTGCTCTCTGCTCATCCAGCCCGCCTTCGTCGCCTTTGCTCCCCGCTCCGCCGTCTGCCATGGTGGTCATTGAGGGCGTCACCGAGTGGACTCCGTCCACCGCCACCGATCACCACTTGGAGGGCCTGGTGACCGGCGGGCAGCTCTCGCCCCAGGGCGATCCGGCGCGGCCGGCGTGGATTGTCCCGCCGTTGGCGGCCAGGGCGCCGAACCCGCCGGCGGGGTACGTGGTGAGCTTCATCCGCTTCCACGAGCGGGGCTTCAACGTGCCTGCCAGTCAGTTCATGCAAGGCCTTTGCCACTACTACGGCGTGGAGCTCCACAACTTCGCCCCCAACACCATCTCTAAGGCGGCGGCCTTCGTCGGCGTCTGTGAGGGCGTGCTGGGGATCGAGGCGCACTGGGACCTGTGGGTCCACCTCTTCCGCGCCGAGCTCAGCATGTCCGGCGCGGGGAAGTGGGTGCGCCGTTTTTCGTGTGCCGGCGGTCTTACGCTCGCGCCGTTCGAGCCACGGAAGCATCTGTATCCGGCCTGTAGGATGACCACCAACAACAGCGGTTGGGACAAGGGGTGGTTCTATCTGCGCAACGACGGCCTGGGGATGCCGGAGTACACTGGCAAGGTCTTGACGGAGAAGGCTGACTCCTGGAGCTACGGTGTTTCCGGTGATGGTCAGCGGAAGAGGCTCCGCCCCGCCATCGACGCCCTTCGTACTCTGGAGGGGTCGGGTTTGACCGTGGCGCATGTGCTTGCGCACTGCCATCGACGCCGGGTGGTTCCCCTCATGGAGAGACAGCTCCCTCTATTCCGGATTGGCGGCTTCGCGAATGTTGCCGGAGCCACTCCTTGAGGAGTACGTCGTCACGAGGGTGCGAACGGCGGTGCATCCCGACACTATGGCGAGTGACCTCTGGTCGTTCCGGATGCGCCCCGATGAGGGCCACGTTTTGTCGGTAAGTCGCCATTTTCCCTCCCGAGCTGTCGGATTGATAACTTAGGATTTCCTTCCTCGATTCATTGTGGTTTCAGGAGGTGAACTGCCACCTCTACCGCTCCCTCGCGCCGACTCCGGAGGTGCGCGCTTCGATCCGCGCCCGCCGTGACCGCGAGAGGGACGCGAAGGCGGCGAGGAAGGCCAGCAGCCAGAGGAGGCAGGCCCGGTGGGACGCGCACTCGGCGGCGCTCCGCCGGTGGAGGAGGGACGGCGGGACGCCGCCGGCGTCCCCAGAGGACTCCCCGGACCCTCCCAGCGAGGAGGAGGAGGAGGAGGAGATCGACGCCGGCGGGGCTCTGCCCGCCGGTGAGGAGGAGGAGATGACCGTGCCGCCGCCTGGGGCGGGCGCGGTGAGCCTTGGCGATGTCGCGCCGGTGGTGGCGCGGACGGCGGTCGCGCCTGCCCGACCCGCGGCGCCGCGGGCGCAAGTGACTTCTACCCCTGCTGCGTGCGCGTTGCGCCGCAGCAGATCGGATGCCGAGGGCTCGAGGGATTCGCAGCCCCCGAGCGGGTTGAGGGGGTCCTTGAGTTCGAGGAGGGCTCCCTCGTCGGGCGGCTCGAAGCGGAAATTGCAGGCCTTGCAGGACTGCGTCCGGTAAGTCTCGCTTTGAGCTATTCTCGTGGTTTTCCGTCCCCGTTTGGTTTTTTGCTTCGTAATTTCTGTTTTTCCTTTCTGATTCAGCGCTCGGGGTGCTGCCAAGGCCAACCCCAACCTCGCACCTAAGAAGGCGTTGAAGGTCAGGGTGTTGGATTCCCCTCACGCCGGGGGATCGCGTTCGCGTGGGACTCCGCGTCCAGCAGCGACGCCCGCAGCGATGCCGGAGGAGCCGACGCCGGGGGTACGAGATTCCCGGCCGATGGAGACGGAGCGGGGGGGGGGGACGCCCCCGATGGTGGTTACGGAGCCGGGGCAAGATGCCCTGGTGGTGGACGTGGAGCCGTGGCACGGCGCCCCGGTGATAGAGGTGGAGTCGGGGCGCGACGCTCTGGCTGAGGTGGGCGAGCGGGGGGGCCGTGCCACCGCCGTGGCCCCTACTGGAGAGAGGCAGGAGGCGGTCACGCCGATCTGTAGCACGGTCATCCTGCCGGCTTCGGGTCGCGCACAAGGCGTGGCCCAAGACGACGATGGCGGGCGTGCTCCCCCTGCGGGGGTGGCTGCGGCCGAGGTATCGGTGACGTTTTCCTTGGCCCGAGGGCTGCCACAGGCGCCAGTGGCTGGGGGAGCGGCGGAGTGGGATACGGCCGAGGTGGCGCTGCGTCAGGGTCGGCGCGGCCCGAGCGCATGGCCGGAGGAGCCCGGCGTCTCTGCCCGAGTCTGGCGGGGCATGGCGGACGAGAACGAGCTGTGGGCTCGAGCAGAACGGGTCGGGACGGACCTGGAGCGGACCATCGCTGCCGCCGCCGATCTTCATTCCAGGCAGGCACTGGAACTTTTCAAGGTAACCCCGTGCTTATCCATACTGCTTGGTAATTCGTCACCGTTTTTAGTTCGTGCCTTATCCTTGATGGTTCTTCGTGCAGCTTCTGCGGCAGGAGGCGGCAGACAAGACCGCGTGCATCGTGGACTTGTACGCCGATCTTCGTCGGTACCGTCAGGTGAACCTGGACCTGGGCACGGAGGTGACCCAGCTCACCGCCCGGGTGAGGGAGACGGAGGTGGCCGCCCGCGCACACGAGGGCGCCAAGGCTCGCGCGGAGTAGGAACGCGACGCCGAGAGAGGCGCGGTGGAGCGGGGGGCCCGGGCATTGGCCGCGGCGTTGGAGCGGCTCGAGCTCGAGCGCAAGGCACGCGAGGAGGCCGGGAGCAAGCTGCTGGAGGCACAAGGCTAGCTCCAGCGGGAGCGCGAGGCGCTCACGGCGGAGCGGACGCTGCTCGAGCAGGAGCGCAAGGCGCGCGAGGCCGCGCAGTCTCAACTCGCGGAGGCGACGGCCCGGGCAGAGCAGAAGGCCCAGGAGGCCGAACGGCTGGGCCGCTCGCTTCGGGAGAAGGAGGGTGCGTTGGCCACCGCGGAGGACCTGCTCCAGCAAGAGCGCATGGCACTTACCGAGGCCACGGCCTTGGTAGATGGTATGGTTCTATGTTTTCTTAGCTTCCTTGGCTGTTTCTATGTTGGAGTTCGTTTTGACGTGCTCGATCCTTGTCAAGGGCTGCGGAAGGCGGACGAGGTGGTGGCTGTTCAAGCTGCCTACTCCGAGGCTCAGGGGGAGCTCGAAACTCTGAGGGCTGCCGCCGACGCCGCGTGCCGGACATTCAATGCGTCGACATCCCGTCGGGGTTGCAGTCGGGGTCATCATTGCCCAGCCGCCTGAGGTCTTTGAGAGGCTGCGTGGTGGAGCGCCTCGAGAATGCTCTTCACCTTGGTGTGAAGACGAGACTCGGCGTGGTGTCGACCCACTATGACATCGACCTTGCGGCGGTGGCGCGCGGTTATTTTATCGACGCAGACCTGGATGATGACGCCGCCCTTGCTGCTCTCGACGAGGCCGATGACAGTGCCGAGGACGCCGTCACAGCGCTTGCTGCCAAGTTCGGGCGTGAGCTTTTTCCTGGCGAGGACGAAGATGAAGATGCGCGCGCCGACATCGGGCCCAAGGCCGTGGCTGCCCCCGAAGCCGAGGCTGATCCTGAAGCCGACGCCGTGGCGTCCCTTTAGGAGGCCATCGCCTCGGTGCGCCGTGATGACGATGGTCCTGGGGCCCTCGCGTCGGTTCCTTCAACTGTCGCCGCCGAGGCCGCCGCCCTGGGGGGTCTTGACACTGCCGCCGCGCCCCCGCAGGAAGGTGAAGCCTGAAAGGGTCAAGCTTAGAGATCCAGATGTATCTTAGTTTTTAGGAGACTGGCTCTGTACATAAACTAAGTTTGAATTTCGATTGTGCGCTTCGAACTTGTTTGATTGTTCTATTGTGCTATTCTTGGCTTGGAGAGATTTTGGCCGGGTATTTTGAATCTGCGAGTAATTAAGGCGTGGAGTAGAGAGGGAGATGCCGTATCCCTTCGAGGGCGTAGGCGGTCTCACGGCTCAGCCGGCTCCGGCTTTAGTTAGCTCGCGCCCCGCATCTTTCTAAGCGTTCTGAGTTTTAGCACAATTTTTTTAAAAATTGGGACGATTGGGGGGGTAAACCCCCCTGCAGCCCCCGAGGGGGGCTTGGCTCTATCGAGACTAGGTCGAGGATAGGACCAAGTCCCCCTTGTTCATGCTGTTAGTAACAATGTTTCCATGTTTTTCGCAAACTTTTCATCGTTGTTGGCTAAGAACATGAAGTAACAATGCTGAGAGTTTTAAGGATAGAAGCGATGTAGCTGTTGGATGTTCCAGGCGTTGGTGAAGATCTCGCCCTTCTCGTTTGCCAGCTTGTAACTGCCAGGCTTGAGGACCTTGGCGATGATGAATGGTCCTTCCCATGGTGGAGTGAGCTTGTGGCGCTCTCGATTGTCCTGGCGCAACCTTGGCACCAGGTCCCCTTCGTGAAGGTCTCGACGCCGCACCTTCTGAGCTTGATACCGCCGGAGTGATTGCTGGTAGCGTGCCGAGTGAAGCAACGCTACGTCTCGAGCCTCATCCACCTGGTCCAGCGAATTCTCGCGGTTCCGCTGGTTTTGTTCTTCTTGGTAGGCCTTGAGCCTCGGAGACCCGTACTCCAAGTCTGTTGGGAGGACGGCCTCGGCGCCATAGACGAGGAAGAACGGGCTGAAGCCTGTGGCCCTGCTTGGGGTTGTCCTGAGACTCCAAATCACCGATGGCAGCTCAGCTACCCATTTCCAGCCAAACTTGTTTAGCTTGTTGAAGATTCTTGGCTTCAGGCCTTATAGTATCATGCCGTTGGCACGTTCTACTTGGTCGTTCGTTTGTGGATGTGCTACGGCCGACCAATCTACGCGAATGTGATGGTCGTCGCAGAACTCCAAGAATTTCTTGCCGATGAACTGGGTGCCGTTGTCGGTGATGATCGAGTTGGGTACCCCGAATCGGTGGATGATGTCGGTGAAAAACAACACGGCCTGCTCAGATCTGATGCTGGTGATGGCCCGGACCTCGATCCACTTCGAGAACTTGTCAATGGCCACCAAAAAGTGGGTGAAGCCCCCGGGCGCTGGGCGGAAAGGCCCCACGAGATCCAACCCCCAGACCGCAAAAGGCCATGTTACAGGGATGGTCTGTAGGGCGTGCGCCGGGAGATGCGTCTTTCGTGCGTAAAATTGGGACCCTTCGCAGGTGCTCACGACTTCGTTCGCGTCGGCTACGGCGGTAGGCCAGTAAAAGCCTTGCCGGAACGCGTTACCCACGAGGGTACGCAGCGCCGCGTGGTGTCCGCACACCCCGGCGTGGATGTCGCGGATCAACTGCTTTCCCTCGGGGATGGGGATGCATCGCTGCAGAATTCCTGAGGCGCTGCGTTTATACAGTTCGCCGCCGACCGAGACAAAGGTCTTGGCCCTTCTGGCGATGCGACGCCCCTCGGTCCGGTCCGAGGGCAGCTCCCCGCGGTCGATCCACGCGAGGTATGGGCTGCGCCAGTCTTGCGGTCGTGTGTCCACGTCGATTTCCACGGCCTCGGCCGAAGAATTTCCAACGTCGAGGGCTTCGAGCCCCTCTTTCGAGGGGTCCTCTTCCATGGGCTCGACCCCCTCAGCCCCTGAGGGAGTCTTGAGGGCTCCGGCCCTTTGTTCGAAGGGGTGGAGTGAGGCTGGATGTCGAGGCAGTGCTCGACGACCTTCCTCGGAACACCCGGCATGTCCGAGGGTCTCCACGCGAAGATGTCGGCGTTGGCGCGGAGAAAGTCGACGAGCACCGCTTCCTATTTGGGGTCGAGGGTGGTGCTGACCCTCAACGCCTTGCCCTCGGGGGCATTGGGGTCGAGGGGCACCGCCTTGGTGTGCTCTGCAGCCTCGAAGGTGCCCGCGTGCCTTTTGGCGGAGTCGACGGCCTCGTTCGCCATCTTTTCCAAGTCCGCCACCAGGGTCTCGCTATAGGCGAGCGCCTCCGCGCCCTCGACGCACTCGATGTCACACGCGTAAGCATGCTCGTACGACGATCCCACGGTGATGACGCCCTTTGGCCCCGGCATCTTCATCTTGAGGTAGGCGTAGTTGGGGACCGCCATGAACTTGGCGTAGCACGGACGCCCGAGAATGGCGTGGTACGCTCCTGGGAATCCCACCACCTCAAAGGTGAGGGTCTCCGTCCGAAAGTTGTCGGGAGTGCCGAAGCAAACGGGTAGGTCGATCTGCCCGAGGGGTTGGACCCGTTTTCCCGGTGCGATGCCGTGGAACGACGCCTAGCTTGGCCTCAGCTGGTTCGTGCCGATGCCCATGAGCTCTAAGGTGCGGACGTAGAGGATGTTGAGACTGCTGCCCCCGTCCATCAGCACCTTGGAGAATCGTGTGTTGCCGATGACGGGGTCGACGACAAGTGGGTAGCGCCCCGGATTCGGGACATAGTCCGGGTGGTCCTGGCGGCCGAAGGAGATGGTCTCGTCGCGGGGTGAATGGAGAAGACCTCTCGGCGTTCACGTCTTTGCTCCCAGGACGTCGCGTTCATTGTGGCCCCCTCTACGATGAAGAAGACATTCTCCACGGTGTAGTAACCCTTGATCATCTCGCACTATTCGAGGGTGTGGCTGACAGGGCCCTTATGGTACAGGCATGGCTTCTTCAGCATCTCGTCGAACAGGCCTCCCCCCTGAGGAGGGCCTCGAGGGCCTTTGCGGCCTCGCTCGACTGCGAGGGCCTCGTCAGAGTCCTTGTCCTACTGCTGCTGCTGCGCGGCTTGCCGAGGCTTCTTGCCCTTGCCACCTCGTTTCTGCTTTTTAGCCTTTCCCTTGGACTTGCTGCCCTCCGCGGGCAGCTCCTCCGCGCGCTTCCCCTTGGTCTTGCCGTCGAAAATTGCCCCAACAGCTTCCTCTCCAGAGGCGAAGTTGGTAGCAATGTCGAACAGCGCGTTGACGCTGGTGGCATGGTTTCGCCCCAGCTCGCGCACCAGCTCCCGACAAGTCGTGCCTTCAAGGAAGGCGTGGATGATTTCGGAGTCACCCACGCTCGGGAGCTCGGTGCAGCGCTTGGAGAAGCAGCGGATGAAGTCTCTCAGCGGTTCGTCGGCCGCCTGCCGGCACCCGCGCAGGTCCCAGGAGTTTCCAGGGCGCACGTACGTGCCCTGGAAGTTACCCACAAACATCCTGACCAGGTCGTCCCAGTCGTGGATCTGATTCGCGGGTAGGTGTTCGAGCCATGTCCGCACCGAGTCCGCGAGATGAAGCGGAAGGTTGCGGATGATCATAGCATTGTCGGTGGCCTCGCCCAACTGGCAAGCCAGGCGGTAGTCATTGAGCCACGTCTCGGGTTTCGTCTCGCCCGAATAATTGGTAATGGTGGTCGGCTGACGAAAGCGCGGCGGGATGGCGGCCGAACGGATTTTCCGGCTGAACACAGGGGTTCCCGGGGGTTCCGGCGTCGGGCTTTTGTCCTCCTCGCTGTCGTAGCGACCCCCTCGTCGGGGGTGCCTACTGCGGGGAGGTGCCGCGTCCTGCCTCTTCTTGTTCAGGACGTTGTGCGCGTCACCGTCGTTAATGGCGCCTCGTGTGTCCACGAGTCAGTCCTTCGCGGACCTCCTCGTTTCGCGGTCGCCAGTCATGAGCGCCTTCTCGTCGTTCGTTGGTCGGTGAGGCGTCCATGCGTCCCTAGGCGGGGTATGGATAGACTATTCCTTATCCCGCTTGCTTCCTCTGGCTCTCGAACTGGCCTGGTGGCGCATGCGGGAGGCGGAACTTTCTGCTTGTTGAACGGCCGCTTCTTCGACAAGGGCCTGCACCTGGCGCCGCATGTCGCGCGCCTCCGGTGTCGATGGTTTGGGCATGGCCCGAATCAGAGTTACTACGGCGACGAGCTTCTGGCTTGCCCGCGGCGGCATGGCAGGGCTGGCGTCATTGCCATCATTGATGATGCGCGCTTGAGCGATGCGCCCGGCGGCTTGCGCGCGTTCGCCGCGCTCAGGCTGCCGGGCTTCCAGAGTTGCGCGTAACTCCTGTACCTGCTGGCGCTCCTGTCGGATCCTGGCTTCCAGCTCTTGTACCTGCACGAGCTGTGCCTGTGCGAGTGCGGCTTCGCCCGATGGCTCGGCGGGCGCTGGTGGCGGTTCGTCGTGTCCGGCCCCGTCGCGCGTTTCTTCATCCTCTCCCACGGACTCTACTTCGCCGTCGAGGACGAATCATTCCCGCGTGGGGTCGTATTCCCCTTCGCTGGAATCGTCGGAACAGGTGAGGCAGAAGTCTGCGGCGGCCTGGAAGGAGGTAAGACCTTCGTGGTCGCGTAGCCCGGAGTAGTCCAGGCCTGGGTGCTCCTGGCCGCGCACACTTTCCCCGTCGTCCGACTCGGGCTGGGACCCGCCGGACGAGGAAATGTTGAGGTCGCGGATCGAACCCAGCTGGTGACCCGGCGAACCCTCTTGCGCGTTCAGGTTGGCGCTGATTGCCGCGGAGTAGCTTGCGGCCGCGTTGCTCATTCCGTGAGGGAGCTGCGCCGGCTCGGCCGCATTTTCCCAGCGTGCTCCCTCCGCGGGAGCCCCTGGTGGGGGTGCGCCCCCCTGTAATGCGGCAGCGGGCCGGAGCAACATGTGTGCGTCCCAATCAGGGAGGACGACGCATGGGGCAACGCGCCGTTCCACGCGAATCTGCAGCTCGTGCAGTCTTCGACGTCTCCTGAGCTGGGGCGGCGTTGGCGGCGCCGGGGTAATGGCCATCATGTCGGGCGTCCTGGAGGCGAGCAGCATGAGGAGGCCCTCACCGGTCGCTTCGAACTCCAGGCTCCCAAACATGATCCGGTACCCGCGGGGGAGCGGGCCGGGGGACCCCGTGGCGGATCGTGGCGACATGGCCTTGGCGTGGCTCGCCGTCAAGGGAACTGATCGGGTGAAGTGGGTTGATCACAGCGCAAGCCCCTACCTGGCGCGCCACTGTCGGTGCTGAGATTGGCCGCCCAACCTCAGCGCCACACAGAATGCGCTGTGTCCCGTCCCCTGACGGTTGATGCAAGAGCTGACACGATGACACAAGAGTTTATCCTGGTTCCGGCCGCGGGGCCGTACGTCCAGCAGACTGTGCTCGCGGCACTATACTATCTTGCACCGAGGTGCCTGCAGTGGGGGGGGCTACAAGCATGGCGAGAGAGGAGAGGAAGTCTCCAAGTCCCTGAAAATGGGTGTGAGAGTGATTGAGGAGAGTGCCAATATCGTGGAAGGCGGTGATCTTGTCTCCGTTTCCTCTCTCGCCCCCTTCCTCCTTTTATAGGCCAAGGAGAGGGGGAGAGCTACAAGTACAAGTACAGTGTGTGCTACAGGGGCGCGCACTGGAGAGCATGGCGCCGGGCGTGCGGTCGTCCTTGACCCCGGCAGGGGATTTATGGCGAACTCCGGCTTCTGCGGGTGTCACGGCCGTCCCTGTGCTTGTCCTGGAGTGGTTTCGAGGGGCGGCGCCGCCGTAATCCGCGCCCAGCCGCCCGCCGCTGGTTGGTTCGAGGGCGTGGCAGGTGGGGAAGGACGAGAGTTGGCGGCACAGGGGTCGGCACGGCGGTTGCTGTTGACCACAGTGCGCGGCGTGCCCGGTTTACCGGGGAATGGCCGAGAGTTGGTGGATTTGACCCGGCGTTCGTCATCACCGGGCCGCGCCTGACCGGAGTCCGTGCTTGGTCGCTGTTCATATATTCGTTCGAGGGTTCTTCACGCCCATTCGAGGGCTGCACCGGGGGGGAGGACGGGAGCATGTGGAATAGTGGTGCGGAATGACGCCTGCAAGTCCGCACAGGGCCTTGCGCAGCGCCGCATGCGTCCGCACAGTGGCGGTGAGGACGCATAGTGACCGGAGCACGTAGAACAGCGAGCTCTGCGGTGTCAGCGGCGCGGCGTGGGGAGAGATCGCCTTTTGAGTTTGGCGCCCGCCCGATGGGGCGGGCATTAAATGCCGTTGTCGGGCGGGGCGCGCCGCGTCGAGTAGAGGGGTGGCCTCGAGCGAGGCGGAGTTGGCTCGCCTGCTTAAGGGGGTGCGCGGCCCTCGAGCGAGGCGGAGTTGGCTCGCCTGCTGGAGGGGGCGCGCGGCCCTCGAGCGAGGCGGAGTTGGCTCGGCGCCTGACCCGGGGGGTCCGGTTCCCTCGAGCAAGGCGGAGACGGGGGTCGCCACTTGGGTCCCCTCGACAGGCGAGCTCGGACGGCTGTTTTGGGCCGTGATAAGCTGTGACGGGCCGCGCTGCCTTGGTGTCCCTTTCGAGCTGCTGGTGATTCGGCCTTCCGTGGTTAACGTTTTTTGAGGGTGGTTATCCCGATGGTTAGGGGACCCATTGGGTCTGTCCCCGACACCACGGTAAGCCCCCTTTTGGCGACAATAAAATGTTTCCAAAGAGAATCCGAATCTAGGGCTTTGCCATCGAGTTCCAAACGTGAAAAGATAGAATATTGGTGATCCATACAAACTGTACATTGAATAAATTGCATTTAATTTGCCTCCGGAGAGTTTTCTTTTGTCAGCACGGGTATCCAGGTCAATACTTTGAACTTCACTCTTCAGTGAACCGGACAATGCACGAAGTTGTAACTTGAAATTGATTTATGGATCATGCTATACCTGCTGCTAGGCTGCTAGCAGCTAGTAAATTGAATTTGTCTCTACACACTGCTTAGTATTATTCAACTTCATGGTACCTTATCCTTTGTTGTCCATGCCCGTGCAGTTTTTTGTATATACCCAAACTCTGAACCTAATTGTCATATGTCATATTAGGTAGAGTGAAACTAATTGAGAAATATGGTATGACTTTGCGTTTGGACATGTTTTGGATTTTTTCCCCCTTTCCACCTTGAAATAACTCCCTTTCGATGGAGAACCATTGTATGTTATTTGATTCCACATGTTTTGGATTTTTTTTCCTTTTACACCTTATAGATCCTTTCTAGTAACATTCACCTCCTTTCAAACTCTGCTAGGGTTCTCGTTCCTTTGTATTCAGCCTTTTCGTTTCTCTAACATGGAGTATGTGTGTAACACTATCTATATTCAAGCAAATAAAAAGATGTTTTATTCTCTCTCTAGAGTCTACTACTGTAGACAGGACAAACAACATGAAGCCAGAAACCGTAATGGATTCACTTCACCAATCACGAGGAGGAGCACGAGGGCCATTCACGCCCGTGTATACCGGATCCAACCGTCCATCCGTGCCGGGCCCACGCGTCATAATCCCCAGCCAGCCACCAACAGCCCTTCCCTCCCTCCCTCCCTGGCAGCTGGCGCGGGCTGTCCGATCCAGTCGAGTCCACCGCGCCCCTGCCATGTGGGCCAGGCCGCACGTGAGACTCGCGGCCGGGCCCCACCTCCCGACCGTTCGTCCACGTCCTCCACGCCATCCCAGCCGTCCGATCCGCCCTCCTACCCCTAGCCTCCTTCCTCGTATGCGCCGCCCTCTTCTATAAATATCCCCTCCCCTTGCCGACTCCACGGACCCGAGCAGATAAGATCGAATCGAAGCCCGGAGGGGTGAAAGAAGAAAAAAAATTCTCCAATCGAAACTAACCCTAGCGCAGAAGCCGGCGAGCGAGCGAGATGGCGGCGGCGAGGCTTAGGGGGACGGTGAAGTGGTTTAACGACACCAAGGGCTTCGGCTTCATCTCTCCCGAGGACGGGAGCGAGGATCTCTTCGTGCACCAGTCGTCGATCAAGTCGGAGGGCTTCCGCTCCCTCGCCGAGGGCGAGGAGGTCGAGTTCTCCGTCTCCTCGGGCGACGACGGCCGCACCAAGGCCGTCGACGTCACCGGCCCCGACGGATCCTTCGTCAAGGGAGGCTCCGGCGGCGGCGGGGGCGGCTTCGGCTCCCGCGGCGGCGCCGGATCTGGCGGCGGCCGCCGCAGCTACGGCGGCAGCTGGGGCGGCGGGAGGAGATCCGGCCCCGGCGGCGGCGCCGGCGCTTGTTACAAGTGCGGTGAGCCCGGCCACATGGCCAGGGACTGCCCCAGCGCCGACGGCGGCGGCGGGTATGGCGGAGGCGGCGGCGGTGGCGGCTGCTTTAAGTGCGGCGAGCCTGGCCACATGGCCAGGGACTGCCCCGGCGGCGGCGGCGGCTACGGCGGTGGCGGCGGCGGCTATGGAGGAGGCGGCTACGGTGGAGGCGGCGGCGGCGGCGCCTGCTACAACTGCGGCCAGACCGGCCACATGGCGAGGGACTGCGCCAACTCCGGCGGCGGCGGCGGCCGTTTCGGCGGTGGTGGCGGCGGCGGCGACCGCTCGTGCTACAACTGTGGCGAGGCAGGCCACATCGCCCGCGACTGCCACGCGTGAGGCTGATCCGATCGGATCGGATCGCGTCACCCGGTAGTGGTCCGCTCTTTAGATCTCGCCTAAGCCTCTCACTGCGTCTCGTTCGTCGGAATATTGCTTTAGTTTTGCCGATCTGGGCTCGAGCGCCCGCCCGCCTCCTTTATAGAGGAGCCGCCTCTTTTTTTCTCTCTCTTTGTTTCGCTTTGGATTTGGTTCGTAGGAGAACTGGTCAAGTTATCGTCGCGTGCTGTGAGTCTCGTCAGTTGGTCGTCGTTAAGGTTAAGAAGAACAAGTGAGAAGTGAGATGGATTGGTTTTGTATTGCTGAGGAGATGACAAAATCTGCCTCCTTTTTTGTGGTTTGCTGCCCCAGATGGAAAAAGACTATTATCATTGTCCTCGATTAATCCTTGTGTCCATGATTTCCTCAGTTTGCTTGCATGATGAATTGATTTGTGAGGGATTAGATTGTGATTTGAATGGGCAACAGGCCTTTGATACAACAAGAATCCTCTGTTGTTTGTGGTGGTACGGAATCGTTGCTGCTCATCTGGTGCTGTGATACAACAAGGAGTGATTTAGTTTTGTTGTGGTTGCAGTGCTGGAGAAAGAGAAAAGGGTGGTGATGCTTCTGCTCGTGTCGTGCGTGCGGTTTTAGCTTTTTTGCTGCATCTGGGTGACACGGGTGTCAGTTGAGCCATGGCTGCCTGCCTGCTGTCATGTTCCTCATCTGTCTTCTGTCTGGGGGCTTTACCCTCTCTCTGATGACTTTACTCTGCTGTGTACTGCTAGTGTTTGGCTTGTTGCCCTGCATACATTATCCACGGAGCCATGGCTCTGTTCTTGAGGCTGGATGGTTGCATTTGGGTTTGGATATTGGGGATCAATGACAATATGCATTTGTCGGTAGTACTCTTGAGATGCCTTTGTTTTTGCAATGTATAAAAGGGAACTGTTGTGCACTGACGTACAGACGAATTGAGTTTCGGTCTTTTAGTTTCCAACTTTACCCCTAAGATTAGGAACGTAGGTGAAATTAAAAACTAATTACATAGTTTTTTTATTTTATGATATGAATATTTTAAGTCTAATTAATCCATGTTGGATAATTATTTATAAATACAATATGCATTTGTCGGTAGTACTCTTGAGATGCCTAATGTATGAAAGGGAACTGTGGTGCACTGACGTACAAACGAATTTTAATTTGATTTTCACGCGCTAAACTTTATGGCTGTCACATCGGATATAAATATGTTAATTACGAGTATTAGATATAGATTAATTTCGAGGAGTAATTTATGAGACGAATCTATTAAGTCTAATTACATTATGATTAGACAATATAACGCTACAGTAAACTATGGTAATTATGTATTAATTATAGTGAAATTAGGCTTGTTAGGTTCATCTAATTTTACT
Source organism: Echinochloa phyllopogon (assembly GCA_033239725.1). Classification (NCBI taxonomy): domain Eukaryota; kingdom Viridiplantae; phylum Streptophyta; class Magnoliopsida; order Poales; family Poaceae; genus Echinochloa; species Echinochloa phyllopogon. Next base: position 1,427,709 of record BTCW01000010.1, on the reverse strand, counting down.
TATTTAAAGCGCTAAACTTTAGCAACTGTATCCAAACACTACCTAAGTTTCATCACTAAAAAAAATGATTCTCGTCTCACTAAAATGCTGGTACATACATGGGGTACTATATGTAGATGAAGTGCTAAATATATATAAATTAAAAACTAATTGCATAGTTTTTTTTACTTCGCGAGATGAACATTTAAATACAAACGAAATGCTATACAGCGACATGTTAATCATACAATGTCAATTTTAACTGTTGGATCAACCTATTGCTGGATGCCGGCTTGACGTATATTTCATTGCAGCACACCTGCTTTGTCAGGTGGCTAGTGGGTGGATGTACGGTTTACACTACAAAATTTTTAAGTGGTGAGATCAGATGCCTGGCTATCCTGTTCACAGTTTTTTTTTCCGTGTGCACAACGGATGGTTGATAAGATTTTATGCTGAGGCAATTGGTGGCTATCAAGCATGGAGGTTATTATTCTCAGCGTATCGTATCATATACTATTTTTATTTTACATGTTAGAGAGAATAAATACTACTACTCTGTTCTCATATTTTTTAATCCACCATAATAAACACAAACCCATTAAATTAGACATTTAACTCTTTATGAGGAAGTAGACACTAATCTAGTACTTTTATGGTACATAATAAACTTAAATGTAATAATTCTATATAAACCTCTGACATCATGCGTCCATGCATGCATAATTATTAATTAGAAATGGTCTACGAACTAGTGAAAGGTGAAACAAGTGGACTTGTTTTGGTGAGGTAGTTTTTCATTTCTTTGCGAGATTGTCCAATATTACAGGGCATCCGCTTTCCAAAGCAGAAATTACAAGTGTCCTTATTATATTTCAATTTTATGCCTGGCATTGCATACAATATTCCAATGCCTTCGGTAACTTCCTGAATTGATTGTTCTGATGTTGCTAGATCACCAATTTGGAGAAAGAGGTCATGGGGGTTAGGATCTCAGGTGTTTCCCTCCTAGTGTAATTTGTCATGACCTTGTTGGAGCACCAATTTGGAGAAAGAAGTCGAGGTCATTGGGGTTAGGATTTCAAGCGTTTTGGGGCTAGGATTTCAGGCGAGTGCAATTTCTCGTGGCGCTATAAGAGCACCACTTCGGAGAAAGAGATAGTTGGATATGATTTCCATTGTTTCCCTCCCAATACATAATTTGTTACGACACTATCGGAGTGCCACTTTGGAGGAAGAGTTTTTTTTCTTGAGATTGTCCAACAAGGAGGTTGTTGATTTGGAGAAAATGGTCGTTGGGTTCCCTCTGAGTGCAATTTGCCGCGATGCTGTCGGAGCATAAATTTGGAGATAAAGGTTGTTAGAGTTAGGATTTCAAATGTTTCCCTCCAAACATACAATTTGTCATGACACAATCGGAGCACAACTTTGGAGGAAAAGGCCATTGGGGTTAGGATTTCTAGTTTTAGTTACGATTGTTAGTGCGGCCAAGGGGAGGTGCGCCAGTGGAAGAAGTCGTTGGCTAGGACAAGGAAGCAAAGAGATTAGAGAGTTGCGGAATGGACTCCGAGGGGAGGCCGAGAGGCATCGAGGTTATTGTAAATAGGTGTGGTGGCCAAAGGTCGGAGGCGTGAGGAAAGGAGAATGCGGCCGGGCTCCATTGTATGTTATCTAAAAATCATAAATGGTAAACAATTAAAGGAATCCTCTCCCCTCGCGTCGTCCCTCCCAGGCGACACGAGGGGCACCGCCTCGCCGCCGGCGAGGAGGCCTTGGCCGGGTTTGCGTTGGCCGCCGCCGCTACGGCGCGTGGCTGCAGCGGCCCCCCTCCCCTCCCCCTTCAACCTTCCTTCCCTCCTCCCATCGCCGCCCTTTGTCGCGCTGCCGCTGCCCGCCCACCATGTCCGGTCGCCGCCCGCCCGCGTGGGGATCTCGGCCGTCGAGGTCATCGTGCCGAGGTCTATACCCCCGCCCTCGGGCTGGCGCCGCGGCCGTCACCGCCTCCGCTGGATCCGCCGGATCCGCTGCCTCCGCTACCGGATCCGTCGCCTCCGCCGCCGGATCCACCACCCTCATCGCCGGATCTGTGTTGTCGGCCGCCGTTGCGGCGGAGGTGCGCCGCCGGCCGCCTCGGGGGTGGTTCTTCTGCGCTGTCGGCATGGTTGCCATTCGCGGGGGGTTGTGCATCTTGGGTAGGGGAGGGGTGATGGAGAAAGCCCAGTGATGGCGATGCCCTTGGGCGCCGTTTACCTTGCTGAAGGCATCATGCATTCCCCCTCCTCCCTCTTCATCTCCGGTGTTCTTCCGGGTGAAATCCCTGACCATGCTTGGTCGGACAACGATGACGCCTTTGACGTCGCCCCCTCCCTTGAGGCGTTGTCTTGGAAGTGATTCCGACACCGCCCCCGGTGGGCCTTGCCATGCCTCCCGCCTGGCGATGGTTCCTGACCTTTTTCATGGTGGTTCTGCTCCTGCGTCTGCCTTCGCTTCTATCGTCCACCTCGCCTGGGTTGCTTAGATCGTCGTCATCGTCGTCTGGCGGATGCTTTGCCGCTACCTGTGTTGCTCTGGCGGATGCTTTGCCGCCGTGGTCGTTTCGGTTCTCCTGTTGCTTGGGCGGATGTTGTGCCGCCGTGGTCGTCTTGGTTGGTTCGGCGGATGCTTTGCTGCCGTGGTCGTTTCGGTTCTCGTGTTGCTTGGGCAGATGTTGTGCCGCCGTGGTCGACTTGGTTGGTTCAGGCGAATGCTTTGCCGCCATGGTCATATCGGTTGGGGGATGCTTTGCCACCCCCGTTGTGGTGTGCTTGATCGTTGGTTCGGGCGGATGCTTTGCCGCCGTGTTGTGCTTCTAGGTGGATGCTTTGCCACTATTGGGTTCTTTAGCGTCCGTGACGAGGTTATCCCTTTCTGCAGGTTAAAGAGAGCAGTCTTGCCTAGGTTTTTGGGTTGGTGTGTGTCGGAGTTGTTGTCGCTCTTTGCTAGTTGGTCCGTTGGCCGTTTGTTTGTTGGCCTTTTTCAGTTTTTTTTCTCTTTTTAGTCATTTGTGCGCTTGTGTTGGTCAACTCCTATTTGGCCTAAAATGAGCACGATTTGTAAACTGCTTTCTGTTTAATGAATACGTGCTAAGCCACGTTTGAAAAAAAATCACAAATGGTGGTGGCCTGTGGCCTGGGCTTGCTTTGCCATTTCCCCCCGGCGGGTAAACGCCTGGGGCTGGTGGGCGACGGCCGCGTGTCAGCGGCGCCATGTGCCAGCTACCTGAGACTGTGAGGTGGGCCAGGCCACTGTACCACTCGATGATCATCATCATATACTAATCATGTGTCCCGTGGGCCGGCCTCACAGCCTCTCTTGCCGGCCTCATCATCTCAGCCCGGCCAACACCATATGGAACATGTGGTTAGCAATCTTTCAAATTCAATCTCAATCCGGCCTACCCTCGCTCTGCCTGAAAGATCTTCAACTCGCCTGAGACTGAAGGAGTAGTACGTTGTTTTGTTCGATTATGGAAACCACGCGCCTATATATAAATCTTCAACTCATGGCCACACATTTGTTTAAGAGCCACCTTGCATGCAGTGCGCTCAAGGGGAGTCTGTTTGACTTGTTTTCATTCCCTGGTGGTATTTGAGATGATTGATTATTCCAAAGTTAGAGGCTGAGGAATGAGCTCAGACCACTTGATGGAAGTATATGCCTCTTCTCTTATTTTATATTATATAAAAATTCTATTGCTATTTTATTAGTAGTTCCGAATTACTATTCGTGGTTAAATTTTTCTCGTAACGTTTTACCACTCATCTTATCTAAAAATTAGTCTAAATATTTTTTTGAAAAAAATCAATATCGATAATAGTAATGTAGAACAGATGGAGTATTACATATCATAGCATTCCGTTCTAAATTATCGATTGTCTTAAGTTTTTTAAATACATACGTAGTGTATATTTGGATGCAGGAAAACTATAAATCTCGAGAAAAGCAAAAATGACATACGATTTGGAGTGAAGATAGTAGTACTAGTACTTAGCAATACCGCTATGATCTATGGTTACTAGTTTAATTAGGTTTGGTGTTGCTTCTTGTTTGCCAAGTGGATGGACCCTCGGAGGGTTTCCCTTACTTGGATAGGATATGATTCTCCTACGAAGCTAATAATACAATAAAAGCGCACGCAGTATGAAATATGCTAGCCTCGCCTTTTTTTTTCCTTTTCTCTTCTGGTTTCTTTTCTTCTCGCTCACCGGCGCATCGCATCATATTCATATCCCTTTCGTTCTATCTGCTGGTAGCAGCTTTACATCATAGCGAGATCGAGACGATGCGTATCCATCCTGATGCGTATCCGATCGCCGGGCAAGATTATGTTCATGTTCCTCCCCTCCATGGTTGACGCCGATCGAAATCGACGCGCGCGCATGACGTAGTACCAAGCAATCTGCTTAATTGTGGCAGGGCGCAGTCGCATCCGGGACCATTTCGTAAGACAATCGGACTATTTGACATCGGAAACGGAATTTTAAGGGCCAAATTGGACTATTCAAGAGGTGGAGGACCGGATGGATCTGCGGCCAAGAGTTGAGAGGGACCAACTCGATCATTTTACTCATCTTAATCACCTCATCAGCGGCATCACAAGGCGGTTTAGTTAGTTTTATTTTATCACCCCTCGTGTCTCCCACTCACAATATGATGTATATATTAACATTCGGCTAATTATATATGATTTCATCTGTTCCACTTGTTCAGCTAGCCTCCAACGTTGACTATCAATCAATTATGTTCTATTCTTGGCTCTCGCTTTGGACTCTGTTATATCACGCTGATTACAGAAAAAAAAGAAGCTTGTCAAGACATGCCAGTCAAAAGTCACGGAGTTCTTTACGTCACTTATTTTACGTATTGGTAAATAATGTTAAACCGTTACTTATTTTAAAATTTTAATATGTCCATAATAATTTTGAAACTCCTCTACAAACTTCTAAAAAAATGTTGCGCGCGCGTGCACACACGCCAGCTCCCCACGCACTCCTCTCTCTCTCTCTCTGAGTCTCTGTGCACTGGAGCCGGATTGCCAAAGCCAGTCATAAGTCAATGCCATGTGGGACCGAGGTGTCAGCCACGCACCCACCCTGCCACCACCAGCCCACCAGTGTCGTCGTCTCGTCTGGGCCCCCAACCTCCTATTATCCTCTCCGTCTTGCTCCCCCTCCCCTCAATCTTCTTCGTCCGAGATGGCGGCGACCACGCTGCTGGCGGGCTCGCCGTGGCTGCGCCTCCGCCTCCGCGGGGGCGCCTCCGCTGCCCCCCTCCGCCGCCACATCCACGCAGGCCGGGCCCTCTCCGCCCGCGGCCGCGTCCGCGCCTGCGCCGACGACCACGCCGGCCCCGTCCGCGTCCGCTTCGCCCCGTCGCCCACCGGAAACCTCCACGTCGGGGGAGCCCGCACCGCTCTGTTCAACTACCTCTTCGCGCGCTCCAAGGGCGGGGCCTTCGTGCTCCGCGTCGAGGACACCGACCTCGAGCGCTCCACCCGCAAGTCCGAGGAGGCCGTCCTCGCCGACCTCACCTGGCTCGGCCTCCAGTGGGACGAAGGTCTCTTGCACCGTGCCTTTCACATTCCGAATCCTACTCATCACGTACGCTGTGAGCATAGGCATCATCATGTCGCTTGATTAGTACTCCGTACTTTGTAGATTTATTAGTCCGTGCCTGGTGCAGCCATTTTTAGTCCTTCTATCAAAAATACCTGCTGCTAATTGCATCTAGCGTCCTGGGTTTACGGGTCAAAACCTAAATTGAACTCTATAGGTGCGGAGGGTTAACTTGTTTGGTACTGTAATTGGCAAATTTGTTGCACTCTATGACTTGAGGCTTTAAGAAACATTGGTTCCAGAGCGTGTGATCGATCCAAGTCTAGAGATGTTAATTTGATACTATCACTTTTTGTAAAGCGACGCCACATACAATGGCGGAGGAAATGACCGCCTCTCTTATGTGTATTTGGTTAGGTCCGGATGTTGGCGGGGAGTTTGGCCCGTATCGCCAGTCAGAGCGGAATTCTCTGTACAAGCAGTATGCTCAGAAGCTCTTGGAATCCGGCGCGGTTTACCGCTGCTTCTGCTCCAGTGAGGTACCCTTCTCTTTCATGGGTTTGCATGATACATGTGTTATAAATAAATTGCAGCTGATTTCCGTGTCCCCAGCCTCCACATGTTGTTCGTTCTATTTATGAACAATGGCCAGTGCAGAGGTCTTCTAAAGAATTCTCTGCCTTTTTAGCAAAATACTTGATCCATTGTATCCTAGAGAAAATTCCTAGCGATCAAATTTCTCACGGTTCACAATTCTAAGTAATAACTAAATTTGAAATCATTCGACATGACCTGCAGTAGCTTCTACTGCTCATATGTTTGTCTGGTTTCATAATTCTTATCATCACTTCAGGAACTTGAGCAAATGAAGGAAGTTGCAAAGCAGAGGCAACTCCCTCCTGTGTACATGGGCAAGTGGGCAACTGCTTCGGACGCTGAAGTGGAGCAGGAGTTAGAGAAAGGAACACCTTACACTTATCGGTTCCGTGTGCCAAAGGAAGGGTCATTGAAAATTAATGACCTTATTCGTGGCGAGGTAATATTGAAAGTTCCAGAACACAAGCTTTGGCACTGCCATGCTGTTTTACTACCTTTAAGCTTGCATTACTGATAATTGCATATTGTCAAAATGATATACATGAACTGATCAGCGGATAGTTTCATAAAGGTCAGCTGGAACTTAGACACGCTTGGTGATTTCGTGATTATGAGAAGCAATGGGCAGCCTGTGTATAACTTCTGTGTGACAGTTGACGATGCTACCATGCAAATCTCTCATGTCATCAGGTAACAAGGAAAAATAATCCTGTTTCAATATTTAGTTGGAATGGTCTAGCAGATTAGCACTCTTGTAATAACTTGTTTATCATGTTTTCTTACAGAGCTGAGGAGCATTTACCAAACACACTGCGGCAGGCTCTAATTTATAAAGTAATTTCCTCTGCTTGCTATTATATTGTATATCATGATATGTGTTTTGACCCTTTAAAAGCAATCTCAACATAAATATGTATCCTGTAACGCTATGATCTGCTACAGGCTCTTGGGTTTCCAATGCCTTCATTTGCCCACGTGTCACTTATTCTGGCTCCTGACAAAAGCAAACTGTCAAAACGTCATGGTGCTACTTCTGTGGGGCAGGTAACTAACTGGTCATTTACAAGGCCACTTGTTTATCTGTATCTGATTATTTGATTGGAGAGGCATGCTCTTTGTGTTCTTCTCTATTGATTTGTCTTTACCATTGCTAACAATGTCGGATATTTCCCCACAATGTCTACTTTTAAAAGGTATATAATAAAAAACAAAGCTTCTTTTTCTTTGGACAGTATAAAGAGATGGGATATCTACCTCAGGCCATGGTTAATTATTTAGCACTACTGGGCTGGGGTGATGGTACTGAAAATGAGTTCTTCACTATTGATGATCTAGGTAAGTTTTCAATAATTCATTCTTATCATTTCACTTTTTTGTAAAAAGGAGCATAATGATCGCTTGTTCACATATTCTTACTTTGGCTCTATTTTTATTTGCAGTTGAAAAATTCACTATCAGTCGTGTCAATAAGAGTGGAGCAGTCTTTGATGCAACAAAATTAAAGTAAGATCCTATTTGCCAAGTTTCTCTTTCTTAAAGATTTGATATATTCAGAGCAACTGATTTAACCTAGGAGTTTGCTGCCACTTCCTTTTTTGTAACTTCGGTTTCAATTATATGAGAACTATAATTATTATGAACTTGCTTGGAGGCTATTTCGTGGACTTTTAAATAGGCTGCCTGAGAGTACCTCTAGAAACCGGGATGTGAAAAACCTCGATGTCACATGAGCTGAACTGGACAATTGAAATAGGAAACAGCTAAATTCTAGGGTCACTTCCAAGATATTGAACTAGTTTATTCATAAGCTGGCTAAAATACTGTGAGCGTAAGTGAGAGATGCCCACTGCACATTTTCTTGTCTGCTCTGTTGCATGTTGAAGCACAACACTTTGAACCATGCTGATATTGACCCTTGGCCTTCATTGTTTGCTACCTTTTTTATACTCTCTCGGCCTGTTCAGTGTTCCCTTCAAAAGTGCAATCCTTTTGTGGTTCATCAGTATATTTTGACACTGAGCTTCTGTACTTCAATAGATGGATGAATGGACAGCATCTAAGATCATTGCCACCAGATGAACTCATAAAAGCTTTTGAGGATCGGTGGAAGGACACAGGCATTCTCCAGGAGTCCGAAAGTGGTTTTGCCAAGGTAAAATTGTAATTTGTTGCTCTCCTGTGCACCCGAATGTTTCTATATTGAAAGCACATATTAAAGGGGTATATATGTGGATATGCCAGAGCATCCAACACACTATTTGGTTTCAGTAGCGGTTCTTTTGTACAATTTGAAATGGTATATATGTGGATATGCCAGAGCATCCAACACACTATTTGGTTTCAGTAGCGGTTCTTTTGTACAATTTGCAATGGTAAGCATAATAAAGCTACCAAGCAGAGAGTAACAGGTATTATGTGCTATCTGAAAAGCTGCTTCTTAACACTAATTTTGGGATACACAATTGTATCCAGGAAGCTGCCGAACTTTTGAAGGATGGTATTGATCTGATAACGGAGGCTGATGCTGCTCTTACAAATTTGTTGTCATATCCCCTTCATGCTACTTTAAGCAGGTCTGCAAAGACAATATACTGGATTAAATTTATTGACTTGTGAAGTTGTGATTCATATTTTATTCCTTAGAACTTCCTTGTACATGGTTGGCAATGTTGTCATCTTGGTAAATTCCTATGATTGAGTTGTTTGTTGTAGTTGGCCAGCTTCACTAAGCGAACCACTCTTGTGAATTGTGATTGTATTCTCCAGTGATGAAGCTAAACCTGTTGTGCAAGACAAGATTTCGGAGGTTGCTTCAGGTCTTATTTCGGCTTATGATAGTGGTGAACTCACTCAAGCAATAGCTGAGGGCCATGATGATTGGCAAAAGTGGGTGAAAGGATTTGGCAAGTCTCTCAAAAGAAAGGTCTGTGTGACTATAACCTCTCTGTTTTTTTCCCTTCTGTTGTGCTTTTGACTTCCTTGCCACTGGATCGGTGGCTTCTTCTGTAAGTGACCTATCTCACCTAAACAATGATGTCAGGAATGATGAAATTGCAGCAGAATCATTTGATGCAAATCTTGACAGTCCTAGCAACCTTTTGTATCTAGCAGTGAACCTATCAATAACAAATAATTGACATACTTTATCTTTTTCTTGTATCCATTTGTGACCAGGGCAAAGGGCTCTTTATGCCGCTCCGAGTATTGTTGACTGGGAAGCTTCATGGGCCAGAAATGGGTGGCAGCATAGCCCTTATACACAAAGCTGGCATCTGTGGAGCGGTGACTCCTCAGTCAAATTTCATAACTCTAGATGAGCGGTTCAGGATCCTCAAGGAGGTTGACTGGGAGTCACTGGTGAAGGAGCAGGAGTCCCCTGCTGAATCAGCCGTCCCTGCTGCATCATAGGACATAGATCGTGCTTGTAGGTGTTGATATCAATCAGTGATGAGTTTTGTTTGGTGTGATGTGTTGAGCCTGAGGAGTTTTGCCTATTTTTCTCTGTTTTGGATGCCTAGAACTGAAGCCCCAGTGGCAGTAGTCCATTGGTTAATAATGCAGAATTTTTTATCTTAGGTTGATTCTGTAATGGCCATATTGAGTGATGATTAGGTGACCGAGGATCTTGTTTTCTGAATCCAGATGTTCCTAGACATGACCTTTTTTTGGTCGTGTTGTTCCTAAATATGGCATGAGAACCCCTGTTGGGCTTTGGGTAATTCAAAATTGAGCTGTTTGGTTCAGAATTTTGACGAAATCCATAGAATTACCTGTTACCGTGTTTATCGCTTGCGAGAGCTAAGCCTTCTCTCTCGTAGTCTCATCTTGATCTCGGGATGCTTATGAAACCAAACTTTGCATCAGAGGGTTAAAAGTCAAGATGGGGGTGGTTCAGTTCGATCCGGTGGTTTGTCGAACCAAACCAAAAAAGCAAACCTAATGGGCCCCTAATACAACCAATGAAGAAACGCCGGAGCGATGGATCGGAACCACGATAACCACAGGTTCCAGCGGATCGATCCGCCCCGGCTCTTGTATCCTCCGGCCGAGGCGCCGCTGCCTGAGGCATACCTGTTGTTCGACATCTAGGGCAAGACGAAGGAGCCGCGTTGTTCGCTGCCAGCGTCGGATGATGAGCGTTGGATGATGATGACGAGGAGCGGTGCGGTAGAAGCTTTGTGCTGCCTTGCAGTGGCAGCAATAATGGATAGAAGCGAGGATCTACATAAGAGACATGCTCTTCTAAATGTTCCAAGTACCCGTCGCAGCCAAAGGTAGTCACCGGAGACGACACACTGGCCAGGGTGCACCGTAGTTTCAGCCTCGCTTCGCCTCTATTCGCTTGCTTGCAGGGCTGAAGGATGGACGGGTCGACCCACCTGACCCTTGGGATCATTTTGCCGAACCGAATGGACCGATCCATGACCCTGCAAATCATGATTGGGTTGCCGTGGATCAAACCAAAGCCCCTTAGGTGCATCCACGCCCATCTTGAGTTAAAAGACTAAAGTGGGGGACAAAATGCTCACCGGGAGCAAGGAAACCAAACTTTGCGTCGGAAGGGTTAAAAGACTCGGCAAAATATTCGCTGTGAGGAACAAACAGTCGTGCACACGAACTTATTGTTTTGGAGGATTTCGGCCCCAATTCATCTCCTTTTCTTTTAGTCTATAGTGGTTTAGCCCTTTTTTTAATTTCCGAGTCGTTTCTTATTTCTCTGAATATGGAGTGCCGTCACTATACTTTTATACTTTTACGTATGTTATCGATTGATCACCTCTACTTTAAGGTATATCGTTTGATGCCCTATCTTTCCTGCCTACTCCCTCCGTCCCTATTCATCTATCGTCGGGGAACGGGATCGGTAACCAATGCATCCCTAGCAATTCTATAGAGCAATGATTTGCTAACGGACACATCATCAACTTGTTTACACTAAACAAATCAATGCGTGGTTGTCAGGGGAGAGAAAAAGATGAGACCGTGTGGTTTTGTGTGCATGGTGCGGTGCAAGCCAGCAGGTATGCAGCTACGGACTCTAGATAGAGTAGAAAACGACACTTATTACGGGACACTCTACTGCAGCTTTAGCGACAGAAATTTAGAGACAGAGGGAGTACTATCTATTCTCTGTCATCTTCCTCCATCCCTTATCACTGTATGACATTCTTCATACCCACTAGCTAGCCATCCTCCTCCTCCATCACGTCGTCATACCATTCATCGGTCACTTCCATTGCTACATGACGTCTTCATTTTAGCCCTACCTCACTGCATTGCTTACAAAGCCATCATCACCACCGCCATCTAACATCCTGGCGTGTGGCGTACCATTGTACTCACAACCTCCATATCATTTCGTCTATCTGCCCATCAATCACCTCTACCGTGGTCTTGGACTCTTGGTCTTGCCTATTTAGGCCAAGCTCAATACAAGCACCAAATAGTATACGCCTCAGCTAAAAATGATAGGCCATACACCCCAAAAAAGACAGAGCTACCAAGCTCTGAACGCAGCTCTCTCTACTCTCCAGTTACATATGTTGCTTTCATCCAACCCTTTTGTCAGCCTGGGCGTTCGCTGCCTCTCTCTGCAAGCACCTCTGATGGACTGTAAGGCTCCTATTCCATGTGATATGGACACGGAACGCACAACACCGGGCAGCGTTGGGCCTGGCCTGACATCCTCACTTTGCCACTTCCCTCCACCAATCATTCTCACCGTTCATCCAGTTTTTCTCCACGGGTCATTCCTCTCTGTCAAAGAAAGGTTTAAATCAATTGAGGGATAAGGGTGGAGCAGAGGAATGAAAAAAAAAGTTGAGTCTGTAATCTCGTTGGATTTTGATTTTTTTTCTTGATTAGTTTTTTTTGAAAACTTCTTGATTAGTTTTTGATTGATACCTTAACCCCTCGTAAACCCCTTGGTTAATGGTTAGGGATGGTGGTGCTTGGAGGACCGTGCCACGCTTCACAATTTGTGCCCTCTCTTTTCGCAAGCAAAAAAAAACCTTTTTGCGCTCTCACCGGGTTCCTCCCTCCCCCAGCGAAAACCCCGCCGCCACCGCCGCCGCCGCCGCAGCTTCGGGGCCCTAAACCCTAGCCATGGCGTCCTCCATACTCTCCGACTGCTCCTCCGCCCGCCTCCTCCCTCTCCGCCGCGCCCTCCTCCCGCAGCGGTTGCCCCGCATCCGCCCCTGCCCCGCTCCTCTAGCATCCCCCAGGCGCCTCTCCGTCGCCGCTCGGCCCCAGCTGCTCCCGCGCCCGCCCCGCATGGATTCGGTCCCCGCCGCCGAGTCAGGTGCGCGTCCTCGTTCACGCTCACTCCGGATGATGCTGCCACGCTCGTATTCTAGGGTGTTTGTATTGTCTTCTGTCCAATTTTGTGCTCGGGTTGCGACATGAAGGATGTGAAACCTTTAGATAGGTTTTTGCTAGTGTGAAGAAATTTAGGTGGTGCTAAAAATGAAACAGGGAATGTATTCCCTGGAAGGAATGGTTATTTATCAGTTTATAAATGTAGCGACAAGTGAAATGTTCCATATTTTACATCTTAGTCTATTTTGTGTCACCCTGACTCTATCAATTTTTTTTCATTCATCTTCACTTGTAGCAACTGTCTCAGCTGATGCATCCGCCAAAGTTATTGATGGGAAGCTAGTGGCGAAGCAAGTAAGAGAAGAGATAGCTGTTGAGGTCACCAGGATGAAGGACGCGATGGGCATAGTGCCTGGCCTGGCGGTCATTCTTGTTGGGTCGAGGAAGGATTCACAAACTTATGTGCGAAACAAGAAGAAAGCATGTGAAGCGGTTGGTATAAAGTCTTATGAGGTCAACTTGCCAGAGGACAGTTCCGAGGAGGAGGTTATCAAGCACATAGAGAGCTTTAACAGCGACCCTTCGGTGCATGGCATCTTGGTTCAGTTGCCGTTACCTCGGGTGAGTTTGTGATTGTTGCTACTCTATTATTGGTCAGTATAAATGTATAACCGACAAAATAGGAGACAGGAATTGCATTTGCCTCCTAGCAACTGACAACTAGAATATTTGAGTTTTACTTTATTTTGCTTGTCAATATACCTAGACAGTATATGGCGTAACTGGGTAACGTGTTTTATGCATACTATCTGGTTAAGGCTTCTTGAATGGTAGAGATATTTCCATTTCTTGTCTTGAAAGTGTTAAAAGTAGCCATCTGGTTAATTGATTGAATGGTAGAGTTTAACAATGGAACCTCCCAAATGTTTACATTCCTTGATGTCCTGGGAATGTTAGAAGTATCGCTCTGGTTAGGAGGCATTGTTTAATGAGTCATATGTATTCTGTGAACTTTGTTATCTTCATGTGTGCTATTAGATGTTCCAGTAGTTGCAGTTGCAAATTTGAGAACATTGAGTGCTTTTAGTATCAAGAAGTAAATGGCTTTCATCAACTAATCACATTTCTGTTGTGAAATCATTTGCAGCATATGAACGATGAGAACATTTTGAATGCTGTCAGTATTGAAAAGGATGTTGATGGCTTTCATCCCCTAAACATTGGACGACTTGCAATGCAAGGTCGAGATCCGTTCTTTGTCCCTTGCACCCCAAAAGGATGCATGGAGTTGCTGCACAGATATGGAGTTGAAATTAAAGGGAAGAGAGCTGTTGTAATTGGAAGAAGCAATATTGTTGGAATGCCTGCTGCGCTGTTGTTGCAAGTACGAACTGATTCTTCTTTATTTCTAATAGCTGGAGCAACCTTTTTTGTACTGTTTGATTAATCCACCCATCTTTATATGATTATCAGAAAGCAAATGCAACTGTCAGCATTGTACATTCACAAACTAAGAACCCTGAGGAAATAACAAGACAGGCAGATATAGTCATCGCAGCTGTTGGAGTTGCGAATTTGGTCAGAGGGAATTGGATAAAGCCTGGAGCAGCTATTATTGATGTTGGCATCAACCCAGTTGATGTAAGACACCCTTTTTTATGTCATGTAAAATCCCATTAATAAATTACTAGTAGTAGTGTATTGCCATTTTATGTCATTTCTATTTTTATTACGCTTTATGTGGGTTCTTTTGGGTTTCATCTCTAGTTTACCCTTGCTTGGGGACTAAAAGGCTTCACTGTTGTTTCATATACCTTTATTTTTTTTTCTTCTCTGTGTTTATTCATATATATATATTTTTTAAAAATCCATTGGCTTTAACTGGATGCATATTTCTGAATGGAAACAGAAGACTGTATCAACTATCTTCAACTGTAAACTTTGTATTCTAGATTGCCTCTTTGAACTTCGCTATATCAGTATGACTTACATGAGTGCAGGTGTACCTGCCATTTTCTTTTTTTTAAAAAAAAAATCCTAGCAAGTTACTTGTTGCACCTGGAACCCTTGTTTGTATTGCATTTGGTTCAGAAGATACGCAGAACTTATACAATTGTAGAACAGCAATAGTTCTAGGTTGTTTCTTTTTGTGTGTGTGGAGGGGCTGAGGGTCGGGAGAAGTGGGCTTCCACCCTCTTCATGTCATTGATCAAATCCAAAAAGGGCCTACTTCTGTGGTCCCCATTCAGAATCCATTTATTAATACTGGAATTGGCTTCTTAAATTTATGAGCCCCATGTTATAGTGTTCCAGGTGACATTTCTTCACATTGTATTATATGAGTGTTTAGCATGTGGCGATTGATCAATTAATACTCTTTATATCTGTCCTATCCATGAGCTTGGTTCTGTATGTTGTCGTATCCTAGACATCATCTGCATCTTTCAGTGGCTATTGTCTCTTTTCCTAGGCCTTTGCAGCTTCATATTGCTTTTCTTGCTTGATATGTTTACTAATGATTTGGAATGCTGCAGGACCCGGAGAGCCCTCGGGGTTATAGGCTTGTTGGAGATGTCTGTTATGTGGAGGCCTCCAAGGTTGCTGGAGCTATCACACCGGTTCCTGGTGGTGTTGGGCCGATGACAATTGCAATGCTTTTGTCAAACACACTTGAGTCGGCTAAAAGAATCCACAAATTCAAATAACTGCACGATCCAACAGAAAGTTGGTGATGGGTGCCTAACGTCCGATGTAGACTACAAGCAAGGCTTGGCTCAACTGTTCTATGTGCCTTCTGCTGGTACAGGGGTACTAAAAAATAAATTTTGACACAGATGAGATATGTATCCCGGCTTGATACAGTATTGTATTTAATAATGTGTCACAGAACCGTATTTTTGGCGCCAGTAGAGTTCAGGTGAATCTGAGATGCCGGTAAATTAAGCCGGGATGAATTTTGCTGCATACTTACATCAGACCATATCAGCAAAGTTTTGTTTCCATGCCTTGATTGGGTACCTGTGACTGACTGGTGGGTGCTTTTGTCGATGTGGGATAATGCTGACAAGCGCTCCAATCTAATCTGTCCAGTTGGATCCTGGATTTTATTAGCTGTCTAGACCCATTTTTTTATGTGTGGTACACTGCACAAACATGCTGGTGTATTTGGTTCTTCCCAACTGCTCCCTTCTCACAGCTGGATGGGGTTTGCTGTTTGTTTATGAGAAATGTTTGTCATGTGAATCGCCAGTACTACAATTTTGGATCAAAGGGCACGTACGAATTGCGGTTGGTATATTCATCGATGCAACAGCCAAATACAAGCTATTTTATCTTATCTATGCATCAAGATTTATAAAAGTTTTAAACTAGGCATTTCCCGTAATTGTAGTTCGTACATCTTATTAGATGGATGTCCAGCACTGAATCTTCCTGTGTTCTGTGGCAACAAACAAATCTTACTTTCCATGTCGCTCTGGACATTCTCGATGGTGTTACCTGCTGGTTGTTAGATACAGTACGTAGTACTAGCATCTTTTATGTCGCAGAATTGTTCACCTAAACACAATGGCAGTTGAGTCGTTCACTGGGAAAAGAAGCAAGAGTGCCTAGTGCCTAGATGACCACAAATGAAAGGCGCAATAAAATAAAATATATGGTATTGTGTGGGCAGTTGGTAGGAAAGGAAAAGAGTAGGATGATAAGGGAAGACATCATCATCAAGAGTAGGAGATAATGAGGCAGTTGGAGAATGCCCTTAAGCTACATTAGGGTAATGGTTGTGGCTTTCGTTGCCGAATAGACGTCATTTGGAAGCATGCATTCTAGCCCCTCGTGCTAAAGTATTAATTTCGTAGTGTTTTCATTTTTTTACAAAGAAATATCAAGCGAGTGAGTGCATTGAAATAAAAATATAACATCATGATTAATGTCTACTTATTTGGTCTTCTTTATTTTTTTCACATCATATTCTCTTTTTCACCTCGTCCTGTTGGGCCTCTCATCTTATACCATTAGCCCCTCGTGCTAAAGTTTGTCGTAGCGTTTTAATTTTTTTTACAAATCTCAAGTAAGTCGAGTGTGTTGAACTCGGAATAATTATTCATCTAGAATATCCAATTACGAGGGGAGAGTATCTCTCTGAAAATAAAAATATAGAAAACTCACCTCCGTATATAACATCATGGTTAATGGCTACTTATTTGGTCGTCTTTGTTTTTTTCCACATCATATTCTCTTTTTTTACCTCGTCCTGTTGGGCCTCTCGTCTTATACCATTAAATCTCTATCTATGTTTCATGTGATGGCTTCTCATGTTTCTTTTTCATCCAACCTTCTTCCTTACCTATGTGCGCTTAAGTAGCGTGTTGTTACCTCCATACCAATCTCTCATTATCATTGACCAAATTTATCACCGCTCTCTATGGTTACCTGTCAAAGTTTCCTTTACCTTTACGATGATCGATCCATCTGCTACATGAATCGGCGATGCTATACAACTTCACCTCCCATCCACCAATCGTCCTCTATTGCTCGGCCAATCTTCCTCCCTCGCCCCTCTTTACACCTTGAATTTTCCAACCCGAAATCAGTTTTATAAATAAAACACAAACATTGTAAACGTTGGAGATGACGACGAGAGTGGCATAGCTCCTTAAATCGAGGGCGAAGGTGAAACCCAATGACATATCCCACATAGAAATTTCATAAAACCATGAACCCTAACCCAGCTTGATCCACACCAACACTTACAACCAAACGCCACCACAAACATCAGAGGCAGGGCTACTCCTGTCGCACGACATTCTTTAGTTAACTACTACAGTACTAATTGGCCAATACTTAATTTCCGATCAAATTCGTGCAATACTAATCATACTAATAATAATAACGGACTAGTATAGGGGGAGGCAGGCGTAGTAGGGCAGTAATAATGCCCCCAGCCCGGGGCAGGCGACCGCAATAAAGAAGGAAATGATGCGCGCGCACACCGTGGCCACCCCTCTCCTCCCATCCCATTCCCCCACCCACCGCCACCTCTCTCTCTCTCTTCCCTCTCTCTCCTCAAGGGCAAGCCCAGCACCACCACCACCACCCACCATTCCGGCGCGGAGACCGCTTCCCTTCCCCCTCCCCCCGCGACCCTCTCCTCCGCTGCCCCGCCTCCCCCGCGCTCCCCTCCATTTGTCCGCGCCCCGCTCCCTCCCGATCTTAACCACCCGCCGCGCGCTCCCGCCACCCGGCTTCCCCACCTTCCTTCCCTCAAATCAAACCAAAACGCTCGCACCCCCACACTTTCCATCTCTCCTCTTGTTCCCTTCCCCCACCCCATCCCAAAGAGGACCAGGAGGAGGAAGGAGCAGGCCTTCTCTCCCCCTTGCACCGGTAGCGAGAGGGAGGGCGGAGAGAGAGGATGAGCGCGTCCAGGTTCATAAAGTGCGTCACGGTCGGGGACGGCGCCGTCGGCAAGACCTGCATGCTCATCTCCTACACCTCCAACACCTTCCCCACCGTACGCCCCTCCCCCCTCTCTCCTCCTCCCTCGTCTTTTTTATTTTACCTCTCCGCGAAGATTTCGTTGTCCCTTTTTGCTGGGATTTTGGTTTGGGGGGCTGGATGTGGAATTGCGGCGGCATTCTTGATCTGGGTGCTGGATTTGGGGGGGCGCAAATTAAATTCGGGAGGAAATTCACCACCTTTGTGCCCGATTCGCCCCGCGCCTGCCAATTTGTCCCCGGCGACGACAATGCGGCCGTGGATTGCCGCAATCTTTTCATGTCTGCTAGGGTTATGTCGCGCACCACGGCTGCCGCCCATTGGTCAGCAGAAAGGGGATCTTTTCTTCGCTATTCCCAAATCACGCCCAAATCGGCGCCTTTAGCACGCTAGGGTTGGTGGCGTCGTCCCCGCTGGGTCCTCAAGTTTGTGTGCGAATTACATTTCTTTCTAGGAGTTGCTCAAAGGATTGGGGGAAATGTAGATTTGCTAGCCAATCTGGCTCGTTTCCCCGCACCTGTTGATCCGTTTCAACCAGACCGGGATCGCTTTCCCGACTTTTTAGTTACTGTGCCTGTACCCTCCTCCACTACTCACGCCTTCCGTATGGTTGGTGAAATGGATTGCCATTGTCTCACTTCACGCAATTCTACACTGGTTGTTGCAACAAAAGCGTCGCCACCTTTTCACGCATGCTCCTTTTCCAGTAGTAAATATATTTTTCCTAGGAAATTCTTTTGACCATGTAGTAGCATATCCATAGCACTCGAATTTTTTCTGGAGGTAGTTGATTTACGCGTGCTTTGCAATAGATTAGCCTGGAGTCCTGAGTAAGTGTGGCCATGTAGTAGTATATCCACAGGCCGGCTGTGGACTGCCCTCCGTGTTGGTTGACGGTTAATTACCATTTTGGTAAGGTTATCCTCAGACAAGCTTTTCTAGTTGTTTTACGTTTACAGTGGGGATGCTTTGTGGCTTCATTAATCCGTTTTGTCGTCTTCCATCAGCTTGTGCCCATTTTTCCTATTATGAATTAGCTGTGCCTTTGGCGATATGTGATTTGTGCACTTACTAATTTCACTGTTGCTTTTCCAGGACTATGTTCCGACCGTGTTTGACAACTTCAGTGCTAACGTCGTGGTTGATGGCAACACTGTCAACCTCGGGCTATGGGACACTGCAGGTAACTAGCTATTCTATCTTATTTTGCTACTTATGGCGCTTCTTTTTTCCTGGTTCAAGGTGGTTAAACTTCCATCTTTGCAACTGCAACAGGTCAAGAGGATTACAACAGACTGAGACCACTGAGTTATCGTGGAGCTGATGTTTTCCTTCTGGCCTTCTCACTGATCAGTAAGGCCAGCTATGAGAATGTTTCGAAGAAGGCAAGACACTGATTCTTATTTTCTCTATTTCATTTTGTTTGCGCTACAACTTTAACCTCGTGTTCTCTGGTCATGCTTGTTATTACCTTTTAGATAGCTGATTATAATATCATTCATTGCTTCTGTTTTGCTGGTGTTCTCTGGTCATGGGTTATATTCTGAATGGTTACTTTTTTTAGTAAAAGAAATTCTACTAAATTGGCCCAAATCAATATCTCCATATCGTTACTTCTGGTTTGCTGGCTCTGAACCCCTTCTATTTTTCAGTGGATACCTGAACTGAAGCATTATGCACCCGGTGTGCCAATAATTCTTGTGGGGACAAAGCTTGGTAAGAATAACACAGTCCCAAACTTTGGGAAATCCATCCTTCTGTGTTTGTAAGGTTCATTATGTTAGTTTTTGAGGGAAGAAGTCACTGGAGTTTCTGGATTATATTTGGTGGTGGTTATTTTGATAACAAGATATGAATTTGGCAATGTTGTTATAATAGCATGTGACGACAAAGTCTGTACACTATAAAAGCAGGGATGTTACCCGGTTTACAAAATATTGTATATAAACATGTCAGAATTGACTGTTTGGTTTCTATTATTGTTTTTATTAAAACCAGTGCAACAGGTAACGGCTAGCTGTCCCTTCAGTTTGCTATTGTCCTGTTGGGTTCAGTGATTTTTTTTTCTTCTGGTGTTCTTGCAGTGCTTATAATATTTAACTAATGGCATAACTTCTAGATAAACCCACGTATGGCATAACTCTTCAGATTGCCAGCTGCACTATCTCACATTTTCACAATGTGCATTGCACTAACAGATCTTCGAGATGACAAGCAGTTCTTTGTGGACCATCCTGGTGCTGTTCCTATCACAACTGCTCAGGTATGGTTTTGGGTGGTTTACTGCCCAGCTTGCTCTAGAATTATTACATATTGTCAGGTTTGTCCTGATGTTCTTGTCCCGTGACCATGTCTAACTCACTTGGTTACCTTGCCCACCTGTAGGGAGAGGAGCTAAGAAAGCAAATAGGCGCTCCATACTACATCGAATGCAGCTCAAAGACCCAACTAGTATTGCCAACTGCTCAATCATTTGTTGAATAGGCAATGTCATATGAGATGCTAATGGGTTTTTTTGGGGTTGCTCCTCAATTGCAGAACGTAAAGGGTGTCTTCGATGCGGCGATAAAGGTTGTGCTGCAGCCACCCAAGGCAAAGAAGAAGAAAAAGGCGCAGAGGGGGGCGTGCTCCATTTTGTGATCTAATCATCGGTAGACAAAGAAACAAGGGCAAAATTGCCATGGTTTATTATCGTCACGTCTTGCTTCAGCGAAACAGCATTGGTGATCCCCCCCTAGGTTTACTGGCAGCTGCAGCAAGTTCTTCTCTTTGTCGAGGCATTGAGCGATGCGTTTGTTTCATTTCCTCCTTCCTGCCTTGTGATTATGTGGGTGTGACTGACAAGTCGTGGCAATTAGGTAACTTGCTTAGAAGGTATTTCCCGTGTTTGAGCAAAAAATATCTTGTTATCTCTGTTCCATAAGTAGACATGATGTAATCGTACTAAGTTTATTTTTACTTATTTCACTTCAATGGAAAATTATGCTTCCCTTTAGTTTGATGGTCATGCTTGTATGCCAATGCATTCCTAAAGATTGCCCTCCTGTCATGCTTATGGCATTTTGTTTGGCAAATGGAGCATCTGTAGTGGTTTGACTTGTTTCATTGCATACAACAATGATCCCAAGGTTTACATCTTGCATTGGTATTATAGTATGGTACCACGTAGGTCATGGTGAGCATGTTTGCAAGTTGCAGTTGCGACACAAGAATATTCATGGTCTGATACGATATCAGAAGGTTGCATACCTTAAAAACCAGTATTATTATCTTTCGAAAGCCATGTGGGCTGGGCAACAGCTTCCTAGCCGGGGAAAGTCAATGTGATGGTGCACACGTCCAGCTTCCAAAGGTATGCGTAGGATTTGGGTGTTCTCATACATTTATGCTTGGTTCGTTGGTTGTTTGCTTCTTGCTGATCGTTGTGATTTCAACGTTAAAATTGCTGGCGCGGCAGGAGGCTGGAATCAGTTTGTTTGGATGAACAAATTTCACTCTTTCCATCTTTGTTTCGTCGTGTGTCATTGTTTCAAAGAATCCATTTACTTTTCTAGCTTAAATGCTTCACATTTCATTAGGATAAATAAGTACCAGTAATGTTGAAAACCCATCCAGAATGGTTTCTGGATGTTTAATTCACACACACCCCTAAAAAGAGGCAGAATGCAAAACCAGGCCCCAATAAAGCTTCAAATGTTTCGCATTTCATGGTGCAAGTAACTCAGTAATGTTGGAAACTCTTCCAACAGATTAGTTACTAGTGTGTCGTCTTTTGGATGCTTAATTCACACACACAGAGAAAAGTGGCAGAATGTAAAACCAGGCCCAGAGAAAAGAACAAAAAAAAATACGCTAAAACAATTTCCGTTGCCGGGACTCGAACCCGGGTCTCTCGGGTGAGAGCCGAGTATCCTAACCAGCTAGACTACAACGGAGCATTGAAACAAATAGATAGTTAACTGTATATATTTATTGATAACTAAATGAGTGGGAAAACGCAAAAAAAAAAGAAATCGACGGCTGAGAGATTCGAACTCTGGCGGGAGAACCCCATGTACTTAGCAGGCACACGACTTAATCACTCGGCCAAAGCGTCGTTTTTGGATGTTCTTGGAGTCAAAGTTTATTAGGACAAAATAAACTACGAATCTCATTAGTTCCATACTTGGATTCAGAGTTTCAGACACACACAAGGCCATAAAAAATATTGTTTATATGATCGTTCTTAGTAGCTACGTATCATGTTTCATCAGGACGGAGGGGGATGCGTCCATTCCTGACCCCTGGGATCTCAACTCTAGAAGAGGCCTCTGTGCAGTCAAAATCTTATTGTTCACGGATATTGGTTACATCTTATCTTGGCCCCCTTCCTGCTCTGCTGGGTGCTCACTCGTGCTACATGACTGAGGAAGAGGGAGCTCGAGGAAGAAGAAGAAGCTTGCTTAGCCCATGGCGTACTTCTGCGTCCATCCCCTGGCGGTGGACTCGTACCTGAGGCGGTCGGTCTTGCACATGTGTGCGATCTCCGGCACCAGCGGATCATCCGGGTTTGGGTCCGTCAGCAGCGAGCAGATGGAGAGCAGGACCTTGGAGAGGGTCAGTGCAGGGCTCCACTGCTCCTTGAGGATGTCCAGGCAGATGTTGCCGTTGCTGTTGATGTTGGGGTGGAACACCTTCGTCTTGAACGCCACCTGCACTCATGGTTTTCTTCAGTTCGTCCTCCCTCGCCGTGGATTCTCGTTTCAGACTGAACATTGTGTTCAGCAAAATTTTGGATTGTTTTCAGTCAGAGATGAATATCTGTACGTACCTTGGGAGGCTTGAACGGGTAGTCTGGAGGGAAATGGATGGTGACCAGGAACACGCCTCCGGAGTAGGGGCTGTCACTGGGGCCCATGATTGTTGCTTGCCAGTGGAACATGTCATCAGAGACAGGGCCTGGCCAAAAAGAACAGCTCAACCAGAATTCAGAAAAAAGAAAATTTGAGCTTTCAAGTTCTTTCTTTTTTTTCTGTTGGTCTGAACTTGTATGTCTGACCATGTCTAGATCAAATTGATTGTTTGATTGATTGCTGGATACCTGCGCTGCAGGACGTCGGTGGATCCCTCTGCAGGTCCTTGAGCTCCTTGATGATTCTCCGCAGCGCCATCGATCTCAGAACCTTGCACTAGCTCCTGACCACTTCTTCAGACCAAGTGTATGTATCTGATGAAGGTCACAAGCTGCACAACTAATGAAACAAACCTGTTTGTTTCGGTGTCCCGGAACTGAGGATGGCCGGGCCTCTCTATATACACACCCACACGAAAGAAAGAATTTTGTTCTTGCCCGCTGAGGAAAACCTTTTTGGCCACGGTCAGATGGCATTAGATTCTTGAATGAGACGGAGGAAAGCAAAGGGCTACAATAGTGGTCATAAACAATGACAATATCACACCTAATATTCCTCTGCAAAGATTAAATAAGCGGTCGCGCATTTGCGCTTGTGCTTGAAATGGAATTTAGAGCTCCAAGAGAATGTATTCACCATGAAGCTAGTAAAGAGGTGAGATTCTGACCAAAAGGGCAATTGCAAGTGGGGAAAAAAGTAAACTTTTACTCCTGACGGCTCTGGTTCGTCGAAATTTTGTCCCTCCATGTACATTTCAGTGGCAGCAATAAGAGAAGAAAAAGTTTGCTGTTGAAGGGGGGAAAATCATATTTGCCTCTAATATCGATTGGGCATACGGTCGGTGACAGTTCTTGATGGCATATGCTTATGAGCCTGAACTGTCGAAAATATTCTAGCTTATCACGAGCAGAATCTTGGCTGTTTGAAGCCAAAACATATGGTACTACCTCTTGGTTCTTCGGTATATATGTTCTCGAAGGACCAAACGGTAGCTCTCACGGTCTCGCTGATGCAAACCCGCATGTATTTCGTAGTTTAGTTTGGAATTTCGTTGTCTGTGAATCTAAATCCATGGTGTAGCAATCAACTGTGCTCCTGAAGTAACAGTTGAGTGAAAATTTTCAGGGAGAACAATAAATCGACAAACTTAACATTATCACCTCGACTGCATGCTTTCATTTCTCTTAATTCCCTTTGCCATCGTATTTCTTGCTTCCAATTTCTTGACCATATTGCTGATCAGCTGTACAAAGTGAGGCCACTGCTCTTATCACTCTCTGAAGCTGCTGCTCTTCAGTTCGTTCTAACTTGTAAACAACCTCGTGTCTGTTCTGTTTCAAAAAAAAAAAGTGTCTGTTCTGGGCTTGCGGCGGCGTGTGGGTTTGCGGTGTGTGTTGGGCCTCTGCTGTGGCCAGATGGCCCACAATACACCCGAAACCCACATGGGCCACAAGCCCACGGAACCTCTCCTTGCAATCAATAATCTCTCATTCCAACACTCCCATCTTCAAGAAAGCTTTTCTCAAAAAAAAAAAAAATCTTCAAGAAAGCTACTCGCAAAAAAAAAATCTTCAAGAAAGCTTGGCCACATTCCTCGTCACTATATACTTGGGAGATATGGATCGATCCCGTCATCTCCATCTCAAACAATCTTCAGCAAAGAAGGCGGCGCTGCCGGTTAAACCTTTCTTATATGTTCCAAAGAAAAAAAAACCTCTTTAGGATGCCACGCAGGCCTTGCATTTTTTTATCTATTTAATTATAATTTCATTGTGGGGCGCCACATCATCTCGATGTGAATGCCGTCCTTCAGGAGAAAAAACACTGTTAACATGCCACCAAAGAAATGACTGACATTGATCCCGAGAGTGAAAATATTGGACTCCCGCGATAGTTTATTTACTAGATAAAGAATATAACTTTGCCTTATATCTTTATAATAATCCTCCAGGTAAAACAAATCAGTTAGAAGAGCTGTCAATTATATTAAATAAAAAATAAAAACCTTAACCCAGCAATATGACAAATGAAAATAATAACAACTAATGCTACACTACGTCACCAGCGGACTCCAGGCAACATAAAAAGCGACTCCAGACCACGCACCACTCAGCCAAAAGCGACTCCAGACTGCACGCCACTCAGCCACCACAAACTCCACGGCTCAATGCCATCACGGATTATCACAAACACACTCCGTCGTCTACCCGTACCTACCTACAATCCTCCACTGCCAAGTAGTCCGCCGGACGTCGAAATAGCTGTCACTAGGATCACAAATGATGATAAAAAAGTTACATAGAACATTTACATTTGGGTCTAGTAACAGTGCTTACCCCAATTGAACTAGCACAAAAAGATCGCAATCTCTAACTAGCTACCATATTCATGGCACTCACCAAAGCAATTGCAGAGCTAGCAGGCACATTTGGGAAGTCGTACTGAACATCAGGGACTCTAGGGTAACAGGATCACAAGTGTAGATGTGGTCGGTTCGTCGCACCTATGCGGACATAACAAATTTAAATAAATCTTAAAGGTATTCGTATATTATGTAATCCTTTGTTTGGTATTTGCGTTCCTATATTCCGCCGATTGTGAACTAAATCTAATTTGACGAATACTAAAAAAACTTCTGATGATGGGACTATTGGACCAGGATCCCTAGGGCCACTCATCCACAGGATTAAACTACTCGATAGGGAAGGTCTGACCCGACTACTTTAAACTAGTTGGCTATGGTTCAAGACGGCGTAGTTGTATGGAAAGACTAGTCGTGTGACTTCCAAAGTACCCTGTTGTAGTACTCCCTGTTGTATACGACTAGGATCATGTAACCGACTCGTAACCCTGCTCCCTGGATATATAAGGCAGAGCAGGGACCCCCTCAAAATAACTCAACTCACGTGCAATACAATCAAGCATACACGACGTAGGGAATTACGCAATTTGCGGCCGAACCTGTCTAAATCTTTGTGTTGTTCATGCACTGTCATTCCTAGAACTTGGCGAGACCCACAAATCTACTCTCTGGGGTACCCCCAAGCAGACGTGCTCGACATAAATCGTCAACACTTGGCGCCCACCGTGGGGCAGATCACAGCGATCAATGGGAGAGCTTGATGGACCAATCATTATCAAGAATCAATCTACTCGGTGCTGATCAGTGGTGACTCGGCGAGATTCACGATTGATTGAGGCGAATCAGATGGAATAAATTCAGTCAACGTCATCATCGAGAAAGGCGTAACATATGGCGTTTCCATCCGTGTCGTCACACGCGGAGAAAGCTTCACCCGTTTTTTTGCCAAGAAACATAAGCACAGTTTAATCAACGACTCGAGAGAGAATATCCGTGTCGATTCCAAGACGGACTGCAGTCCGGGTTGGAGCAGTGCATGCTACAAATCGCCTAGCTCGAGTCGGATTATGTCGACTCGTGCTTTTCTGGACTTCCTAATCCTCGGGTACATTTAATTATATATCAATCTATGACTATGGAAATGCTGGAAGGGTCTGGGCCACCTGGTTTTTGATGCATGATGGGGCGGCTGCGGCGGCGGCGATGGTTGCACCAGCCGCTGCTTCAACTTGGTTCCTGGCGGGCAGCGGTGCTAGCTCCCACTGCATCCCCTTGCTTCGTGGCCGCCGTGGCGATTGCTTCACATCCTGTGGTGGATTTTGTGCCGCCGCAACTCGAGAATCGACCTCGTGCATCATGCTACTGCCTCTGAAAAATGTGGTTGTTGCGTCTCGCCATCATCGCACGTGCTGCAGGTGGACGAGAAGGATGCAGCCGGCGATGTGAAGGGAAGGCAAAAAGGCAAGAGGAGGGCAGATCGGCTTTGTCTGGAAAGCTAGAGACACCGTAGTTTTTCCATGATTCAGCCCTGCACAGGTGGGTGCCCAACGCGCGCATCTTTGGGTCCTACCGCTCAGCGACACAGGGGACTACACTTCATTGAGTGAATACGCAAATTGCTAATGTTTTCAAACAATGAGAAAACTTTCATTTTGATTGAACTATTTTGATTACACTGAAGAACACAACCATTCAATAGAGATAAATATATAAAAAATATATATATTTCCTACATATATTAGTTGTCCATCAGGCACAAGCACAAGGCTTCCACACAAGAGCATCACTAAACACTACATTAGTTGTCCAGGCACAAGCTCATGGCTTCGACACAAAAGAATTACAAAGCACAAGGCTCGCACACAAAAGTAGTTACAAACTGATTTGATTAGTTGTTAACTAATCACACATCTGTCCATGCACCATCTTCTTCAGGAGTCTTCCCTTGCGCTTTAGGGCTTGTTGGGTTAATCCCCCCATTGGAGGGAATGGAGGGGACTGAGGGTGATTTGATCCACAAGTGACCTGTAGTGGAACAAATCCCCCACAATCCTCTCCAATCCTTTCCATTTGGGGATTAAACGAACAAGGTCTCAGAGAGGGGCGAAATACTTGCGCTTCAGAATGACGCGAAGATGCTCGCCCTTTTGCTTGAGCTGCTAATTGGCAAAGGGGCAAGTTAGAATATTTACAATTGGAAATTAGGAATGTTAAGCTAGGCGCCATATCTGACCTCCCTCTTGGACGACCTCGGCCAATCTCCAGTCTCCTCATCGCTATCATGGGACAATGTGCAATAAATGGAGACCTTGTCATTGATCAAGAAGACATGGTCGTGCTCTGGAATATTTATCAACAAAAATTGGAGTTAGTATTAGAATCTGAAACATGCATGAAACAGATTTATGCTACATATAGTCAATACTGAAATAATTTAGAATCCCTTTTATGCTATATATAGTCGAGATTGAATGAATGGAAGTGCTAAATTAATCATTGTAACTGATTATATATCCACATCAATGACACACATGACAGATGCTAATAATCACACATTCAACTACATTATATTAAAAAAATGCTAATATCCACACATTCAACACACCTACACTACTTCTAGTAATTGGAGCGAAGAGAAAAAACCCCAATCCCATAGCTACAGCAAAAAATCCCAATCCCAAATCGTGACTAACCGGCGGGGTGGGAGGCGGAGTGATGGCCAACAATTCATCATCGGAATCCAGGATGACGATCGGCGGTACCACCTCTTGGGCGTCCTCGTCGGGAACGACAACGATGCCCGGCGCCGCCTCATCATCTTCCTCCTGGATGCGCTTCGGGTTCATCATCGTCCTCGTGCTGCTCTGGTGCGTGTTGCTGGTGCGATCGCCCTTGGCGAATCTTCCTCGCTTGTCGTGCCTCTGGGTGGTGGAGTGGTGCTCCACTACAGGCGAGCAGCAATAGTGACCGTAGGAGGGGAGGCGGGAATACGGGCATGGATCTTGCGGGCATCTACACCCAAGGTGGAGTCGGGGGCGTAGGTATGGGAGCGCGTTTGGCGCACCATCTCGCCAATGAAGGAAGCGCGGCAGCATGAGCGATGCAGGAGTTGATGGGACAGATTGGTTGTGAAATGCTGGTGGAAGGGGCGAGAAGTTGGGGTTAAATGCGGCCGCTGGCCATCTTTTTTTCTTATAATGGTAGAAGAAATTTATTAGTACAATCTAAGACATAAAAAATGATTTCAAATAAGAAAATTTTCAACACAGTAGTTTTATAACTTATCGAGATCTACAACTATTATTTTGGTCATTTGCACATCCGAGTTAGATTGAACTATTTAGGTATCAAATATCAACAGTTGAAAAATTCACATATTTTTTTGGACAATAAATGATTTCTTAAACGATGAATAGCAAAGTTACATAACTCATCAAGATCTATGATATTTATTTAGGTCATTTCTTCATTTTAAAATGTGGTATTATACATTGGTCAATAATCCTAGATTCACTACATGTTATTGATTTTCAATAAGTGTGTATCTGATTTCACCTTTTTCATTCAAGTGGAATCCAATGAAGAGAGAAAGGTACCCACGTGTTGGTAGCTTTTAAAGTTACAACATAAATATTAGAAGCATATGGAGGTGTAAGGTGTGCTTAGACACAAAAGCACATTGCCAAAACACAAGTTTGTCGTTGGGGAGCAAAGATTTGTACTCCCATAAGGCCTTAACATGATGCACTGGACTACATGAGATAGATTATTGTTTTCTAAGAATTTAGAAAAAAAAACACCTGATTTGGATATCATATGTGAAATCTAAACAAGTTTGAACTTTTTATAATGAATCAAAGAAACAAGTTAAGGAGGTCCATCAAGAACTCAAGAGCACTTATGAATCTGGGGGCTGACAGGTGGGTCCCGCAAGTCAAACGCAAAGATGAAAAAGCGCACGCGAGGAAGTTGCCTACTCGGTCGTCAGCGCGCTCGTGGGTCGGGACCCCTTCCATGTGGGGTTTCTGTGTGGGCCCTTTGTGGTGGGCTCCATATGTCAACTGCTTGGGGATGGCAACAACTTATGTCTTTCTATGTACTTTCCTTCCTTTATAAGGCAAATACTGCACCTTTTGCCTTCTCCCCTCAACCTTTCCCATCAACCGTCGCCGGTTTTCTTACTAATCTTCTTGTGCACCTCATGTTCTACTTTCCTTTTCGTAGTAGATCTTAATTTGTTCATTTTCTCAAATATCCTCCTTAAAGTATCAACTGGTAGCTCTTCAAGGACTTTAAACAGATTGGCATTAACATGCCTGGTCACTAGCTTTCCCATGTGAGCAAGAGAGTTCAGACGAAAAAGAATTTTGTAAGGTAATGAAAAACCATTTGGGGAATCAACAAGAGGAACCACATTGGAAGAGGATTCAAACATATCCATCGAAGAAACGACCAATTCCCCTAATTCATCACATCAACTTCAATAATGTAAGCACAACTTTTCGACCTCCTCTTTTTATTTAATGTTGTTGTTGAGGTATCTTACATTTTTTTATGTATTTTCATTCCAATGTTTTTTCAGTTTTTTCTTCCGGGAATATAGAAGGAAAAAATCACCTAATTTGGACAAGAAATGTAGAATATAAACATGTTTTAAGTTTTGATCATGAATCAAATAACATAGTTAAGTATGTCACATGCCGATAGGTGGGTCTTGCAAGTCAAACACAAAGATGAAAAAGTGCACACGAGTAAGTCGCCTCCTCGATCGTCAGCGCGCTCGTGGGTCACGACCCCTTCCGCGTGGGAATTTTGTGCGGGCCCTTCGTGGTGGGCTCCACATGTCTGCCGCACGTAGCGGGCGTCAACACGAGTACTACACGCGTGCCACGCACGTGGCGGCCAGGCCTCAAGATGTGTTTCCTAGTGGCGCCTTCGGTGGGCCCCCCTAGTCGAAGACACAAAGGACTACGCTTTCAAAGAGAGAAGATGCAAAAAACTTTTGTTATTGATTTTCAATAATTGTGTATTTGATTTCACCTTTTTTATAACTAGTGATTGTTGTTCACATTGTTACGTATCACATCCAACCAAAAAAATGCAATCTATCACAACTATTGAGTGAAAGTTTATGAGAATGTGGGTTGGATGATGACTAGCCTCATCTTATATATGTACACATGATCATTCAAGTGTAATCCAATGAAGAGAGAAAGGTACCCACGTGTTGGTAGCTTTTAAAGTTACAACGTAAATATTAGAAGCATGGAGGCGTAAGGTGTGCTTAGACACAAAAGCACATTGCCAAAACACAAGTTTGACGTTGGGGACCAAATATTTGTACTCCCGTAAGGCCGTAACACAATGCACTGGACTACATGAGATAGATTATTGTTTTAAGAATTTAGAAAAAAAACCACCTGATTTGGACATCATATGTGAAATCTACACAAGTTTGAACTTTTTATAATGAATCAAAGAAACAAGTTAAGGAGGTCCATCAAGAACTCAAGAGCACTTCTGAATCTGGGGGCCGACAGGTGGGTCCTACAAGTCAAACGCAAAGATGAAAAAGCGCACGCGAGGAAGTCGCCTCCTCGGTCGTCAGCGCGCTGGTGGGTCGCGACCCCTTGCGTGTGGGGGTTTTTGTGTGGGCCCTTCGTGGTGGGCTCCATATGTCAACCACTTCGGAATGGCAACATCTGATTTCTTTCTATGTACTCTCCTTCCTTTAGAAGGCAAATAGTGCACCTTTCGCCTTGTCCCCCAACCTGTCCCATCAACAGCGTGGGTTTTCTTCCTCCCTCGCCGGATGCAGTGCCGCCGCCTAGTTTTCTCGCTGCCCATCGCCGGTCGCATCCGCGTCGCCCAACCATTGCCCCGATGTCGCGCATCAAGACCAAGCCCCGGGAGTTGGCATGGCGATTCGCCCAAGCTCAGGCAAGACGGGCGCGCATGAACAAGGTGAGCAAAACCCCTATGCAGCATTTCCATAATATTAGATTTTTAGATGGGAGATGAATGGTAAGATTTCGCGCCAGGTTTTTTTTGATTGGATTAATGAGGGATGTACTGATTAAATGCAACTAGATAAAGCTTCATATTTGAAATAGTTCCACTTTAGGATTGGATTTCATAAATGTGGTTTAAATGCATCTGAACCGCGCATGAACAAGGTGAGCAAGACCCCTATGCAGCATTTCCATTAGATTAGATTTTTAGATGTGAGATGAATGGTAGGATTTTGGCGCCAGGTTTCTGGTTTCCAGGGAGGATTGAGTTCGTTTTTTTTGGATGCATAAATGTGGTTTTTTTGGATTGAGTTCGGCTTAAGAAACTGAACATAAATGTACATGCATGGATGCATGCGTTGCATATGTGCATGGCTGTTACTTTATGCATGCACGCGTTAATGACTCTATAAAGCTAATGTGTAACTGACTCCCTTTTAAAATGTCAGCTTCGAGCCATGGCTGCAGCACTTCACACAGAGGTGAAACCGAAGGTGATGCGGAGCGAGTGGTATGCACTGGATTGACAAGGAATAAAGTGCAAGCTGACCCTCTAGTTTGTCTGATTCTCTTGTGTAGTTTGTCTAACAAAACAAGAAATGGCTTGTATATCTAGGGCTTTTGGTAGGATCAGCAGTTGCGTTCTTGACCTCACCTGAATCAGGTTGAGTGTCCTTTTGCTACTTATAAAATATACTACCTCCGTTCTAAAATAAATGTCATTTAGGACAAGCTATTTAGTCATATATCCAAGAACGGAGGGAGTATATGCAACCTTCAATTAATCGCTATTGTATCTTTGCTGGTTGGTTTACGTTGTGATCAATTTGCTATCTGTTTGATCCAACAACGAAGTCATAATCTAGCTGGCCCTTTTTTGTGTTTGGAAAGAATCAGAATAAAATCAAGAAAAGTGTGGAGGAAAAAAAATCAGAATAAACTTCCTCATACGGCTCGTTCAACATCGAAAAACCCCCAGCAAAACCCTAAGCCACCTACATCGCCCCATCCCTTGCTGCAGCTTGCGTACGGATCGGAGCAACGACGATGGCTGGGCACTAGCCGAGCAACCACATCTCTCGGAGGCAAGCACGCGACGAGCATGGGCACTTCTTGCTGTCTCCGGCGACCTCGGTGAATCCGTCCCCATGCTCACCGGCGGAGTCGCGTCCTTCTCCAATCCGCCTCCCCTCGTCCACGGCGGGGCCATCAGCAAGCCGCGGCACCGCAACCACCTGGATGCCGTCTGCAACCCCAGGCCCAAGCAGGGGGAAAGAGAAGGAAGCAGAAGCAGATGTGGTAAGATTGGTACACGGATTTGTTGTTACTATGCTAGTGTTAGTGGGGGTTTTTGCTAGATTCACCGATGTTAGACTTTGTGATCTCATGATAGGTGCCATTGCAAAAGAAGGACCGCGTTGTGGTGCTGCATGACTTGTGGGCTGACGATCCAAACAGTCCAAAACTGAAAAACCCTTTGCAGATGTGATAAGTTTGCTACAGGGATTTGTTTTTTTTATACTGTGCTAGTTCTAGTGGGGTTTTTGCAATTGGATCAATTCTCCTCATATAATACAATGATCCAGGCACTATTTTGGATATGCTAGTTAGAAATTTTCGTCATTATTCTGATATCTATTTTTCTTTTGGAATTCAAAAACAAGTATTCACTTTAGTTCGAGAAGATATTCTGTAGGATGGTGATAACTGGTGAGAGCGATGACGAGGTTGCCAATGATCCAGTTCCGTCTCCTAGGAAGGTGATGTTCCTAACCTTCAAGTGTAACATCATTGTGTTCCTTTCGATCTTGATTCCGTTTTTTGGCATTCAGATAATATGCTATAGTTATGTGATGCTTTTTGGACTTTAGCTTTTCCATTTTAGTAACTGACCCCATCCTAAAATGTCAGGTACGGCAAATGGCGGAAAAGCTTCGTAGAGCTATCAAACGGAAGTTGAAGAAAGGTGAATATTGTTTCGGTGATTAATTTGACGACTAAGGAGGTTCCCTAAGAAGATGTGTCATGGGCATCTGTCTGCTGGTTGCCTAAGGTTTCTTTTGGTTTTGTATGTAATGGAATTCATGTTTGGTATGTGGTAGATAAAGAACAATGGAATTCAGTATGTATGCAGTGGTGATGTCGTCAAGTACTCTGCTACTTTATGATGTGCAAATCTGTGCAAATTAGTGTAAGGAATGCTCTGATGTTTTTTCTAAGAAAGTAGGCAAAATTCTCGATTAACACAAAGCAATGGTTTCCGTGTGATAGCTTAAGATTTTTTGGTGTGGAGGGACTCACCCACTCGTCTTCTCCATGGAGAAACAAATGCCTCGTCTTCTACGTATAACTGCGGAGGGACTCACCCACTGATATGTGGGCCCCACTGGTGCTATGGCCCACATGACAGTGGCAGCGAGTCCCTCGGCAGTACTGCAGAGGATTTGCTTCCCTCGCCCCATGCAAGTTGCCATTATGCCTCCACCAATAAACATCCCATCAATCTCGCGGGTTTTCTTCCTCACAGGGGTTTTCTTCCTTCCTCGCCGCCTACCTTCCACCCCTTCGATTTCCGCCGCCACAGTCTCACCCACCTGCGTTGCGACGATGGCCCGAAGGACGCACACCTCTCGCTCGCAGCTGCATGACGCCAGTCGTTGCTTCTCGTGAAGTCCGTCATCCACATCGGTGGCTCCGCCGAGCCGCCGCCACCCCTCATCCACCCCACTCCCACGAAGGAGGGGCCGACATGCCGTGGAGGCGCGGGTCGAGGTGGACTTGGACCACGGCGTCAGCGTTGAAGTTCCATTCGTTCCAATGGGCTTCCGATCAAGCGATGCCCTCGCCCTCCACCCTCCCCCCCCCCCCCCCCCCCCAGGAAGGAAGGAACATTAGTAATCGCCGAAGCCTCATCATCGCGCAACAAGAAGAAGGTGAGCCAAACCGTTTCCAGCATCTTTGTAGTCTTAGATCGGATGTTCCACGGTCTCATGATATATGTTGCATTGATTAGGTGAATGTTCACATTTGATAGATTCAATTTCGCTAGATTTGCACTTGCCAGATTCGATTTTGCTAGATTCGCAATTGCTAGATGCATCTTTTTTAAATTTCTGTTACAATAATAAGACGCTAAATACAGAAGAGGTTCAGTGCATGCTATGCTTTGTGGGTAGAACAACATTTATTCATATATTGGGTTCATGATCAGTGTATGAATGATTGCAATATTACATTGTGCCTATAATTTTGGGTCAGGACTCGGGTTTGGAGACAGGGGGTCGCGTAGGGTAATAATTTTGGGTCAGGGCCTATAATTTTTTTCTTGGTCTGTGCTAGTTTGGGGAAAATTGATATACAAACATTGCTATTTCAAAAAATTGCCACCAACAGTCAATGGGTCGTAACTAAATATAGTACTATATATATATCCAAATGATTACATACTATAGATGATAAATGTTTTGGGTGCCAGCATATAATCTGTCAATGAGAAATTTTATTGATGTAGCAAAAGAGTCGACACTTGTACACCGAAGCTTGGACCATAAATGAATCGGACACTGACATTGGTATCGACACTGTTAGCCTTCCAGCATGTTTGATTGAGGTGAGTGCAACACTACTATTTGGTTGAGATGGAGTAAATTTGATTTCAAATTGTATGTGCATTATGTTCTGACCCAGATTTGCATGTAATTCAGTAAAAAGGAAAGAAATATGAGCTGTGTTTCACAAAGATCAAATGCAAGATGATGTTAAATTATGCTAGCGATGAAGATGATACGATGGACCTACTAAGTCTCTTCGTGAAGTGATAAACGCCATCTGTTTAGTTAAATTTTTTGGAAACATATTTTGCAATTGGCATGAATGCAGTTGATTGATGACCTTTTGTATATGCTTACCCCCTTGTAAAATGTTAGATTTTTCAAATGGCAGAAGATCTTCACGTTGCAGTCAAGTGGAAACACGAGAGGGGTGAGTTCTACACCATGGAATTTGATGTGGACTGAAGCGGAGGATGAAGGGATGTGAACTGAAGAAGTAGATAGGATATCTTCTTCTTTGTCTTTTGTCTATGGCTTTTGCTTCCTTGTTGCACAGAGACATTGGTAGTACGATGCTACATTAACAGCGAGCAAATGTGTCTATGATGAACTGAATTATGCTAACTTACATATGCTACATATATTATCTTTGCTTTCCTTTTGTCTGTTGCTCTTGCTTTGTTTTTTATGAGACTAATGTGGTGAGATACAAATTAACATCAATGAAGCTGTCATCATAATCATATCATCTTAACTGCACAAAAATACACCAGAATTAAGCCAATCTTGCATAAATAACTAAAATCTTCACCAAAAATTATTTATTGAACACTTGCCCCATCAGTAAGTGACTCATTTGTAGATGTGGGACCCATGAGTAAGTGACACAACCATTCAACAGAGATATATTGCTAATAGGGACTCATCAACGATCGGTTATTGGAAACTGGAAAGGCCGGTTATT
This sequence comes from Echinochloa phyllopogon, assembly GCA_033239725.1. NCBI lineage: Eukaryota > Viridiplantae > Streptophyta > Magnoliopsida > Poales > Poaceae > Echinochloa > Echinochloa phyllopogon. The sequence goes on along the minus strand of BTCW01000010.1, from coordinate 1,391,945 downwards.
GCTACAAGAGTACTCCAGTAGTTTCTAGGCTGGAAACTGTAGATTGTGGGTTTTGCCAACAATATTATTATTTCAATTTATACCAATATTATTTATTTCATTTCCAGCAGGGACCCATCAAAGGCCGCAATTGGTGGACGCGTGAAGGGGATCAGATGGCCGGTTATTGGAAACTGGAAGGCCGCCGGTTGCTACAAGAGTAGTAGTTTGTAGGATGGAAATAATACATTGGGGTTTTCTACTGTGGCACCGCCGCTGTGCCTCTTCCACCGCGCCCTCTCCGCGCACCTCTCATGCTCCACGCCGCGTGACGTCCCTTCAACGCCGGCACTCATGGTATCGAGGGAGCACCCGCGATCGCTCGCGGAACTCACGAAGGAGTTGCTGCCAATAATCGCTGGCCGAGTCGGGGTGACATCAGCGAGGCCTGTGGAGGACCTCTGGAGCCTATCAGCCACCTGCCAGAACATGTGCGGGCCCTGCCGTGACAGAGACATCAGCAAGCGCCTGGCACTTCATCAGGTACCAGTCGAGCAGATGCAGGATGACAACCCTGACGGCTACGACGTCTTCATTTGTAGCCTTGTCAAATGCGGCAACCCGGTGGCTTGCTTCCTCACCTGGATGGACGACAACTTCAGTAGGAACCGCGGCCCTCGGCCTCCCCTCGAGCAGCTCCATCGCGCTACCTAGGGCGGGCATAGAGGGCGGCCTATGCCCTTCCTCTACGTGGCCAACAGCAGGGTCGACGCCGACGCCACTGTGATTGTGTACATGAAACAGGTTGAGGGCGAGGATCAAGGGCAGTGGCACCCGTCTTTGCTCAAAAAGTTGCAATCCCTATATTGGCAGAGTCATGGGGTTAATCTGGCTTGGCAAATGAGGAGTGTCGCCCTCTGCCAAGGCCTCCTCTGGTCGACGCTGCCAACGACGGTGGCGCGAGGCAACATTCAACATTGTGCAGATCCAGCACATTGCGGAGAGGGTGTTGCATGTATTTCTATAGTGATGAATGTAGGCTTCGTTACGAATGCCTTGTCTACTTCTATGGTGTAAAGTATCGCTAGTACGATAATGATGTTTGTGAATAATGTTCAAATCAATTGTCATGGTAGCTAGTAAATTGTCTCTTGAGACGCCAAATAAAATCGTGTAAGCTAGTATCAAATAAAAAAGTCATCATCTTGGCCTTGTACCACAGAAGCAACTGGTGCAACAACTGCATCATCAATGTACATGTCATCTTCATCATCTTCGTCATCTACATCAAATACCGCATCGTCTGATTCATAAACTGCTTCGGCCTGCACCCGAGTAATAACAGAGACATCCCCAGTTGTGTCTTGTCCGGTCTCATCCAATTTGTCAAATCGGCATGCTGTCCACCGAGTAAATCAATGCCTTCGATACCCACATCAATTGAGTCCTCAAGTTCTAATTCAGGCATGGCGAACAAGTCCCTTGGTTTCAACGCAATAACACTGATCCAACCAGGTTTGTTTACCACATCCACAGAAAACACCAGATTTGCTTGTGTCAGAAGAATATAGGGTTCCTGCTTATACCTGTATTGAGTGGTATCGATATCAATAACCCCAAATTGATCCTTATTGTATCCTCTGCCTCTGTTGATAGTGGCAGCAGGCACATCAAATCAGTCACATTGGAACAAAATAACTTCTTTTTGTCGAGGAAATTCTAATGAGATCATTCTTTTAATCACCCCATACAAGTTCATGTTGCCACTAGTACCATCGCCCTTGACAAGCACACCACTATTTTGTGTTGCGAGGCTTTTCTCAATCTCAACGGTTCAAAATAGCCAATTATTGATATGACATCTCTAATTCCCTAGCTCGATTGTCCGGTCCTTGAGCAAGTGCAAACATCTCCGAACTTACTTCCCCTTCGCATTCAGATCTCTAATCTTGCCATCAAACCATCTTACAAATTGATCCTCGTGTCGCTTATTAAGATTTCTTGTTCCATATTTCTTCAGTTCTTCCAAATGCGCACTGCATACAAATGTATATATTACTGTTAGTTTAGAATATAAAATTTAAAAATAATGATGTTCAGTAACGTAACTTACTCGATCCATGGTCTAGCTTCATCACAATTAGAAATTATGAAGTGCCTCATCTTCCACATCTCATTTTCGTCAATGATCTGGATAGTCTATCGTCTCCTCTTGTAATCCATTTCAGCAAATATGCTCAGACCACATGGTGGCTCATTCACAGCAATTCTTTCATGTCAATCAACAGGATTCAGTTTGGTCTCCACGTCCAGGAATCTAGAGCAAAATGTAAGGCACTCCTTGAGTATGTATCCCTTGGCTATTGAACCTTCAGGGTACGAAAAATTCTTGCCTTGCGCGATCTAAGTCTAAGGAAATACAAAAAATCCGCTTATACACCAATTTCATCCACATCGAATTTATATATCAGAATAGCGGATAGAGGCATCATTCAAGGGGTCAGGTCTACTTACTTTATCTTTCTTTCCAATTTTTTTGTGGGTTTGATAAGAACCTTTTTTGCTTTGTGGATAAATAATAAAAAAAGAGTTTTTTTATAACCTGCTTCTTTTATTCTAACAAATCCTATATGGAACTGCCCGCTGAAGAGAAAATATATCTGGTTGTCTCTCATCTCAACCCAGCCTATATCGAATTTTAGAAAGAAAAAAAGAAGAATTTTCTTCTTTTTTTATTAACATTAAGAAAAAAGAATATAATTAAAATGGAATTGGCAATATAATTTTTATGCACTTTTGAAATGAAAGAATTACATATCCTTTTGCACTATGTAGGTATCACTCCACTAGACACATCCATCTATAACACACGCATCATGATATAAAAAAATGAAGGAGGGAATAGCAACTCAAGTCGACAAACAACCTCCCTAATTGAACAGCTAAGTCTGTTCAAGTCTGCTTCCACCGGCTCCTTGGAAGATAGTGCATCAAAGAAATTACTAAGCTGAATCAATGCAAAGACAACAGCTTCTGGAAAAGTCCTACGCACCACTAAGGGTAAAAGTTTATGTAGAATTAGATGGTAATCATGAGTTTTTAAGCCAGACAGCTTACATGACTTTACGTCAACACATCTTATTATACTGGAGGAAACACCATTAGGCATCTTCACTCCATAAAGAAATGCGCATAAACTTTCCTTTTCCTCGTTATCAAACTTGTACAAGGACGGTGGCAAGGTATACTCATCATTATTAATCACAGGATGCTGATTTGGTTGTATACATAGATGCTCCATGTCAAGACGGGCCTTTTCCCCATCCTTACATTTACCTTCCAGTTCAAGCATAGTGCCTAATATGCTCTCGCATATATTTTTCTCAATGTGCATGACGTCCAAATTATGTCGAATGAGAAAAGAAGACTAGTAAAGGAGCTCAAAAAAATACTATTCTTCCTCCGGTTGTGCCATCTTTTGTCTTCATCACGCTTCTTTTTTTTATGCTGCCAAATTTCCAAATTTCACTTGTTCAAAACTTTCAAACTGCTCAAGTACATGTGCATCAGTCAGTGGTACTGGTGCCTCCCTGGTTTCAACCTTGTTGTTGAAGCTGACCTTGTTGTTGCACCATGGATGGTCCGAGGGCAAGAAGCATCAATGTCCCATGTAGCAGTGCTTCCTCCCATGTTTCAACCACAAATACTCAGTATCTCTATGGAAGTATGAACATGCAAACTTTCATTTCGTGCTCCAACCAGAAAGCATAGCATAAGCTGGGAAGTCATTAATCGTCCCAAGTATAAGAGCATGCAATTTTAAATTCTTCCTAGTCCCTGCATCCCATGTTTGAACATCAATATCCTTTCCAGGAGATTTTGGACCAGGTATCAACATTGACAACAACCAATTAGATTGTTTCTGACACAACCATGGAGGCAAATTGTAGGGTATTAGGATAACATGCCATATGGAGGCCCCGTTTGGCAGAGCTCCCAGAGCTGATTCTCTGGTGAATCCAGGAGGAGCTCTGCCAAACAGTTTTACAAGGAGAAGTGATTCTCTGTTGATTCCGTGAAGTGATTCTCTAAAATGAACTAAGAGGCTGGGTGCTAAAAAAAGTAGCTTCTCCTGATTCTGTGAAGTGATTCTTCATCCTGATTTTAATAATTTACGATAGAGAATCAAAGAGAATCACTTTCAGCCACAAAATCACTTCTCTTAGAAAATCAGCTCCCATAAAGAATTAGAATTAGGCGGAGCTTTACCAAACAAGCCCGGAGTATGTAACATTTTGCATCCCAAAAGGATTGAAGCCATCAGAAGCAAGACATATCCTAATATTATGACCTTGCTTTGCAAACCAGCGATATTCTTTATCCACGTGCTTCCATGCCAATGAGTCAGCAGGGTGACACATTTTTTTATCATTGACCAATTCTTTCTTGTGCCACTGCATTTCCTCTTATGTGCGGTTCGACATATACATTCTTTGCAGCCAAGGAATAAGAGAAAAGTAGCATAGGATCTTCACCGGTAACCACTTCTTGATAGTAGTAGCACCATCTGCACTGTCATCATCACATGTTTTCTCTACAACTCTCCACCTTGACTCCTTACAAATGGGACATGTCTCCAGACCTATGTATTCCTTAAAAAATAACACACAATCATTCTTACATGCTTGTATCTTGATATAGTCTGTCACACCCAGGTTTACAGAGAAACCCGAATGCTGCTATATGTGTGACCAGGATGTCCACATAACACATACAACTTACAAATACGAAAATCAGAGTCCGTATGCTCGAATAGAATGGTTTTACATCAGAGTTTAACGTGATAACTAAATAAAAACACAGCAAAAGTCTAATTATTAAATCTCTTGATAGGTAGAGCCTCAAGTCCATAGGGACGCAGACTGGTTGACCACAGCTCAGAAGTATGGAAATCCTAAGGCAACTCAGTAGCTGTCTCAATCACTGATCCATCTATTATCCATCCGGGATTTTGTTGAATAACTGGAAAGTGTAAGTAACTCAATTACTGAGCAAGTACAATACAGATAATGAAGGCTCAAAAGTATGTCTTGACACGACTGTACCGCATTAGCATTTTTAGTTGGTTCATTTTAACATCATTCAAGTTACTACAAGTGAATGAATCTAAGTTGCAACCAAACTAATGAAGTAGAAGTATACTAAGCATAATAAACATCATATTAATTAGGGAACCACTAATAAAAAAGGATCCAGACTGCTCGTGACCGTGAGTACGGCTATAATGATAGATTTACACTCTGTAGAGGTTTCACCCTTTACCCACGGGTCGCATAAAAGTTCAAAAAAACTTTGAACCCAACCATGGTGTGCTACACATGCACAAATCACACTTCCTTTGGTGTGACTGCATAGGGACGTTACGAGGCTTTTCACTAGACACCCTAACAAGACAGTAACCGCTATGGTACAACACAGGTAGTATGACCCAAGGCTCCGATATGGACTGACGCTTACAGAGTCGCGCCATAAGGGGGTCAATGGCATCCAGAGCGCGGGCATCACACCCAACAATGCACAACATGTGGAGTTCCCCATCGCAGAGACTCCCAACACGGGACTATGTTTCACGAGAACATAGCCGACGGATCTCTCGTCCTCGGTGGATCAAACCATACACTCATGAGCGTTCCCATAGCACCGTCGGCCCGTCGGTAACCACTATCAAGCTAGAGACGTACAAGCTACTTGTCCAAGAGCAGAGTCATAATAGTTCCAGTGGTGGTGACAGGCTCATGGGTTGCCGCTTTAAGAACCAGAACTTACGGAGAGACACTAGGACAAAGCACGAAGCACATGCCCTAGCTCCCTAAACCAAGTTGCTAAAAAGAAAGTTTTACCATCAAGTTAAAGTGAATCATTAAATAATGATTAATAATTGAATAATGGTGACGGTAGGTGCGCCTAGCAAGGAACTACCCATATGCATGACCCTAGGGTATCAATGGACAAGATAAATGGACAAGATATACAATACTAGGTACAACCTTAGGATACATCAATTTAGACACATCCATATGTAAAATAAATGATTGACAGGTGTTTAGGTATCCCTTTATCCAAAATTTAGCTGCTCAGAGTCTTCAGAATCTTCTGATGAGGACATCACCAGCTTAGATATGACCATATTAATGGCTTGTAAACAAAAAAATACACGTGGATAAAAAAGAGTGTTAGATACACATGGAAGGCATGGAGGACCAAAGACATTGACTGGGGACCAAGTCCAAGTGTTCCTCATCTCCTCCACCTAGCCACCACGTCACCTTGGGCCCAAAGATGGAAAGAGATCAAATCCAACACGTTTTGGAGGCTGGATTCGGACTGCAAAAAAGTATCGACTTGTGATGGACGCCACGGTCAAATACGGACTCCGTTTTGGGTGGTAAAGTACTTCTGAAAAGCTTATTGAGTCTACTTTCCAATGGATCTGACCGCAGCTCCATATCTCTTTGGAGTCAGCCACAATCGTCATATCTGTACCAAGACGTTTTCAGTCCATGTTGCTGCATCATCGTCTTTTGGGCCGTTGGTCCGTGTATCATGTCGGAGCCCATGGGGGCATGTCCTAGGGTTGGAGCACGACCCCCACCACATCCTGGTTGTGCCCCTTTCCTCTCATATACCCCGTAGCCACCACAAACAGATTGGTTTTTGTTTAGATCAAGTTTAGCCATCGCTACTTGCTTGTAAGCGCGCGTGCTAGTCCAGCCCCCCGTCTTCGAGTCTTTGGAACCCCACTTCTTTTGTGATTGAGAATCAGATTGAAAAACTTCATTCCCATCTAGTAATTTGAGTACTTGTTCAATACTTGTTCTTACTAGTTCTTCGATTACTTGCAGGACGGGTGCCCTAGTGGTCAGGTGACGTGCTCCACAAGGTCGCGGCAGCCATAGGAGGTGGTGTATCGGTTGCTAAGGCGCAGCTTCCTTCGGAAGGCTGTAGTCGGGCTGTGAACGTTGGCTCCTCCAATCGAGTTATCCCCCACGCCTCTCATCAAAAGATCGGGCGCAAACCCAAGCGGGTTCACATCATCTTCTTCTTGATATCTCTTGATGACGTTCCTCTAGTCGCAGCAATCATCGAGCACAACAAGAAGCTAAACAAGCAAACATACAATATACAACTAAGAACAATACACTAGTCAAAGGAAAAGCTGTAAAAGAGCGTACTGAGCGGAAGGGCTCAATTCTATGGTCACATGAGCGCATGAAATGTTGAAAACGGAGCTATGGTTGAAAAGATGCCGCTATCGGAAGATTTGGATTGCAAAAGAAAAGCAACTATATGTTGAATTCATTTTAATTAAGTAAAATCATATATATAGGTTATTCCATAGAAATATCCTATGTTAGAATTAATCAATTACATTTGAATTTATAGACCTGAGGTAAAACTAATCATGTTTTATTTATAATGGTTTATGTAGAAATTATATCATATTAAACATTAACTTGAAATATGTGAGAGCATCTAATCGAATGATTTTATGAACTGTGTTGAACTAATCAATATTACAATTGAAACACGTTTTAGTTAATGTTAATCTAATCGAATGGTAGCTTTAATTAAACATTAACCAATTTAGCATACTTAATTATATTTTATTTAGAAACCAAATTGAATAATTGATTAATCAATTTAACATTTAATAAGAAAAGCTGAGTATAAACCTTAATTAACTTTTAATTAAGGAAATCATATTTGATTAACCTTAAATCAAATTAATAATAAATAAATTTCAGAAACAATTTATATGTGAAGTAACAGCAGTAACATGTAGTAGAAGTTGGTACGAAGCTAACGTAATAAGAACGGGTTAAATTGGAGTTAAAACGTGGATTTTATCGCGAAAACAAGGTTGCAGGGACCTAAACGCGATCTTATAACAAAAACAGGAGGGTTTACATGTAAAAAGGCAAAGAATAAACAAGGGGCATTTTTGTAAATACTTTTGAACTGAGGTGGATGTCAGGTTGATTTAGGAAAACTTGAGGGGCTATTTTGCAAAACTGGAAGGGCTGACTAGTACACGCCGGGTTGACCTAGGGCGGAGGTTAACGTAGGCCGCTGGATTGGGATCATGCGGCCCAGAACAGATCGGGCTAGGGGGCTTCACCGGCGGTGGTAGGGACGCGGCGGCGCCGCCACACCATGCGGCGAAGGCTCACCGGAGCAACGCGAAACGACGCTATGGGGTATGGTTTGGGGTCGGGTTTGGACGGGGAGAGTGTTGGGGCCACGGGGAATCTACCTAGGGACTTCGTGCAAGCTGGCGAGTGCTACACGATGGTGGCGAGGCGGCGTCCGCATTACGGAGCGAGGAGTGGCACGGGAGAAAGCTTACCGCGGGGCGAAGGTCATGATTGTGTCAGACGGGACGAAATGGCGACGCAGAAGGAGATCGACTGTGATGGCACCGGCGGTGGCTCGGTCTTCTAGTGGGCAAGGAGCTCCGGTGACGGGACGACAATGAGGGTTGGCGGCGGTGGTTCAGCTCGGCAAGAGGATGCTCGTGGTGGTCTTGGCTTCGTCCGGCGGGCTTGGAGGGCGGCGAATCGGCGGCGAAACCTGCTGGCTTTGCTTGAAGGGTGGCGAAACCATTAGCGGCGAGAGGTCAGGGCCCGCTCCTCAGCGAGAGTGGGAAAAGGGGAAGCGGCTTGGCTAGCGCTTGCGCATGGGGGAGGAAGCGGCTGGTGGGCCGCGACGCTTGCGCGTGGCGAGCTGGGCCGGGCGGGGGGCGCTGCGCTGGGCTAGCCCAGCATGGGCCGTGGTGGGGATTGCGCTAGCTTGGGCCGTGGGGAAAGGAGCGGACGCGCGGGACTGCCGGGGACGGAGCGGGCTGGCCGCCCAGGTGGCGCGGGAATGGGCCGACTCGGGGAGAAAGAGAAGAGGGAGGGAAACGAGACCAAGGGAGGGAAAGTTTAGGTTGGGCGGGGTTTACACACGATAGGATTTAGGATTTTTCTTTTCTTTTTATTTTCAGATAATATTTCACGCAAAGAAAAATCTAGAATACTATAGATAAATCTATTAAGCCACGAAAAATACTCCGAAAACTCCAAAAATCCTGGAAAAAATTCCAGAGATTAAGTTGGACATGAGAAACCTAAATAATGTATTTGGAGCTCATCAAAAAGATTATAGAACCTTCCAAAAATTGGAATTAGCTATAGGAAAATAGGAATAAATCCCAGAAAAATCTAGAAAATTCACATTGGGCTTCTAAACGCATTTTAGAAAATTTGCACACATAAAACCACTAAATGCAACCGGCATGAATGCAAAGCACACAACGTCAAATTTAGAAAATGCAACCGGCATGAATGCAAACCACTAATTCAATTTAGAAATTTTTTCCTATACTAAATTTCTTGCAAATTAAATAAAGTATAGAAAAATTTAAAATTTTAAAAAATTATTTATTTAATTATTCTTCAAAATCGCATCCTGAAATCCAAAAATTTCAGGATGTGACATAGTCCAAGCCTAGTTCTTGTACCGCCCTTCACAATTTATCCAAGGAGTCAGGGATACATTGGCCCTCAGGGAGAACCTTTGATAACAAATTAAGTATGGCCTCCAACGCTGTGTTACTAATTCCATACAAGCACTTTATGTGAAAAAGTTCCAAGATAAAATAGACCTTAGTTGCATTTTTGCATCCTAGATACAATTCCATATTTGCCTGCTCCAATAGTTTAAAAAATACCTCTGCTTTCTTATTTGGCTCCTCACCAGCATCTATGATTTTTCCATGTATAGAGCCATTGATAATGTTGCTAATCAGAGTATTAGTGGCAGCAGGGTCATCACATGTGTCTTCTTCATTGTCTTCTCCAAAATAAGGTGCTGCATCATGTGTAGGTTGTGCATCTCCAGGTTCTCTTATACCAGTATTATTCAGATCAGGACTGACATCATGATTCACACGACCCTTAGCTGATGAACTACATTGGTCATCATTGATGAAACAATCAACAAATCCTCTATTCGCTAAATGCATTCCAATAAAGTCATGTCATGATATCTGATCATGGATTGACATGTAGTACATGGGCACGCAACTGAAAGACCTCGCGATGATGTGCCAAAGGTTTGAATAGAAATTTTGAATTTATCCTTCCACTCATCTGAATGTCGAGGCAAGCGCATCCAAGTCCTATCTTCATGTGATGCCATTAATCTGCATGCATGTTTGTAATGAGATTGATTCAGAGATGGCAATTGAGGGAGGCACACAGAGAGGAGAAGACAAAGGGCAGAATGAGATGTACTGATCTCTGATGTGGTGCTCACTGGTCGTCGCTAATTTGTTGAACACTTAACATTGTTCGAGATCGATCTGCTGTGTCGCTCGTCTCCTATACAAAGCGCAAGTGAGAAATAGGAATTGAAGAGGCAGAGGCACTGCTCCAGAAGTCCCGATCTAGGATGAGTCCTGAACTGATTGTTTCTCTTTTATATCGATTATTGGAGGCCCACCTGTAGGAACAAAAAACATGGCGATAGACAAATCTAAGTGCAACCAAGGAAGACCTCGTTGCAATAAGTCTATTGCAGTTGCAATGACTACGACCACTAGTGCAACAACAAAATTTTGTGGCAATACATACATGCTATTGCATCCTGAGGAAAGAAAGGAAGCAATAGCCCCTATGTATTGCCACAACGCACCAAGAAATTTGCAATCCAAATCATAAGCAACCAACTCTAATATGGTCGCCATAGCACCTTTCTATTCCAACACACGACATGCTAATGCAACTCAGCATTGGTGTAGCAGTATTCCCAACCAATTGCAACACAAAACCTAAAAATAGGTGCATTAGCGTCACCCTCGTTACCCTGTTGCAACGGAAAACATAAATATTGCAACACAGTCAATGTGTAGTAATAGGCATGCATATGACAACCGAATCACGGTTTCGTTGCCATAGTACCCCCCTATTGCACCCAAATTCGTGGTGTTGTCTAAACGTTTCGTGGCATTAGGGGGAAAACCACGTAGTGATCCTTGGTCCATAATCTCGCTATGTACCCTACTCCTCTATTTATGATTCAATAAAGACATTGCATCTTATTTATTTCCACTTGTTTTATCTACATCACAAAAGTGCAACATCATAAGCCTACCATGTGTTCACCTATCTATAAGACTACTAGTAAAATTGGCTAGACCGACCTACAAAGCCTAAGCAGTCTAAATATGCGCAAAAGTACTCGGCCTACACCTTGCCTATGACTAAGCCTCCATGAGAGCATCATAGCATGCAAGAGTGCTGCCTCCATGAGAGCTCCAGCCAGTTCAAAGCCGAGTACCTAGCGTTATCATGATTACAGGCGATGTGGCAAGGGTTGATCCAATCAATTCAAAATAAAATCATTAACAACTATAAAACGTAAATTAATTATTACAAAAATAAGCACTTGTTTCTGCTACCCAAAATGCTACCACTGTTCATTGTCTACTCTCTACAGGTAAATCGCCTGGACCACCTCCAGGGCCAAAACTGTGAAAGACTCGACCAACGCCTTGAACTGATCATCTGGGAAGTCGGCCGCGATACCCTCTCCAACGCAATCCAGTTCAATGTTGGGGTAGTGGGTCTTCACGATGGCAAGCAAGTTCTTGGCCACAACTACGCCCCCATCCTTCACCAAGGCCTCGGCTCTGCCGGGAACTGCTCGGAGTCAATCTTCCAGGGCCGGGGCTGGTTCGCTCTCCCTGACAGGAATGATGGAGTCACAGGCATACCGTGCCGCCTCCTGCAAGGCACCGATCTTCTTGGCGAACTCTGCCATGATCAAGCAAACATGTGATTCAATTATGTATCACCTAGGAAATTCACACGGTGGAAAATTCAACGACCACAAAGATGGATTACCATCCATAGCGACCTGGTGGGTACCCTGCGCTATGCTATATACCTGGCCAACGTCTTCCACCTCCCTCTGCAAGAGCTCAACGTTCTCCTCCCACACCTTCTTCTTGCTGGCATGACCTACGCACGATGCCCACCCATAACCAAGAGTTATGGCATCATGATCTACACAAATTGGATAGCAGATGCAATGATGGATGGTCCTAGGCTCACATTGCAAGGAGCGTTGATGGTCGACAACCTTCTGCTTATGGGTGGCAGTCAGATTCTTGACCTCCGCCTCCAAGGTTGACACCCGGTCTTCGTAGCTCTTCTGCTCCTTCTTGGCATCTGCACACAACCAAAACATGATTTTTTGGGCACCTGAACTCGGCATGCAAATGGATAACACACAAAGGTAACTCACCAGCGGTCATTTGTTCTAGGGTAGCCATGAGCTCCCAATTCAGCTCGGCGGTCTTCTCTATGTTCGCCTCCTTGGTGACCGTGCGCACACACTTTTAGAGCTCCAGAAGCTCCTTGTGCTGCTCCTCCGGGACCTTTACCATCTTGGCATGCTCACGAGCATTCGCCAAAAGAATCTGCGACAAACAGACAGTAATCGGTAACCTATCAATCGAGAAGGATCCAACACCCTCGCAACTCCACAACACATACCTCAAGACTTCTAAGTGTCTCGCGGTCATCGTCGTATGAGTACTCGAACTGCTCCGCAGGGCTCCACCTCCTCCTTTCCCACCCAGCTGAATCGGCCTGCTGGTCGGCAACAAGGAGAGCGTCGTCCTCAAGCTTCGGCATCTCCTCGCCATCATTGTTCGGAGTCGGGTCCCTTTGGTCGGCACCGTTAGCTCCGGCACTGGCAGCAGTGGCAGACGGGACAGCGGTACTCGGTGCCACATGTGAACCACCTGCCGAGAGGATAACTTCGGTTGTCAGCGTTGAGGGCGGCTCTATGCTGATAATAATGGGTGGGTCCTCCGGCACCACCACAACACGTTATGGCAGCACGTTCATGGCACTGGTACTCTGTGCCACTTCATCCCCCCCGGCACCCATCCTTCACCTGAGTGAGACCTCGAGGAATCCAACTTCTGTAGTCTGGGCTTCTTGCTTGACGGCCTATGAGTGGCATTGACAAAACCATCTTAGCCAAAGAATATGATACCCGACAAAAGCAACCTACATAGCTATTACCTTCTACTCTTGCCCGGTCTCTTGAAGCTCAAGACCAAGGGCTTGGGCGGCCGTGAATGGATAGGCATAATGGCCCTCGGCATCGCCGATGCAGGCATTCCCTCCTGAGAGTCCTATCGAAGCACCATCCCTTTGTTGGCACCCGCATAGGAGTCGCCACCCTCACTGTCCGCTGGTGATGCTCTCGAGCACTGCCTCTTGACACCGGTATCGCCCAGTCTCTACTTCTGCTCCTCGGCCGACCTCTTCCGGGTCTCGAGCTCAGCGTCAGCCGAGGACTTGAACACCCTGCGCACGGCCGCTCGGTCCTTGCCCTAGTCTCGACAGCCTAGCCCGACATCTCTGCAGCTGCTTCAACATTTGGTGGGGGACCAAACGTCCCCAACTCCCACAGATCATCTTCGATCATGACTTGGTCGGCCCGCACCTCCTCCACCGTCATCAACTTTCGACCATGGTTGGAGTCGGCTAGAAGGGGAGCCCAGATAAAATATCACCTCCTACATTAACAAGGTTCCACATCTAGACGTGAGTACAAGGACAATTGAAAGGCCGATAACAAAAATCAAGCGTGGGATAGGGCAGCACATACCGAATCGGGCGGATTAACAAGGCAGAAAGGACCGGGAGCACCAATGTTGTTCACAACGCCCTTGATTATGCTCCCCACTCGTTTATACACCTCATCATCGTCCACCGCTTTGTTGTGTTCTTGGGTCGGATCATTCCGATTAGAGAATTCATAGGCTGGGTGCACCCGGTCCTTGATCGGCTAGATGTTTTGGGTCACAAAAGAAATTATCACCACTAGTGCAGTAAGGCCATATGCTTTCAAAGTGCCAATTTTTGAAAGAAGCTCATTGACTTCCACTAGCTCTTCCTTGGTCGGTTGCTCCTTCTAGGTATCACGCTCCTCAGGAGTAAACCCTGTCCTCTCAGGAAGCATCAGTGGCCAGTCTCTCATGTAGAACTAGTCTTCACGCCACCTCTTGTTGGTGTCATTTAGCTCTAGCTCAAAGTACCTCTTCACCAACCTGGGCTAGAGACTGAACCTTGCACCTTCGGTGATTCTGGTCAGACCGTCACAACGACTACCACAGCCAATGGCCTTCACTCGGTACATGCGCCTCCAGAGATTGAAATGTGGAGCAATCTCCAACAATGCCTCACAAATGTAAATGAAAAAGGAAACATCCAAAATAGAGTTTGGATTTAGATGGGAAAGCTGCAGTCCATAGTAATGGAGCAAACCACGAAAGAAATTGCCAGACGGAATCCCAAAATCACGCTCAACGAAGTGGGTGAATACAAAAATCTGACCAATGTCCTCGTAGGGGTGCTTCTTCTTTTCCTGTGCTCTCCATCCACCCAAACTTTTCAGGGGCAGCACACCGCGGTTCACCATGGCCTCAAGCTTTCGCTCGGTCATGTGTGACTTCCCCAAATGGGACGCCGTGTTGGTGGAGGACGCGGCCATGAGTCGAGCTTGGTGACAACGAAATGAGGGGTGGATGTGCGCGGGAGTCCGCAGACGCACCCTCAAAGAACGATCCAGGTAGCTAATGGAACGTTGGGGAAGATGACGACTACAGTGGCAGGCGTGGCGTATTTATTAAGGAAATGGTGGCTTGACCTAACGACTCTGAAACTAACAGACAGAATCCGCGGGATTGGAGATTTGGGTCCATCGGATCCGAAATTAATGGACAGGATAAGCTTGCTTTAAAATTCAAATTGGCGCGTGTTCATGGCTGTTAAGCCCTATCTTTAGGCCGTCAACTCCTGCATAAAGGATGCAAATATCAACATCAATCTTAGTGATAGGACTTATTCTAATGACTTCCATTAGTGTTGGTGAATATGTGTATGCAGGTCACCTAACCATGGAAATGGAGTGGGAATAAGCAAAAGTGGTTCAACTAGCAAAATCCAGCAACCAGGGGCTGCCACATCAACTTCCCACGGATCCAAGGGCCCACTTGAGCAAGGAAACACACCTCCGACCAATTAGAGTGAAGCACATGGATTGAGGGGCCCACAACAGGGGGTGAAATGCCAGGAACCACTCCAGGCACACTAGTACCCAGACAAGGACCCACCTGTCAACTTGCCATCCAAAGGCAGTTGAGAGTGGGCCCACAGGGGGTCGACCGAACCAGGCCAGCCCTAGCTCCTCTCGTCCCTGGCCGCCACGTGGCCTGTCTTAAGGCGGTTACAAGGAATATTCCATTTCCCTCAGATACCGACCTCCAGCAGCACTCTCCAACACTTCACCTTCTCCCTTCACTTCAAGAGGAGGCTTCTATGGAGGAGAATAGCTTAGGCTAGACTGAGCCTAGGAGTAGAGAGTAGAGAGAGTGAGTTGGAGGAGTGTTGATGTTCATGTGAACACTCTTTTCCACCATGTAATTCCAAGAGATGCTTCGGTGTTCTTATCAAAGTAAGTGCTTCATAAGTCTCTTTGATATTCTATGATTTAGTATGGTTAGTAGTAGTAAGTTTGAGGCTCTCACTTATGGGTTCATCGCTTCACATCTTGTGGAGTGTTGTGGCGAGTTTACGTGCCGGAAAGTGTTTACGGACCATAGTAGTAATCTGTGGCATAGGTGTGGTGCCTGAGTTGTATATTACACTTAGTTTTCGCATCTTAACCCACGGTTTGGCCGGGGTAGGCCGGGGGTGGTGATAGCCCTGTTGGACCCTTTGAAATCCCCCACGTTCGGTTAAGTCGTAGAGTCGCTGGCCGGAGTCACTGTACATGTAGTGTAAGCCAGTGCCCAAAGCAAGTAGAAAGTAGAGAACATCTTACCACTCTTTGCTAGGATCATAGATTATCCTCTCTTCTCATCTTCTCGGTTGGTTATCCTTGGGACCCCCTAGCGTAAGTAGTGTGCACACACGTTCTTTGGATTCGATACCCTTGGAATACTCTTAGGGGAAAGCTTCGACGACATCCATGCACTTGCAGATTCCTTCGTGATCGTTATCCTTTGTCATCTGGTCTTCTGGCGTCACTGTCGTGACTGGCATTTCCATAGTGACGTTAAGAAAAAACAACAGCACATTCAAGGAACCCTACCACGCCTCGCATGCTCAGGGGCTGGGCGCTGGATTGTCAGTCGGCGCGTTCAAGGAACCCGACCACACCTCGCATGCTCAGGGGTCGGGCGCCGGATTTTTGGTCGGTGCGTTCAAGGAACCCTGCCACACCTCGCATGCTCGGTGGCTGGGTGCCGGATTTTTTGTCGACGCCTTCAAGGAACCATGCCATACCTCGCATGCTCGGGGGCTAGGCGCCGAATTTTTGGTCGGCACCTTCAAGGAACCCTGCCATACCTTGCATGCTTGGGGGCTCGGCGCCGGAATTTTGGTCGGTGCGTTCAAGGAACCCTGCCACACCTCGCATGCTCGGGGGCTCTACATCAGATTTTTCGTCGGTGCGTTCAAGGAACCCTGCCATCCCTCGCATGCTCGGTCGCTGGGCGCCAGATTTTTGGTCGGCGCGTTCAAGGAACTCTGCCATACCTCGCATGGTCAGGGGCCGGGCACCGGAGTTTTTGTTGGCGCATTCAAGGAACCCTGCCACGCCTCGCAAGCTCAGGGGCTGGGCGCCGGATTTTTGGTCGTCACGTTCAAGGAACCCTGCCAAGACATCGAGTGGTACTAAGTACCACACTTTAGCACCGGCTGTTGTTATTGACCAATAGTAAAATAAAAATAGCTTTGGGGCTTTCAAATTTAGACCCAGTACTAAAATGGTTCCATGCCACCTATAAACTGGGTCTATTATGTCTGGTACTTGATGTGCACGGACGAATGTGAGTTTTTCTACTAGTGTAGGTTGGTATGACAATAACAAAGTGTTGCTGTCATGCGAATAAATTGTCTACATTAGTTTTTTTTGTGCGAAAGACCAGCGCAAACGCAGACAATCACAATGTAACCCTTATGAATATATGCACACAATTCTAAACCTCTGATCACCTCCAAGAGACTGGAGCACAGATGTTAAGATTGACGATGTCACACAGGTGTCTCGTTGTTGACAGGCACATCATCTACCACCGAAAGAATACCGCTAGTTCAATTCTAAAATAAATCTAGAAAAATGCGATACCAGTGCCGAGAAAAAACTCAAACCCTGACGAACAAGTTACACCATAAGTACACTTACCAACTAATATATGATCAATTCATAATTATCCACGGTAGTTAGCCTAGAGAGTTATAGTTTTTTTAGTGCATGCCAGTACATCAGTGCTCAATTTATAAATCCCTCGTTAACACATTATTATCCTCAGCACGTTCTCGTACTTAAGCGATTTTTCTGAATTTAACCATTTTTATTGAAAATGTAAAAAGAAACCCGTCCGGTAGTTAGGCCTTGTTCGCACTGAGGAAAATTATGAGCAGCGTCCAAGTCCAAGCTTAGATTTCAAGGTTCATTCTTCAAAAAAAAACCCAATCCGGCCGACACAGTTGGATGATTAATTATAATTATAATTTTATAAAAAACATCTTCTAATGACTGTCATCTTGTGGTAGTCCGTATAACAAAATTCATGCAGATTCAAACACGTAACTGTTGAACTCTTAACACCCGCGCGAATTAAAAGGGAACGTGGATAGTGTAGGAGCAGACTTAAAATTTCCCACTTGGACGGGACTGTCATATCACGTGGGTTCGGTATCAAAATTAACGTTTAGCACTAGACTAGATATAAGCTCTCACCAAGACCAAGAAAATGGCTTTGGCCATATTTTTTTATGTCAGTAATTTTTTTGCTAAGAATCTTACATGCATAAAGTATTAAATAAAGTCTATTTATAAAACCTAGGATGAGTGTAACTTTACGCGACTAATCTAATGAGCCTAATTAACCCATGATTTACTATAGTAATGTTGAAGTAACCATCATCTAATCATACGGTCAGAGGCTTCATAGATAGGTCTCACGAATTAACCCGAATGTTTTTTACGTAGTTTTGTAAACTGACTTTATTTAATACCATTAATTAGTAGTCAAACGTGTGTGTAAAATTTTTTTCCCAGAGAAACACGGCCTTTGTTAGCAAACTGAAGATTCTGATTGGCGGCTAACTAAGTGACGAATCAGGTGACAAGTGCCTGGTTTGTCTCACACTTGCGTCGACTTTGTGTACTCCTTGGTCCCTTTTTATCCGTCGTTTACGGTTCCCGAAAAACAACTTTGACTGAATAAAAAATATATAGTTTGGATAATAAATATGATTAGATAGACATTTGAATCTAGTTTTTTAACAAATTTTTATGGAGATTAAAATATTACATATATTTTTTCTATAAATCAAATCTAAATCGTGGCACGGAAACCAACGACGACCTATAAGAAGGGACAGAGGGAGTAGTTAGTTAGCTGTATCTGGCCCAGTTTGTACAGAAGGAACTAGCTATGATCCAAATCTCAAGGTGTGTACATGTTCAGCTCACAAATATATAGTCGATAATTTACATGTAAATCGACGACGATGTTTGTTATATATATTTTGACCAATGTTTATTCGCTCGAGTATGTTTATGATAAATTCGTACCATCCAAAAGAATCTAGCTGTACATATAATTTTTTGAATTGGAACTATTGTTTAGGTTATTTACTTGTGGTGTAATTAACCTGCCTACTTAGTTCGTGTTTTAATTTTTCTAGATTTATTATGGAAATTAAAGACACTATTTTTTCATTAGTAGGCAACGTGCCTCTGCTTGGATGGCGCTGTTCTTTCACAGGTCAATGTTGCCTAAAGGAAAGAGTTGAAATAGAAGTTCCAAAGGAACCATAATTTATCAAGAGGAAAACACGTTTTTTTGACGGGAAGAAAAATCAACCTTTCACGTCTTTGTTTGAAAAAAAAAACAACCTACACCAACCCACCGCCCAATCAAATGAATGATTAGGCTGTTTGCAATGGGTTCCTGTATAGCCTCCTAGGCCTGTAAGTTAGCTTTTTTGGGCTTCCTCAGGCTATTCGTACCGATGAAACTCTACTCTACCCTCTAAGAGAGAATATTCTATCCTGATTATTGAGATTCTTCACTCTCTATCACTTTCGTCGGGACTCGTTTAAACTTTATCTCACTCTATATATCAACTACCACCACGCGGGACCCACCAATATACTCTTTTTTAACCTTCTTCTCTCTCCTCTCCCCACTCTCTCTCCTCTCCCTCTCTCTCTCCCCGACCCAGCCCCGCTGCCCCCTTCCCTCCCCCGCCCCGCCGCCGTTCTCCCTCCCCGCAGCACTCGCCTCCCTCCTCGGCGTGGTGGTGTGAGTGGACGGCGAGCTGCTGCGGCCACGCTCGCACTTGCGCTCTCTCTCTCTCACCCGAGCGCCGCCGCTCGACGCCGTTCCGCCGTTCCACCGCACCCCTGCCTCTCCCACTCCCCCAATCACCTTCCCTCGAGCTCCTCTACCTCCCCAGTGGAATCCCAAGCCTATCGGAGCTCCTCCCCGCCGCCATTCTCACCCACCGAGTCGCCATGGCCGCCGCCGTGAACCTCACCGCCGGCAGCCCCACTCGTGCCTTCTCCCCTGATTCCGCTACACAGGTAGACTCGCCGTGATGTGTGGATGCTCGCGCGGTCGCCCTTGAGCCGCCATAGCTGCCGCTTCACCCTCGCCGTCGCACGTCGAGCCGCCGGTCCGCCATTAATGGCGAGGCCGAAGCTCTGAGGTGCTGGCCTCGGCCGTCTGCCTCCTCACCGCGCTCGCCGTCCTGGTGTGGATGCGCCCATCCTTCTCAAAGGCCACCACATCTTCATCACGAGCGGCTCCTGCGGCATCGGGCTCGCCATGGCGGCGGCCGCGACGCGGGAGGGCGCGCGAGTCTCCATCCTCGAGTGTGACGCTAGCCGCCTCGAGAAGGCGCGCGCCAGGATCCAGCACGCGTGTGGCGGGCGCCTGCGGCGGAGGGAGCAGCTGCGGGGCGGAGGCTGGCATCGCGCGGGAGAAGGTGGAGCGCTCGGCGGCGACGAGCTCGGCGCGGCGAGCTGGAGGAGAACGCCATGGCCGTGGCCGTCTCGTCCTCGTCGTCGGCCTCCTCCCATTAGACTACGCCGCGAGTGAGGGCAACGGCGGCCGGGCGGAGCAGAGTGGCCGGGTGGAGCGGAGCAGCGGCAGGCCCGAGGGGTGGAGCGGCGGTGGGGAGGGCACGGGCGGGCGGATCGAGGCGCTTTACCGTCGTTCCCTCTCTCCCTCTCTATTTACTGGCGCCGGAAACAATTTGCCGTCTAGCGTCCGGCTTTGCGTTTGTCGCTGCAGGGCACAAAGCGGTACCCCGCACGGCATGCACGCCAGGTGGCGCGTACCGTGCGGGGTCGCGGGCGCCGGTGCGAGCAGCCTCACGCGGTGCAGGGGCGTCCTATACAACCTCCTGTACTGTGCCGGCCAGCTCCTCCGCCAAATTTCGGGGAGGTGTCCCCTCCTCTAAAACTCGCCGCGCCCGCCCGTCACCCTCTTGCCGCCTCCCCAGAGCCGCGCGCCCGCCCGCCACCCTCGCCGCCGCCCGCCAAGCATCCCCCGGCGCCCCCCGCCCCCCACGCACCCCCTTGCAGCCGCCCGCCTGCCGCGCCCACGTCGAGGACCGGCGCATCCGGGTCACCATCCACCACTGCTTCTTCGACGGCACGAGGCAGGGGCACCCGCGGGTCAGGTTCGGCAGGGTGCACCTCTACAACAACTACACCAGGGGATGGGACATCTACGCCGTCTGCGCCAGCGTCGAGTCACAGGTAATCACGAGCTTGCATTTTGGTTCTTCATAAATCTGTAACATTTTCGTCGCTCTTTTTAACCAGTGTAATTTATCGAGCTGCTTCAGATTATCTCCCAATGCAACATCTACGAGGCAGGGGAGAAGAAGAGTGTCTTCAGGTACATGGAAGAACAGGTAATTCTGTTCCTTTACCCTCTTGAATAATTATTAATTTTACCTCAAAGCCTTCAACTGAACAAGCTTTGAACTGGTGATGGATGCAGGCAGCAGACAAAGACCAAAGCTCAAGCGGGCGCATCCGGTCCGAAGGTGACCTGTTTCAGATACTGCAAGAGATGAGCTGTGGGACTTCAAGGTCCAGGACTGCTTCCAATCTTGTTCTGTTCAGTCCGTGTCAACGGCGCTCAAGCTGCTTCTGCAGTGCTGCACCGGCTGGCAGCCGATTCCACTGCCACCAGATGTCTCTTCCACTGGCACTTCTACATCAGGTATTCTGTCCCCGGATGACATTGCTATGTCACAAGCTACAGATGGTCAGCCGCAAACTACAGAGCAGGAAGTAGGTGTCCATGCAAGTCAACGAGCCGGAAAAAGAGATGGTCTGAAGATAAACATTTGATTTGTGTGTATCAGAATGTTTTTGCTTATGATCCTGCCAATAAGAGGTGCAAGTGATATGCTCATGCACATATACTGTACTTGTCAATGAGGCTTGCAGCTGTATGTTTTTGTCTAAATTTCTCCTTAATGTTATTTGTTGTGAGGATCCCTCACAGTTGGATACTGGATCATGACTGATGAGAATCTGAGTGTGTAACCCTGCTGAATGTTTCTGAATGATGGCATTTTGATGGCATTTTTGTTTGATTGATATGGTTGCTTGTGCCTCCTGACCTTGTAACCCTGCTTTGCCTATTTTGATATTGGTCTGATGGCATCTTTTCTAATGTTATACCTAGATGGTTCTGCATAACAAGTTCCAACCTGTGTGCTAAATTCTTTTTTTATTGTTAGAAAGTTGAGTTGATCTGATGGCATCTTTTTGTCTAATCTTTGTTTTGTTTGATATTGGTCTGATATGATTGTTTGCTAAAAATTTTTTTTGGTCTGATGGCATCTTTTTTTTTGTTCCAGCCTGTGTAGCCACTGTCATTTCTTGGTTGCAGCTGGGTTGGGGTGTATCAGAATGTTTTTGCTTATGATCCTGCCAATAAGAGATGCAAGTGACATGCTCATGCACATATACTGTACTTGTCAATGAGGCTTGCACATATACTGTATCAGGTGTATGTTTGGATCAGCGAGGTAACTGAATTGATATCCAATTTCAGGTGAACTCTAGCAAAAGATCATTCAGGTGAATTGATATCCAATTTCCTTTTCCTTTGGAATTTAAATTCTGCATTATTCCAGTTTGCAACAGCTAGTCAGTTCAAGTTGCAATATTCAGAACCTGTGCATTCCACAAAAAGTAATTTGGCTCAAATATTCAGAGGTTTCTATCTGTTACAAATCAACAATTAACTGTACTGGACACGCTCATCTGTTGCCTGGTGAGATTCTATCTGTTACAAATAAACAATTGACCTATACAATCGCAATCTTCAGAGCAATTTAACTAGGTATGCATTCGTTGCAGGACTACAAGAAGAAGATGTCTTCAGCTTGCCATTGGCCAAAGAAGTTGCAGGTGTTGCAACTTGACGCATCCTGAAAGCGACTTCTCCTCTCAAGAGCCTGAAAGTTGATAGAAATATCCAGAGAATTAGAATTCAGAACTTAGTAACTTCTGTAATATCCAAATTAGTATGGCTTAATGGTCTGAAATCTACCTGATCTTGACCATTTAGCAAGATCGGGTAGATTCCAGACCATAAGTATGTCCCTTCAATGTCATCAAAGAAATTAGCACAGCTAGCTAGCAGATTTTTGGCAAATTATTGGCGCACCTAGCAGCTTAATTATCAGACAAGCATGCATATGTATGTGAATCAATGAAACAATTAATTATCAGACAAGCATAGCTATGTAGAAACTTTTACTTGTTCCCTATATAGTTGAGAAAGAAACTTTTACTAGTTCCCTATGTAGAAACTTTTACTAGTTCCCTATATTGTTGAGCGGGAAGGAAGTGTAGCGCGGAGGCGGCCTCGACCTCGCGGCGGTGGGCGCGTGGCGGCGGAGACGGCGCGGGAACGGTTGAGCCTTTTTTTGTGATTTGGATTGTGCTGTACAAGACACCGTTGTAACGAGGACTGGATTTGAAGGTGGAATATTTTACAAGATCATTGGAATATTCTAATAAAGGGTAAAATATGTCTTAGATTTTAATGTCTCGCGGGGAGTATATCAGACAGACTCGGAATGAATGGAAACAAACTTTTACCGGATCAGAGAAAAAAAACAGCCACGTATTGGTAATATGCACAACTCTCGTAGAAGAAAACGAACCCACGTGAGTTGACCGTTTGACAATTGAGCTCCTTGTGTGTTCCTTCCGTGCCGTTTCTGCACTGACCGTGTGGTCCGGTCTGTTTGCACTCAGCACGTGGCTGCCGGTCGCTGCGTGCTGCTGCCTCGCCTCACCTAACACCCCCCGGCGCCCCTATAAAACCACCCCGGGTGCCCCATCTGCTATTACAGCTCTCTCGCTCTCCAGCTCCCATCCATCTCAAGCAACCTGCGCGCCCTGCTTCCCGGCCCTCTCGCTCGCAGCAGCAGCAGCAGCTCCGGCGAGCCATCCGGCGACCGCTGCGTGCCATCTGTTCTAACGCAGCCGTAGCCGCTGCTAGCTGCCTCTGGTACAGCGCGCGCGAGAGTCGTAGATCGAGAGGGAGACGAGATGGCAGCCGGCAGCGCGACGATGAGCGTGGAGGAGGTGAGGAAGGCGCAGCGGGCTTCGGGGCCGGCTACCGTGCTGGCGATCGGGACGGCGACGCCGGCCAACTGCGTGCACCAGGCCGACTACCCGGACTACTACTTCAGGGTCACCAACAGCGAGCACCTCACCGACCTCAAGGAAAAGTTCAAGCGCATGTGTGAGTACCACCACCATCGCCATCGCCATCCATCGTCGATCACTAGCTCCATCACACCCACCATATATCCTCCGTATATGAATACGGGCTGCCGTCGACGTTTGTTTTTTAATGAATTTTTTTCTCCAACGTAACAGGCGATAAGGCGATGATCCGGAAGCGTTACATGCATCTGACGGAGGAGTTCCTCAAGGAGAACCCCAACATGTGCACGTACATGGCGCCGTCGCTGGACGCGCGGCAGGACATAGTGGTGGTGGAGGTCCCCAAGCTCGGCAAGGCGGCGGCGCAGAAGGCCATCAAGGAGTGGGGCCAGCCCCGGTCCAAGATAACCCACCTCGTCTTCTGCACCACCTCCGGCGTCGACATGCCCGGCGCCGACTACCAGCTCACCAAGATGCTCGGTCTCCGCCCCTCCGTCAACCGCCTCATGATGTACCAGCAGGGCTGCTTCGCCGGCGGCACGGTGCTCCGCGTCGCCAAGGACCTCGCCGAGAACAACCGCGGCGCGCGCGTCCTGGTGGTCTGCTCCGAGATCACCGCCGTCACGTTCCGGGGCCCCTCCGAGTCCCACCTCGACTCCCTCGTCGGGCAGGCCCTGTTCGGCGACGGCGCGGCGGCGGTCATAGTCGGCGCCGACCCCGACGAGCGCGTGGAGCGGCCGCTGTTCCAGCTGGTATCCGCCTCCCAGACCATCCTGCCAGACTCGGAGGGCGCCATTGACGGGCACCTCCGCGAGGTCGGGCTCACCTTCCACCTGCTCAAGGACGTGCCCGGGCTCATCTCCAAGAACATCGAGAAGGCGCTGGAGGAGGCGTTCAAGCCGCTGGGGATCTCCGACTGGAACTCTATCTTCTGGGTGGCGCACCCCGGCGGGCGGGCCATCCTGGACCAGGTGGAGGCGAAGGTGAAGCTGGACAAGGAGAGGATGCGCGCCACCAGGCACGTCCTCTCCGAGTACGGCAACATGTCCAGCGCCTGCGTGCTCTTCATCCTCGACGAGATGCGCAAGCGCTCCGCCGAGGACGGCAACGCCACCACCGGCGAGGGCTTCGACTGGGGAGTCCTCTTCGGCTTCGGCCCAGGGCTCACCGTCGAGACCGTCGTGCTCCACAGCGTCCCCATCGCCGCCGCCGCCGCCACCGCCTAATCTAGATGATCTTTTATACTCACGGCGATCGAATTTCGTGTGCTGTTGGGCGCGGTGGGTCAGGCCGACTTGAAGTGAAGACTCATCTATCATTACTTTTTTACGAATCAAAAGTCAATGCACTCACGCAATTTGCATGGGTACCTAGTGTTTTTTTTACAATTTTGATTTTCTATTACTTAAAAAGTATACATAAACAATTTGTAATAATGTAGTTTTTCCAAATAGCCCAAATAAATGTATACGTTATTTATGTTTTTTGCACCAGTAATATTTTTATATTTGGAAGAAAAAATATCTTAAATTAAATCTTTTTCGTGAAATTAATACGAAATTTATATTTTATACATGAGTATATTTTTATAAAATTGTTTAGTTGGTGACGTGGGCTTTTAGTTATTGTCCATGATAAGTATGGCTTAAATCTTTAGAGAAAGATCTACAGAGTGGTGTGAAATATAAAATCTTTATTTCTTTTATATATAGCCTCATACATGCCTACTCTCATATTGTCTTAAACCTACTTACTTTTTGTGCTCATCCAATCTGTTTCATGTTCTACTTCTAAGGAGGTTTGCCCGCCATTCCATAATCATTGAAGACGCATCCCTAACATCTAACGGTGTGGGTGGTTCATTCTTTTCAAACACTAACTGTCCCTAGAACTTATCTCGATTTGTAGGGGGCGGCTCGCCCTATGAGCCTACAACAAATCAATGGACACGCAGATGTGCGAAATTTATTTACTTTTGGCGTGGACCTCATCCACACCCACGTCTCACTCTCTACCATATCTTCTCTGCTCCTCTCATGTTCTCATATCTTATCCCATTTCTCTCGGTACGTCTCTATCTTGTCATCTCTCTTACCCGGTGCATGTGTGTGAGTGGTGAGCTGGCTAGCAGCTCGGCTGACATGGTACCCAAGCAGTGTGGCATGCACCATCACGGTCGAGGCATAGCCCGTGCCAGCGGCATAGCCATAGCCGGAGGGAGCGACACAAGTGATAGTTAGGGCACGGGCGGCACTACGGCTCCCTAGGCAATTCGGACACAACTGGGGCACAAGCTGCTCGCTGGCCGTGGGTGGCATGGTGCTACCACGATGGTTGGGTGAGGCATAGGCATGGGTGGCACGACTATCGCTCAATGGATGGCACATGCAGAGCCACAACAGCCATGTGGAGCATCGGTGGCGGCTGCGTGGAATGGTGTTGGGCAGAGCCTTACCTACAATAGTTTGTGTGCCCTAGAAGGAGTGGACACGACAGCGGATTTGGTCTTGCAACCTTGTGCATGTTATTGGTTACTCTGACCTCTTTTCTCGTTGTTGGTTTGTTACAATTATGTACGCTGCATAAACTTTTTGTTGTTTCAACCTCTTATTAAATTGGCTAATAGAATGGATCAAAGGTGGCGTTGTTTAACTCCCCATAGTTTCTTTGTAGAATGATAAATGAAATTAATGTGCTAATTTTGTTGATATATATGTAGTCGTCCTTGTTTTTTCTTTGGAAAGAACGAAGATGATATGAGAAATAAAGAGTTGTATATCTTATTATTACTCATATATTTTTTCCATTTTCTATGTTTTAATATATGTATGTCTTTTCTCATCTTAGTAATAACATAATACCTTTAATCGTATTTAATATGTGCTCATTGGATTAATCTGGATCATTAGATATTACTAAAATATAACGATTTATATTCTTTCTTATTTAATATATACACTTTCGATTAATCTGGGCCACTGGATCTTGATACGCACTCTTGGATTAATCTAGGCCATTATATCTTCACTAAATCCGATGGTGTATATTCTTCTAATTTTTAATTTTATATATTGTCGGTGCTTCCGATCACCAGCTGTTTACTTAGTCATAGCGCTTCTCCGCAGCGAGCGATGGTAGGCACTGCAAACACGGAGGAATTATACTGGTTCGGGCAGAACGTCCCTACGTCAAGTGCGAGCTGATCGTGTTCCTTGCGTCTGGATGGCTCGGAGCTTACAAGGGGGTGCTCGTATGCGGATTTGTGTGTGTGTACGCTTGCTGTTGACAGTTCTTACAGTCCACTATCAGGATTGTAAATCCCGGCAATGGTACAATGAGTGTTTCAATGGTCTTCTTATGGCTTAGAAAAATAAATAAATATTCTACAAGTGCACATAATTCACCCTGTACATGGTCCGGTTTAAGCAGTTTCTGGGCAAACACCGACCCAGCCCGCAAGGGACGCTAGTTTGGCGGTTTGGAACCTGCGGGTTAGATGGGTAACACGGGTTTCTTCTCCATTGAACCAACAAGTGCTCTGTCTGTTCTCCCCTCGGGAAATACACGCTCCCTACATCTAGATCTCGGTGCCGGACAGGGGCACCAACTCCTTCGACACAACCTGCATCGCGTGGCGTAGGGAAGGGTGCTGGAAGCTCCCGTTCCAGGGCCGCGGCCTGTTCGTCCCCAACCTCGACCTCTACACCGGCACCGGTGCATACCATGGTGAGGACAAGCAGATGTATAGTTTTGGAGGCAATCCCATGCCTCCGGGACTGTTTCATCTTTTAACTGCCGGAAACTAGCAATTTTATTCCAGAGGGCGTTGGTTTTTCCAACCGAAAAGAATTTCAGCAAAAATGCGCTAGTGCACTTATCCCAAGTGTCTATGGCTTTGTGGTTAGCATAAAACCATTGTTTTGCCTTGCCTAATAATGAGAATGGGAATAAACGAAGGCGAATGACATCGATGCTTACCCCGCGTATGGTGAAAATGTTGCAAATCTCCAGAAAACTGCTGAAGATGAGCATTGGCATCCTCGTGTGGCTTGAACGGACTAGCCTGCACCATGTTGATGAGGGCTGGTGTTGACACTTCTTATGATCCAATATCAGGATTGAGAATCCCAGTACTGGAGTAAGGAACGTTTGAGTGGTTTTCCTTATGGCTTAGTAAAATATATAAATATGCAATTGCACAGAATCACCGCTGTAGCACTTCACCAGGAAGTATTCCAGAGTACCATAATTTATATTTTCGCAGGGAAGCTTATGGCAAGAGTACTAGCAAACAGATATTGGAGACTATCAGAGAAGGGTACACGACTAACAAGACGGGGGATAACGGTATTGGATAGGAGTGGATATACCATGACACACAGCTCAAGGGAGACTTAGGTAAGAAAGAGAAGGAGTAGATAGTTGCAAGGACAACGAGAAGAGATAGAGGATTCCTGGGTATTGTCTATCTGGGTTACTCAGGTTAGAATACAAGGGTTGAGAACTAACTCTAGCAGATCAAGATAAGTGTTGGCGGTCGTTACGACACATTTTCGACCACCAATACTCGGGAATAAAAGAGGATATATGTGACATTCCATGTACTTAAGTTTATTTCTAACAGAGTTCCACGAGTTTTGGTGAGTTACACTTGTGCAGGTACAACAACGAGAAATATGTGCTATAGGGGTAGGAATTGACCGATTCGGCCCAACGACTCCGTTCGGCCGGTTACCCCCCTTAGCCGCACATGACGCGAAGCACAACCGGGAGCCGTCCAGGTCAGCACTGACTATGCAATGACCGTGAAAGCCACTTGGACCACCGCCACGTCATCTTCAGGACAAAATAGAAGAAGTCCACCACGAACAAGTCATCCAGGAAGGCCCAGAAGGAGAGGCGGTGCAAGGGGGCGTACTGGGCTGGAAGCCCAGTTCGGCCGAACCCCCCCTAGTTCGGCCGAACCACCCCCACTCCACGAAACCGCCATCAGGGGAGAGATCTAAGCCGTGGGAGCTAAGGCCGTGCGAATCCACGGTTCGGCCGAACTGGAGGATTCGGCCGAACCAGGTAATTCGGCCGAAGGCCCAGCACCGCCTCCCAGCTCCCGTGGCCGTTACTCCTCTACTCAACCACCTTCAACTGCTATAAATTGGACAGCCCCAGCCCCGGATCAACACACACCAAGCCAATGAGCTCTCATTTCCACTCCTCTCTAGTAGAGTTAGGATAGTATAGTTGGGAGTTAGAGTCGAGTCGGGCTTTGCCTCGGAGGTTCCGGAGTCGTCTTCAGAAGCTCTGGTATAAGCTCTTGTATCTTTTCCTTTTCCTTTTGCAAGACTTGAGTTATCAATATAATTATCTTTATCATCTTGCCTTTGTCATTTATAGCTTGCTTCTACTTTATTCTAGTTGCATCTATATCGTGTTTAGACTATAGTCGGTTCTAGTTCTAGTGCTTCTAGTTCTTGTTTAAGTCTTTGTCTTAGCTGGTTCTTTGACATAGCTCAATATTTGCCGGTGAACTATCACCGGGAGTATTGACGGGTTGCTTGCTTTTGCTAGTGAAGTAAGTAGTCGTTGGTTAGTGTGTGTGTGGTACCCAGACTAGTCAGTGGCCTTGGTTTGCCCCCGATTCTACGAACGTGTGGTAGCCGTTAGGTGGTGACAGCCCTATACGGTCTTTGTAATCTACCTCGTTAGTCTCGGCGTGTAGGATCCCCCAGTGTGGAGCTGGTGGCACCCCTTTTCATCCGTTTCTGCGTGTCACTGGTGTCCATTGTCCCGATGCTAAGACATTAGCGTTAACCCGGACCTTCCAGTGCTGGCTCTTTAGCCGTAGTATCTCTAAGCCCAAGTGATATAGACAGATAAAGTCCATAGGAATCCTCTATCTCTTCTCGTTGTACCTCGGGATAGTATCCATAGTATCCCTGCGGAAATATAAATTATGATACCTCGGGATACTCCCAGGTGAAGTGCTACAGCGGTGATTCTGTGCGCTTGCAGAATATTTATATATTTTACTAAGCCATAAGGAAAACCACTGAAACACTCCTTACCCCAGTACCGGGATTCTCAATCCTGATATTGGATCGTAAGAAGTGCCAACAAGCATTTCTGGCGCCGTTGCCGGGGAAGCAATTGGCTAGAATACTTTTAAACATTTATCTCAAGTTATCTGAGTTGAGTGCACCGCTACTCGAGCGGGTTTACCTTTGCTCTGTTCGTTGGTCTTTGTGAAGCAGAGCAGTGCATGACTAGTTTCCAACTACCGTCAAACTATCAAGAAAATCCTGAGTCGCTTTTGAGGAAAGTATGACCCCGTGTTGTAACTCCTCAGAGGCAACTCAGCTTGACGAGCCCAGTCTTTCCTGACATCGACACAACTTTGTAGGATCTAGGATTACCGACTAGAGGGGGGGTGAATAGGCGGTTTTGAGAACTTCAACCACAACACTAGAGAAATTTTGGGCCAAGGGAGCCTTCCCAACCCCAGGGGTGGAGTATAAATACTCACCCCCTTGAAATCTAGCCGTTACGTTCAAAACAGGGCACCGGCGGACTGTCCGCCTCATACGTGGCGGACTGTCCGCCCTTCAAAACCAACGGCTACAACGTGTGTCAGATGGTGTCAGAACTAGCCGTTACGGACCTGCGGACAATCTGCCATACAGGCGCGGACCGTCTGCCAGGCCATGAGAAACTATCACAAGTTTGCCTGCGGACCGTCCGCCTCACAAAAGTCTTCTAGAACGCTCGGAAACGCTTCTGTGTTGATGGTCCGCCAAAACGGTCCGCCTCATATTTTTTGTACTGTGGACAGTCCGCCACTCATGGCCGGACAGTTCGCCTCTCATTTTTCAGCCGAGCACATTTCATACTTAGACAAAATTATCACACGGAAAAAAAGCCCGCGGACCGTCCGCCACACTAGGACGCGGACTGTCCGGACCCCCCAGACAGTTCGCCATTGGCCACGCGGACAGTCCGCCAGGACGCAATGAGCCCTCCACAGGATAGTTTTTTTTGCTTCTTGAATTTCCCACTTTCACAAACGTTGTTAGCCCTCATGCATGCAATGCAATTGTTTGAGCAAAATGGCATCATGGACTCGTCAAGCCAAGGACATTGACCCCTCTTGATAGTACGGCTATCTAGCCTATAATCCGGTCAATGTTCATCCACTAAACACCGCTTGACCGGTAAAATAGAATACCCTATCTTATACCTTTGCCTTTAGCTCCTTTTGGTCCTTATCACACCCATCATGATCATGACATACCGCAAGAGCCCATCCAATCCCAAGGACTAACCTGTTCTCATATCTCAATGAAATTGTTAGTCCATTTTGATTGTCATTAATTACCAAAACATAAATTAGGGGCCTAGATGCTTTCAATCTCCCCATTTTTGGTAATTGATGACAATCATTTTAAGAAGTGGTATGAGATAGGTTTTGGATTTTGAAATCACTTACTCCTTTCATTTGAGATCAATGGAATAGATAGAGTGAATGACTTTGAAAAACCGAAGAATAGGAGAACTCCCCCTACATATGTGCATGAGTGCATTCATTTGACATATTTGATTATGAATTTTGGCGGAATTTCCCCTACAATTGAAAATTGAGACACAAGAGCATATATATATATATATTTATGTATATATAACAAAGCTTATAAAAAAGCAAGATAGCATTAGCTTCAAATTTTCAAGCATAGATTTTGCCAACACATCATAGTTCACACCATAAAATTAAGCATCATAAACCATAGTTCACAAGCAAACCACACAAAGAGTAATAATTATTACACACCAAGGTTTATGCAATGTCAAAAGTAAATATGCAAATGCAAATGTTTTCATGCTCCATCCATGATCATGATCTTCAATGGGGCTTCCTCTTCATCACTTCTTCAATTTCTCCCCCTTTGTCATCAAATGACACAAAATGGGAGCTCTAGTCCTGCTGAGGCGGTGGAGGAGGAGGCCGATGGTAGATAGAGTAGAAGTGGCCACTGAAATCAGTGAAATCCTGCTCGAGCTGCTGCTGTCTTGCCATGATGTCCTGCTTAGAAAGGGCCAGCTGATCAAATCGGGCATTCATAGCATCAAACTGCTGCTGCATGCCATACTGCATAGTCTGAAAAGAGTTATTGATCTACTGCCCATAGCCTCAAAGTGAGCCTCAAAGCCAGTCTGCATCCGCTGAAACTGAGAGAACATGTGCTGCTGCATGGAGGCAAAGTATGGGTCAAAATAGCCCTGAGGTGGTGCCCACTGTGGTGCTGCCTGTGGCTGAGCTGCAGGTGGTGGTGGTGGCGGCATGGCCTGCTCATGTGCTGCTCCTGCTCCCCCTGCTTCCTCTTCCTCTTCATAACCTGCATCCCCCCATGCTTCATCTTCATCACCAGGCAGGTAGGAAGTCAAATCCCTCTCAAGAAACCCTCTGTCATTCTTGAAAGGACTGTAGAGTGTATGTTTTTCATTGCAAGGGCTCCTGAACTTGGTCTTTGCCAGAATAAGAGACATGATGTATGGAGCAAAGTAAAGATTTATCTCAAAATTAGTCTTCTTGTCAAGAATTTGACCCATGATCAGGTTGACTACATCAATTTTGTCACCGGCCATGACATGCTTAACAAAGTTTCTGTGCCATCCAACAAAAGCTTCTTTGTAACCACTCTTAGGGAGCACTGTGGCCTTGGCAATCTTTAGCAGGACTGCTGGATGGTGCCTGAGACCAGTGATCCTCTCATACACCCTGTTGATGCCCGTCCTATTTGGCTCATAGAACCTCACAATCTCATCCACCTCCAATGGATTCTCATCAAGAATGTCATATGTGGGATCAGTGGTGAGAAAAGTGTAGTCTAATATATTTACCTCTGCAAATTCAGTGAATGTGGCCTCATATCTCCTTTTCCCGGTCATCCATACAAGTCTCTTCTCAATCATATCCACCTCTACTGTAGCATAGAACTGCCTGATGACTGTATTGTCCCAATCGCACTAATGCTCTAGAAAATCAGTAAACCCCAGGGCCTCAAGTTGTGGCACTAAACCACTCATAACCACCTTCTCACCCATATAGTAGAGGTTGATCATTTGGTGCTTGAATACAACTTTCTTCAACATGTGGCCATAGAAAACCTCTTGCTGGACCTGAGTGTGAAAGAATAAGTCATTTGTGTCCCTAGCAAACTCATACTGATTTCCAGCACGATCGATTCTATAGTTGGTAGGAGTCCAACGCCTGCTCCCCCTATTGGCATTCACATCAACCAAGTCATCCTCACTTTCTTCTGCCTCCATCTCACTAGCAATATATGATTCCTCCTCTTCACTGACTTCATAATCATCATCACTATCATCAGAAATGTGCTGTCTTGGCCTCTTGACAGTTGTTTTCCTCCCCCTTCTGCCTGATCCACTAGCACTGCCAAAATAATTCAACAATAACCATCAACAGAACATGTATGAGAAACCAATCCAACACGTGATGGGTTGTAGCTGCTGTCGCTGTTGACAGTGCACTGGCGGACTATCCGCCATCAGACCGGCGGATGGTCCTCCAGACACTGTTCAGCGGCGAACAGCCGAGCGACCCCCAAAGAATCCACCCGATCTCCGTTTCTAGCCCATTAAACTTGATCAAATCAATAGCATATAACCTCCATGACTCTACCAACATGATCCCCTAGTTATTTGCACGAATCCATGGACCAAAACAAAATCCAATCTCAAACCCTAACCATGCTCTAGAAGTGAAATCCAAGAAAACTAATGGACAAATCAATGAAGTACCGAGAGGACATGGCGGAGGAGGTCACGGAGAGTCTAGTGACGAGCTTCGGACGGTCCGGCAAGGCTCCCAAGTCTCCCCCTAGATGAGAGCACTTTTCTTCAAGTTGAGAGAGGAAGAAGAAAAGGAGGGACCATGATCTGATCTGGGTGGGGCGAATAGCCCTCTCCTTGGTTGGTATACCCCTTGCTCGGGTGGACCCGAACTTTCCCGACTCACGCGGACTGTCCGCCACCAGTTCTGCAGATTTTTGGTTCTGTCAATTGCAATCAGCTACACCCGGACTGTCCGCGGTCCTTTGGCCAGACTGTCTGGCACCCCCGGATGGTCCGCCACTGCTCTGAGCGGACGGTCCGCCTTACCAGAAAACTGCCCCCGAGACCATTTTCTTTGCACTTTCATTTGACTTTGCTGCCCATATTTGGTTCCAAAAATCACTTGATTCCATGTGAAGATTGTGACCATCAATCTCTCAGAGATAGAACCATGAACCATGGATGGATATATGAAGAATATGATGCAACAAAAATAAAGACATCACTAAGAAAACTAAAGGGTTAGAAAGCGAGTAAACGAATCATATGTTCTAAATTTCAAGCCACATTTGATATGTCAATGACATTAAGCTCGTTCCTCAATTTGCAAAACCTTGATTCATCCAAAGGCTTTGTGAATATATCTGCCAATTGATCATTTGTGCTTACTCCATCAATCTTGATATCTCCCTTGCTTACATGATCCCTAAGAAAATGATGTCGAATATCAATGTGCTTGGTGCTAGAATGTTGAACCGGATTATTTGCAATCTTTATAGCACTTTCATTATCACATAAGAGAGGAATTCTATTGAATTTCACACCATAATCAAGGAGTGTTTGCTTCATCCATAGTAATTGAGCACAACAACTTCCCGCCGATATATATTTCGCTTCGGCGGTAGAGAGAGCCACAAAATTTTGCTTCTTTGAAGACCATGATACAAGAGAACACCCAAGACGTTGACAACCTCCGGAAGTGCTCTTCCTATCAACTTTACAACCGGCATAGTTCGGATCCGAATAGCCAACCAATTCGAATTGAGCACCCTTTGGATACCAAAGACCAATATTAGGAGTAAATTTTAAGTATCTTAAGATTCTTTTAACGGCGGTCAAATGACATTCCTTAGGAGCGGCATGAAATCTAGCACACATGCACACACTAAACATAATATCGGGCCTAGATGCGGTAAGATAAAGCAAACTACCAATCATAGACCTATAAAGCTTAGTGTCAACCGGTTTACCTCCCTCTTCAAGATCAAGATGTTCATTTCTAGTCATTGGAGTTTTTATGGGTTTTGCATCCTCCATACCAAATTTCTTCAAGATGTCCTTCACATATTTAGATTGGCAAACGAATGTGCCTTCCTTCAATTGTTTAATTTGAAGACCAAGGAAATAGCTTAATTCACCAATCATAGACATTTCAAATTCCTTTGACATCATTCTACCAAATTCTTCACAATAGGCTTCATTTGTGGACCCAAAGATGATGTCATCAACATAAATTTGACAAACGAAGATGTCATTTCCAATTTTCTTAGTGAACAAGGTAGTGTCAACCTTTCCAATTTTGAATCCCTTTGAGATGAGAAAATTCCTAAGCCTCTCATACCAAGCATGAGGTGCTTGCTTCAAACCATAAAGAGCTTTAGAGAGCTTAAACACGTGGTTAGGCATTTTAGGATCTTCAAAACCGGGTGGTTGTTCAACATAAACTAGTTCACTAATTTCACCATTTAAGAAGGCACTTTTGACATCCATTTGGTAAAGTTTTATGTTGTGAGAACATGCAAAAGCTAGTAAAATTCTAATTGCTTCAAGTCTAGCTACGGGAGCAAAGGTTTCATCAAAGTCCAAACCTTCGACTTGAGTGTAGCCTTGAGCAACCAATCTTGCCTTGTTTCTTACAACAATACCATCTTCATTTTCTTTATTGCGAAAAACCCATTTAGTGCCAATGACATTGTAATTCTTGGGCCTTTCCACCAAATTCCAAACATTGTTCCGGGTGAAGTTATTTAATTCTTCATGCATGGCCATCACCCAATCCGGATCATCAAGAGCTTCATCTACACGTTTAGGTTCAAGAAAAGATACAAAAGAATAATGTTCACAAAATGAAGCAATGCTAGATCGAGTTTGAACACCCTTACTAATGTCACCCACAACTTGATCAATGGGGTGATCTTTGGCGACCTGACCATGAATTCTTGGTTGAATAACGTGGTCTTGAGAGGATGTAGAGGATGATGTAGATGTGACCAGTTGCTCATTGTCTTGATGTGAGTCATTTTCATTTGTGTTAACAATGCCTTGATCTTGAGATGATGAAGCATTTTCTTGAGTGGAGATAATATGCTCTTCATTATCATCATCATCTTTTTCTTCTTCTCTTGGTAGAATGTCCCCAACATCCATATTCTTCGTGGCTTCTTTTAAACTATCACCTCTCACATCATCCAAGTTGTCTTTCTCATCTTGTGACCCATTAGTTTCATCAAATTGAACATCATAAGCTTCTTCAACAAAACCCTTGGATTTATTGTAAACTCTATAGGCTTTGCTACTAGATGAATATCCGAGAAAGAATCCCTCATCACATTTGCTTTGAAACTTGGATAAACGAGAACCTTTCCTCGAAATATAGCGTTTGCATCCAAAGACCCTAAAATAAGATATATTTGGCTTCCTTCCGACAAGCAGTTCATAGGGGGTCTTGTTGAAAAATCCATGACAATATAGCCTATTTGAAGAATGGCAAGCGGTGTTGATAGCCTCGGCCCAAAAAGAATCCGAAACATTATACTCGGCTAGCATTGATCTTGCAATCTCAATCAATGTCCTATTCTTTCTCTCAACCAACCCATTTTGTTCCGGTGTATATGTGGTTGAGAATTCATGTTTGATCCCCTTCTCATTGCAAAACTCCTCCACACGAGTGTTTTTGAATTCACTACCATTATCACTCCGAACTTTCTTCAACTTGAGCTCAAATCCATTTTCGGCTCTAGTGACAAAGTTCTTGAATATGTCACAAGCATCGGCTTTGTCATGAAGAAAGAATACCCATGTGAATCTTGAGAAGTCATCCACTATCACAAGACAATAACTATTTCCACCAATGCTTCTATATGTTGTTGGCACAAATAAATCCATACGAACTAATTCAAAGATTCTTGTGGTGGACATAACACTCTTGGTTGGATGAGAATTTGCAACTTGCTTGCCGGCTTGATAAGAGCTACATAATTTGTCCTTTTCAAATTTGACATCTTTCAAGCCAAGGACTAAATCATGCTTAACCAATTTATTTAGTTGTCTCATGCCGACATGACCTAGTCTTCTATGCCATAACCAACCCATTGAGGCTTTAGAGAATAAACAAGTTGAGAGATTTACCTCTTTAGATGAAAAGGCCACAAGATATAAACTATCATGACGAAAGCCCTTGAAGATAGTTTCCTTTTCATCACGAGTTGTCACAACAAATTCATCACTAGTAAATGAACATCTATAGCCATTATCACAAAGTTGAGCAATGGATAGCAAGTTGAAATTTAGAGAATCAACTAACAAGACATTTGATAATTTGTAATCTTGAGAGATAGAAATGTCACCAATGCCTTTAACACATCCCTTGCTATCATCACCAAAAGTAATATTATCAAAGTCGGAGATATCTTCATCAAGATATGAGAATATTTTCTTTTCACCGGTCATGTGGTTTGTACAACCACTATCAATTACCCAATGTCTTCCTCCGGCTTTGTAATTTACCTACACATGAGAATCACTTCCCTTTAGGTACCCAACTTTTCTTGGGTCCTTCTATGTTAGTGATCATAACTTTAGGCACCCAAACGAATATTAGTCTAGTATTATCCATAGAGCGACCAACAAATTTAGCACATACAACACCCTTTGAATCTTTCTTAAGAATGTAAGATGGATCAAAGGATACGGTCTTCTTGCTCTTGCACTTGTGATTCACCTCTACCTTTGTGTTGCAAATATGGCATTTCTTGAATTTAGCTTCTTCTTGCAATGTCACACTTGATGACACATAAGTGGTCTTCTTAGGAATGAAAGTCGACTTCCCTTGCTTGGGCAAATAACCAATGTCATTCTTGTTCAATGTGAATTTTTGACTTGTCCAACAATGATTGAATTTGACTTGACTTCCAAACCATTTGGCAAGATCCTTGGACAAACACTCCACTTCTTTCTTCAATGATTCATTCTCCAATAATAAGAAAGGTGCTTCACTTGAATCTTTTCCACTAGTGCAAGAGCTTGTGTTACAAGAGGTGTTAGTCAAGCAAGATATACATGTTTTACAAGTATCGATGTTAGCAACAAGTTTTTCTTTGGCCTCTTGCGCAAGGAGAGAGTTGTGAGCTTCCTTAAGCTCCTCATGCTTTCCTTTAAGAATTCCCCATGATGTGTTGAGAGTGTCATGAGATTCCTTTAGGTTGGCATGAGAAATCTTTAACTCCTCGTAGGATTTTTTAATTGAAATATTCCTCCATTCTAAATCCCTCAACTTAGACTTTTCTTTGCGCAATTTTTCATCGGATTTTATAACCAAATTAGCAAGATAGTCATAGGATATAGCATTTTCATCATCATCATTATCATCATCACTATCACTCCCCTCATCATTGATTATTACCTTCGATGTACCTTTGGACATAAGGCAATATGGATTGGAGAAGAGCGATGGGGCTTCCTTAATTGCAACCCCGGCAAGACTCTTTGAAGGCTTGACTTCCTCTTCTTCCTCATCGGAGCTTGCTTCGGAGTCCCACTCAACAAAGTAGGCTTGCCCATTCTTCTCCTTCTTGTAGTACTTCTTATTCTTGTTCTCACTCTTATTGTACTTGTTCTTGCTTGTTTTGCCCTCTTTCTTGTTTGGGCAATTTATTGATATATGCCCAATCTCCCCACAAGAGAAGCACTCTTTGCCTTCAAATGGATTCTTCTTTGAGAACCTATTTCTCTTGCCAAATCTCTTCTTCTCAAGAACCTTTTGGAGCCCCCTAACAATGAGAGCCATTTCTTCATCTGAATCTTCATCATTTTCACAATGTGTTTCTTCCTCTTGAATAGCTTTGGCCTTGAGAGCAATATTCTTCTTCTCTTCATTTGTTGTTTGACCATGAGCTTCCTTTTGAGATTGCTTGAAGATGTCATGTGTGAGCACTTCACCGAGCACTTCCATAGGAGTGTATTTCTTCAAGTCTTCTCTCACTAACATTGTGACAATGGTCTCATATTTCTCCGGGTGACTCCTATGAAATTTGCGAGAGAAGTCTCGATCCGGCACATCATAGTCAAGGCATTTTAGCTCATTCACAATTTCATTTAACCGATTGAACATGATTGAAATGTCTTCATCCTTCTTCATTGTAAACTCATTGAATTTTCCTTGGAGCACATAGAGCTTGGCTTCTTTGACCGAGGATGTAACCTCATAGATTTCCGCTAGCTTGTTCCAAACATCTTTTGCACTTGTAATGCCCTTGACACAGTTGAATTGATCAATAGATAGACCTTCATACAATATGCACAATGCTTCCTCATTAAGGTCCTCATTCTCTAAGTCTCTTTCGGTCTTGACATCTTTGTCTAAGATGACAAATCCTTCCTCAACAATCCCCCAAACTTTTCTTCCGGCTGTCCTTAGATAGGTTGTCATCCTAGTCTTCCAATAATCATAATTTTCCCCCTCAAAGTAAGGAATCTTCCTTTGCTTCATTTTGTTCTCTCTAGCCATTTTAATCCTACTCCGGGATGATTAAATCCTTGATTAGGGAGTACTTAGCTCTAATGCCACTTGTAGGATCTAGGATTACCGACTAGAGGGGGGTGTATAGGCGGTTTTGAGAACTTCAATCACAACACTAGAAAAATTTAATTAAAACCACAAGGGAAATTAAATGTCTAGCTATTCTAACCCTATGTTGATGGTTTTGCAACCTAGGATGACAAGATAAGAATCAATCTCTATGAAATTAACTTGTTTCAAGAAAATAATCAAGATAACAAGCAAGCAATAAGAACAAGTGACGCAAGAACTTATCCCGTGGTATCGATGACTTGCCGGTCACCCCTAATCCACGTTGAGATGGATTCAATGTTCAACCGCTCCTCTATCAAGTCTCCACTTGATGTATGAGCCGATTAGAACCAAAGAACCGCTCCAAATCTCGATTCCACTAGAGTTGCTCTTCACCGCTCCGATGAGGTAAGCACAATGACCTTTCACAACCAACCTCCACGGCAACTTCACAATCTTCTTCAAGTTCTCGATGGAATCACCAGCTTCAAGCCGTCTAGGAGGTGGCAACCTCCAAGAGTAACAAATCAATGACCTTGCTTGAAGTCTCCCTAGTGCCACAAAGCTCAAACTCTTGATGCAATGCGCTAGGATCCTCTCAATCTCACAAAGATGCAACCACTAAATCAAGTGAGTGAGAGAAAGGATGGGAAATGCTCAAATGTATCAAGGAAGCTTTCAAATGGGCCAAGGGAGCCTTCCCAACCCCGGGGGTGGAGTATAA
Organism: Echinochloa phyllopogon; assembly: GCA_033239725.1. Lineage (NCBI taxonomy): Eukaryota > Viridiplantae > Streptophyta > Magnoliopsida > Poales > Poaceae > Echinochloa > Echinochloa phyllopogon. The sequence continues at coordinate 1,351,698 of BTCW01000010.1, read as the reverse complement.
ATACTCACCCCCTCGAAATCTAGCCGTTACGTTCAAAATAGGGCACCGGCGGACTGTCCGCCTCATACCTGGCGGACTGTCCGCCCTTCAAAACCAACGGGTACAACGTGTGTCACATGGTATCAGAACTAGCCATTACGGACCTGCGGACCATCCGCCATACAGGCGCGGACCATCTGCCAGGCCATGAGAAACTATCACAAGTTTGCCCGCGGACCGTCCGCCTCACAAAAGTCTTCTAGAATGCTCGGAAACGCTTCTGTGTTGATGGTCCGCCAAAACGGTCCGCCTCATATTTTTTGTACTACGGACAGTCCAACACTCATGGCCGGATAGTCCGCCTCTCATTTTTCAGCCGAGCACATTTCATACTTAGACAAAATTATCACACGGAAAAAAAGCCTGTGGACCGTCCGCCACACCAGGACGCGGACTGTCCGGACCCCCCAGACAGTCCGCCATTGGCCATGCGGACAGTGCGCCAGGACGCAGTGGGCCCTCCACAGGATAGTTTTTTTTGCTTCTTGAATTTCCCACTTTCACAAACGTTGTTAGCCCTCATGCATGCAATGCAATTGTTTGAGCAAAATGGCATCATGGACTCGTCAAGCCAAGGACATTGACCCCTCTTGATAGTACGGCTATCTAGCCTATAATCCGGTCAATGTTCATCCACTAAACACTGCTTGACCGGTAAAATAGAATACCCTATATTATACCTTTGCCTTTAGCTCCTTTCGGTCCTTATCACACCCATCATGCTCATGACATACCGCAAGAGCTCATCCAATCCCAAGGACTAACCTGTTCTGATATCTCAATGAAATTGTTAGTCCATTTTGATTGTCATTAATTACCGAAACATAAATTAGGGGCCTAGATGCTTTCAGGCTTTAGCATCGAGGATGGCAAGCAAGACGATACACGAATTCTCGGCTCCATCGAGCGAGAATGTGCGTACCCGTCCCACTCCGCCTGTCGGGGACGGGACTTTCGAGCTCAAGCCAGCCCTCATCAACATGGTGCAGGCTAGTCCGTTCTGCAGCAAGCCTCACGAAGATGCTAACGCTCATCTCCAACACTTCCTGGAGATTTGCAACACCTTCAGCATACGCGGTGTAAGTACCGATGCTATTCGCCTTCGTTTATTCCCATTTTCTTTATTGGGTAAGGCAAAGCAATGGTTTTATGCTAGTCGTGAAGCTATAGATTAATGGGATAAGTGCACTAGTGCCTTTTTGCTAAAATTCTTTCCGGTTGGAAAAACCAACGCCCTCCAAAATAAAATTGCTAGTTTCCAGCAAGCAAAAGATGAAACAGTCCCGGAGGCATGGGAACGCCTCCAGGACTATATTTGGTCTTGTCCTCACCATGGTATGCAGAATTGGTTCATCATCCAAACCTTTTACCACGGGCTAAAGAGCTCAGCCCGTGAGTATTTGGATGCTACTGCTGGAGGAGCATTTTTCTCTCTTAAGGAGAACCGAGCTAAGGCCCTCATCGAGAAGATGGTGGAAAATCAGGGTTGGGGCACTGAACGTGACCAACCACGTACCTGAGGAGTCCACCAAGTTGAAGCTTTAGACATGCTTGCTGCCAAGATGGACCTCCTTCTGAGGAAGATGGAGGCCCCTGTTCAAGAAACGGTGCAAGCCATTGACGCTCGCATGACGTGCGAGGTCTGTGGGAACACAGGCCATTCGGGGAATGACTGCCCCAAAACGCGAGAAGATGCCCACTACATCAACAACTCCAACAACAATGGGTATCGTCCGAACAACTACGGCAATCAAGGCTGGAATTCGCGCCTAAATATCTCTTTTGAGAGATCTTCACAAGGTAACAATTTCAATTCCTTTACTTTTAATAATCAGCCGTCTATCAAAGATCTTGTGCTAGGCCAGGGTAAAATCAATGAAAATATTAGTAAAAAGTTTGTGGCAACTGATAAAATCCTGGAAAGCATAGATGCAAAGCTGGAATCTTTCTCTTCTGCTAGAAAAAGTCAATTGAGCTTCAATAAAATGATAGAAACACAAGTTGCTCAATTAGCTGCTGTTGACACCAAAAATTGGCACCAGGAAGAGGCCGACATGTGGGCCGGATTCGTTGAAAAGATATCATTCGGCAAAGAAGTTTTTCCCCAGAGCATTCGGTAAAGACGTTCTGCGGTCGGGAACGCATTGTCATTCGGCAAGAAAATATTCCGCAGGAGGAATTTGGGAGTGTGTGATGACGTGGATCAAGTGTAAGGAAAAGGCTGGTTTAACTTCGAATGCAAGACGGATACGGTGCCCCGACGTTTATCTTTTTAGGAAATAAATAATGTAATCGTAATCAACTAGGAGTCGTGTCGAAACCTGGGTATAAATATAAACCCATGGTAGTTGTAAAAAGGAGTTCAATCAATCATACAACAAACCGGCCCCGTGCCAACTTCGAGTCCTTTAGTCGAGTCGTCGAGTTCTTCGAGAGGAATCATCGATCCGTCGACCTCCGTAAGTACCGGCAACCCTGCACCATGCCTAGTATCATGCGGTGGATTTAGGCTTTGGTTCAGGAAGGTTCCATTGTTAGATCATGAGCCATGCGGTGGGCTAAGTTTTAGCTTGGAACAAGTTATCGGTTCTATTGGATTTTGGCAAGATCTGGTAGATCCATTAAGTTACCATGTGTTGCTCTGGATTTTACTTTTATGTTTAATTCATTACAACACTCTTTTGCCCAGTCCAGGTTGATTAGATTCGGTTCTAGCTCATAATGCACTGCGTTTCCATAGCCGAATTCGAAGTCAATCTGGATTGCCACGTGTTGCGGGTCCAAGCTCGTTGGTCTTGCGTAGATCTTGACAGAACCGGGTATCATGCGGTGGATGCAGGTTTTTGGGTCGTCTTAGAGCTAATCATCCGGTGGATTAGAATTCGATTCGATCTGATAGACCTATCATCATCAACGAAGCATGTTCCTTCTTCATGGAACCCGATTCGGCTATATAGCTGTATTCGGCAGTATCGACACGAGTGAAACATGCTCACGGTTTTGTTTTAAACAAAGAATGCTTTTAGCCTTCCACGTTTAGAGTATATCATGCGGTGGATTGATCTATTCTTGGTTGGTGGTGTGATTCCAAGCAAGTCGTATCATGCGGTGGATTAACTTGCTTGTTTCATGCTCGACGGGTTGAAAAGTACCTAGACATGCGGTAGACTAGTACTTTTAGTCTATGCATTCTTGTTTATTATGAAATTATGATCATGTTTTCGCCCTTTTATTTATTTATCATGCTCTGTTCCTCATTAATCGGTTATGAATATGCGTTACAATGTTTATTCAGTCAAATACTGATCTTTCGTCATGCTTACGTCACGCATTCGGCAGTGCGCTTCCTGCGTGCTTTGCCGATTGCCGAATGATGCTTTAACTGCTGACAGATAGCTTCTCTGTAGCTATATGTCGTTTGAAACTGGCTCCGTAGCCACAAATATGGAACTGACTGGTATCACCCGGTACGTTCCAGGTGTTATCTAAACATCTTTCCTCCCTTTGTTAGTTTCAGGAAAATTGACTGGCACGCTTTCGGATTCAAACGCTCGGGCCACGTGTAAAGCTAGCTAATTCGGCTTGCTGTGTGCTTGGCGTGAAGTGCGGATTTTACGTCAACACACTTTTTGGCACGCCCAGTGGGACACAACAAGCTTCGAAGATGCCTGAATTAAAAGACATTTTGGATGTCACTTTCGAAGAATTGTCTGATGAACATCAACAAATGGTGAAGACTGCTGCAGATCAGTTCATCAAGAAATGCTTGCTGTCTTTTGCTAAGAACAGGAGTGGTGCACCGTTTCTCAAGTCAGATCTGCCAAGAGTTCTTTTGCCGGGACAATCTGATCTTACTGAAGATGAAGAAAGGGAGAAGTTCTCTAGCTTGTTATACAAGGCTTTAGGAGAAACAATGACCAATCATAATGCTGCATTCCTGAACAGTTTTCGGCTCATACTGGTCAACATCTTTGGTCAACACGTGGATAAGCCTTTTGAGCAAGCGCATGGACAACTTGGTGGCCCAACATATTTCAATGTTCAAGCATCGATCCCAAAGCGCCATGGTAAAGGTACTGAAGAAACTGAAGCTTCTGGAACCAAAGACGCGGGTGGACAGCCGATTCAGCAAGAGCTCCAGCATGCATTGTCAAAACCTCGTACATATGGTAATATGGCATTCGGCACCACGGGAGATTTACCTGCTTCTGCTTACAAGATATCCCCTCTGAACAACAGGTTACAAAGGGATGTGTATGGAAACGGATATTCAGAGTTCATGGATTACAATACTATTGATGCTCTCCCGAATCCCGGGTATGTTGGTACTACAGGGATGCCTGCTGGAAGACCAGGGAATCAAGATACCAATATTGACCTCATGGTGCAAAAGATGACCGATGTATTGCAAAATCAATTCGGTCTAAGGCCTAAAAATCAGGGGTACATGTACTCGTCTCCTTTCCCAGAATGGTACCAAAGGGTATCATTGCCGAATAGAGTCAAGGTGCCTACAGAGTTTACTAAGTTCTCGGGACAAGACGATACTAGCACTGTGGAACATATAGCTCGATATCTGATGCAGCTTGGAGAAGCTTCAGCAGATGAGGCTTTCAGGATCAGATACTTTCCTTTGTCGTTGACGGGTCCAGCTTTTACATGGTTTGCTTCTTTGCCTGCTCAGTCAATTTGTACTTGGAAAGACCTGGAGCAGAAATTCCATGCTCATTACTACATTGGCAGTACCGAGAAAAAGTTGGTTGATTTGACCAGCTTAAGGCAGAGAAATAATGAGACACCTACGGAGTTCCTCAGGAGATTTAGGGAAACAAAGAGCATGTGCTTTTCTCTGAACATACCTGATGACCAGCTAGCTGGTATGGCTGTAGCTGGCATGTTGCCTGCCATTCGGGAAAAGCTGTTTGGAATGGAGTTCGATGATCTGGGCCAGTTGTCACACAGATTGGCCTTAATGAGTAACCAGGCGTATGGTTTCAAGAAAGATGCCAGATTCGCTAAACATAATGATGTAGCTGATTTCTATAACCAATTCCTTGAAAGAGCAGATCAAGGAGATGAGTATGAAGATAGTGAAGAGATAGCTGCAGCAGAGATAGTGTGGGGCAAAGAACCAGTCATGGTGAATCAGAGGTGGATTAAACAGAATAAGGGCACCTATGATTTTGATGTAACTAAGGCAGATAAATTGTTTGACTATCTTGTAAAAGAAGGCCGAATCAAGCTACCAGAGGGGCATTCTATGCTTCGGCCTGATGGAGTGAAAGATAAAAGGTACTGTGGATTCCATGATAGAAATTCTCATTCCATCAATGAATGCAGGGTTTTTAGAGTGAGGATTCAGAAAGCCATCCAAGAAGGGCATCTGAAATTCGACAATAAGATGAAGTTGGACAATAACCCGTTTCCTCAGAACATGATTGGGTTCTCAATCAATATGGTGAATGTTGCCGAATCTGGAGAAAAGGGAAAGATGAAAGTCCTGACGTCGAAGGAAGCGAAGCAGAATGGCTCAGTCGATCCTAATCGGCAAATTACGATCGAACAGATTCGCGAGGAAAAGCCTCGTTTTCCGAATAGCCGATTTGAAATTGGGAAATCTTCTAAACTCAGAGTCACATCGCGCATTCTCCTCAATAAGTGGCAGCGTCAGCAAGAAAAAGAACGCTATCAGAGACGTGAGTACGAGGAGGAGAAGAGGAGGTGCGAAGAAAAAAGGTATGAGGAAGAACAAGAGGAATATGTCCGAGAACGAGAACGCGCACATTGGGATTGTGTCTTCTTCAGACACTGTTGGAACGAGGGTTTAAAGCTGCCTACATGGAATAACTGTCCTGAATGCAATAATGGATATGTCGAACATAGGCAAAATGGTGCCAGTCGCCGATCCGTCCACGAAAGAATTGGAAGGATACATCCTAGTGATGATCGGCGTCTAAAAATATATAAGAATGATGATCAACCAAGGAAAAGACATGCTGATCGTAGATGGATTGATCATGAAGAAGAAGATCATGAGTATGTCTGGCAGAAAGGACAGTGGTGTCCACCTGGTTTAAGAAAGAGCCAGAAGAGAAGAGTCCAGCGCCTGAGGAATCAAGAGTTGAAGCGAGCAGGAACCAGGATGAGATCGATATGGCGTCCAAAAGACAAACCTGACGAATCGGGTCATTCGGCTCCTACATGTATGGTATGTTTCTTGCCGAATGAATTTATGGCTCCAGCTAATCAAATTGTACAGGAAGAGATATTATCAGAAGTGGATGAAGCCGAGCAATATGGGTTAATGGCACAATTGGTATTGAATAAGCAAGCTATTTTTGAGAAGCCAGTCCAGAATCGGCACATGAAGCCACTGTACTTAAGAGGATATGTCAACGGAAAGCCACTGACGAAGATGTTTGTTGATGGTGGAGCTCCTGTTAATGTGATGCCATACAATACATTCAGGAAACTTGGCATGAGCCCTGGAGATTTAACGCCAACAAGCATAGTTTTGGATGATTTTGCTGGAAATCCTTCGGACACCAAAGGATGTGTACATGTAGATCTGATGATTGGATCTAAGATTCTGCTTACAACCTTCTTTGTTATTGAAGGCAAAGGGGCATACAGCTTGCTACTTGGAAGGGATTGGATCCATGCGAATTGCTGTATTCCATCTACTATGCATCAGCAGCTTATTCGGTGGATAGATGATGAAGTGGAAATTGTCCCAGCAGATGATTCAATTAGCGTGGCTAATGTGGAACCAACCTTCTGGGAATATCAAGGCATAGATTGTTTCTCAGGTAAGGACTGGGGAGAAGGTCCTGTTGAGCCGGTCAGCAGTGATCAACAGCCGATCGAAGCAGTCGGCTCTTTTAGTAATTTTTAATGGATAATCCAATCGATGGGACTGACGGGAAGCTAGGACATGGATTTGTGTCGGCTGATAAATTAGAAGAAGTAGACATTGGAGATGGTGACAAACCAAGGCCGATATTCATCAGTGCTAGCTTGGATTCAGTTTTCAGAGAAAAGTTGATTGAGTTGTTAAAAGAATACAAAGATTGCTTTGCTTGGGATTATTCGGAGATGCCTGGTTTAGATCGTTCCATTGTTGAGCATCGATTGCCGATCAAGCCTGGTTATAAACCTTACAAGCAACCACCCCGGAAAATCTACAAAGATGAAGTGTTGACCGATGTAAAGAAAGAAGTGGAAAGATTAATAGCAGCAAATTTTATTCGGCCATGCAGATATGCAGAATGGATCTCTAATATTGTTCCTGTGTACAAGAAAAATGGGAAGATGAGAGTTTGCATAGACTTTAGAGATCTGAACAGAGCTACACCCATGGATGGATATCCAATGCCTATTGCTGACTCGTTGGTTGATGCTGCTGCTGAATATAAAGTGATTAGTTTCATGGATGGTAATGCAGGGTACAATCAAATTTTTATGGCATTGGAAGATATAGCGAAAACAGCTTTCAGATGTCCAGGACATATAGGGTTGTTTGAATGGGTTGTCATGACGTTTGGCTTGAAGAATGCTGGTGCAACTTATCAGAGAGCCATGAATTATATTTTTCATGAGTTGATCGGCAAGATTGTGGAAATATATATTGATGATGTTGTGATTAAGTCATTGGATCATGAAGCACATTTGGCCGACATAAGGAAAGCTCTAGAGTGCACTAGGAAACATGGGCTCAAGATGAACCCAAATAAATGTGCTTTTGGAGTTTCGGCAGGAGAATTTCTGGGATTTCTGGTGCATGAAGGAGGAATAGGAGTTGGCAAGAAAAGTATGAAAACCATTGATGAAGTTGTTCCTCCAACTAATCTTAAGGAATTACAGTCATTACTTGGCAAGATCAATTTCGTAAGAAGATTCATATCAAACTTATCACAAAAGGTGTTGCCTTTCTCTTCACTGCTAAAAGTCAAGAAGGATCAGAAGTTTGTATGGGGTGACGAACAACAAAAGGCTTTCGATGAGATCAAGGAATACATGAAAGAACCACCAGTATTGGTACCTCCACAGCTAAACAAGCCTTTTAAGTTGTACGTGGCGGCCGATACCCAAACTATTGGATCGGCCCTCATACAAGAATTTGAGGGGAAGGAAAGGGTAGTTGCATACCTTAGCCGGAAATTGCTTGATCCCGAAACGAGGTATTCGGCTACCGAGAAACTCTGTTTATGTGTTTACTACTCCTGTACAAAATTTCGGCATTACTTGCTACATGCCGAATGCATTGTGTATTCAAAATTTGATGTGATAAAGCACATGTTGTCTATGCCGATTTTGAACGGAAGGATTGGTAAATGGATTTTAGCTTTGTCTGAATTTGAGTTAAAGTTTGAATCGGCAAAAGCTGTTAAAGGACAGATTATCGCTGACTTCATTACTGAACATCGCGATTCATCAGCTAATTTGCTTGAAATTACTCCTTGGGTATTATTCTTCGATGGATCTTCATGTGACAAAGGTGGTGGAGTAGGTATTTTGTTAATTTCGCCAAAAGGAGAGGTATTTGAATTTGCTATTCCTATTCAACCTACTGTCACTAATAATCAAGCCGAGTATGAAGCGTTGCTCAGAGGACTTCAATACTTGAGAGAAGCAAAGGCCATTGCAGTTGAAATTTTTGGAGATTCAGAATTAGTCATAAGGCAACTAAACGGCGAATATGAGTGCAGAAACGATATCTTAAGGAATTACTATGAGGAATGCAAGCAAATCTTAAAGGAGTTTCAGTCAGTAATTCTGCGGCATATTCCTAGGAGAGACAATGGAGAGGCGAACAGATTAGCTCAAAGTGCTTCGGGTTATAGAGAGCTTCAAGAAGTTTTTGCCAATGATGTATATGCTTTCGGGAGTAATCTAGCAGAAGATGATTGGAGAAAAGAAATTGTTGATTATCTGGAGAATCCGTCCCGAAAAGTTTCTAGAAAGCTCAGGTATAAAGCTTTAAAGTTTGTTCTTCTTGATGATAATTTATATTATAAATCCTTGGATGGGGTGCTGTTACATTGCTTAAGTCAAGAAGAAGCAAAAAGGCTGATAAGTGAAGTGCATGATGGGCTGTGTGGAGCACATCAATCGGCTTACCGAATGAAATGGGTTATTAGGAGAACTGGGTACTATTGGCCCACAATGCTAGAGGACTGCTTTGAATATTACAAGGGATGCCAAGATTGCCAGAGATTTGGAAACATTCAGAGAGTTCCAGCATCGGTCCTGAATCCTATTATCAAGCCATGGCCATTCAGAGGATGGGGAATAGATTTGATTGGCCAAATAAATCCTCCATCTAGCAAGGGGCATAAGTTTGTGCTTTTAGCAACCGATTATTTTACTAAGTGGGTTGAGGCGATTCCATTAAAGAAGGTGACATCAGAGAATATGGTTGAATTTGTTAAAGAACATATCATTTACAGATTTGGAATTCCTCAAACAATCACCACAGATCAAGGAACTCAGTTTACATCTTCAGAGTTCAGAAATTTTGCTGAAAGTATGGGCATCAAATTGATGAATTCTTCTCCTTATTATGCCCAAGCTAATGGTCAGGCAGAGGCTTCTAACAAGATTATGATTAAAATTATACAGAAGAAGATTGATCAGAAGCCGAGAAAGTGGCATTCGGTATTAAATGAGGCTTTATGGGCTTACCGAATGGCTCCACATGGGGCTACACAGACGTCTCCTTATGAATTGGTATATGGACATCATGCTATCTTGCCATGGGAGATGCAGTCAGACTCAAGGAGAATTAAGTTGCAAAAAGATTTTAAGTTCTAAAGATTATAATGATTTAATGATGGACGAATTAGAAGATTTGCATATGATTCGTCTCAGGGCCTTGGAAAATGTTGAGAAAAATAAAATGCGAGTTGCTAAATATTACAACAAGAAGGTGAAAGTCAAGCAATTTGCAGAAGGAGATTTAGTTTGGAAAGCAATATTACCGATTGGAACTAAATACAGTGCATTCGGTAAATGGTCTCCAAATTGGGAAGGTCCTTTCAGAGTGGTCAGATGCGTGCCTGGAAATGCATATGTCCTGAAAACTTTGCTAGGAGAAGAGTTTAGTGCTGCTATCAATGGGAGATACTTGAAGAAATATTATCCTAGTGTTGAGGTTGATCGCTGATTGAAATATTCAATGCCAGGACAACTGAAACAGCCGGCATTCGGGAAGGAGCCGCCTTCAGAACAAATGCCAACAGAGGGAAAATGGCCAATACCAGAATGTATTGCTCTTAGTACAAATATTTTGCATCATGAGTTTGACCAAGTTATCACAAAAAAGATTGCAAAAGATAAGTTTTATTGCCGAAATTCCATAATCCCTAGTACAAACTAATGGAACAACCTGTTCAGAACAGACTGGGGATGAATGGAATCGGCAATGGCGACGCCATGAGCATCAAGGCGATCTATGGAGGCCTCAATATCGTCGATCTCCTCCGGATTGCCATTGGCAAAGCCGGGCGGTAGCCTGGAATAGTCAGTGCCAGTGTGCGTCGACATGGCGACTAGGCCTGCGGCAGTGCCCAGACGGACGTCGTGTAAGGCCACCTCATCGATACGGCCTGCCACTGCACCGAGGCGAGCTTCTGGCGTGTCCCCAGGAGCATTCACCTTGTTTGCCAAAGACTCAACCAATGTCTTCAGCTGATCGAGTTCGGCGTCGCGATCTGTAGGATTACGAAGCAACGGCGGGTTAGTCCAAGGTCAGATTGAAGTTAAGCGAACCGCAGAAATTACCGTCGATGGTCTCGAGCAGCTGCTTGCGCTGGTGTTGCCACTCTAGATCTGCGATCCCGGCTTGTTTGGAGATGACCTCCAGCTCATGCCGAGTGTCGTCACGTTCCTGCTTGAATCGGCGGGCATCGCTATCTGAGTAGCACAGATCCCAGTTGGGCCTGGGGGATCGGCTAGATGACTCCGAAGAATCACCCGCTGCAGCCGGAGCCGCGGCCAAGGTAGTGACGGGGTTCCATTGGATGAGCCTGAAAACACAAAGAAAGTTGAGAATAAGGCAAAATCTGGAGGAAAGGATAAGGAGAGGCAGACAGTCATCACCTCCGACGAGCACCGGCGCGGCTCCCTTCAGCTTCGTCGACGGCCGGGCGTCTTCCGCTGTTGTTGGTCATTGGGGTTTTCTGGAGATTACTGTGCTCGAAGAAGAGGGGGCTCAGGCTAGCAGAAAGCTTGGAAGACGGAGGATTTGATAAAAGATTAGGAGCGCTCAAGGTTCTTATTTATGGAACTAACGAAGAGATCGTGGCCGAAGATTGTGGTGCATATCCCAAGGAGTTCAGAAGGTGGAAAGGATTTTCCAACCGATCGATTTCCATGTCGTTTGGGATTCTTACCGAGTCGTATTCAGTTTTGACTGAATGAGATTCGGCTATGTCGTGTTTGAAGCGTTTTCGGGTCTGACACTGTTATAGCCAGCTTTGCCGAATGAGTTGTCCACAATAAAAAAAACAGAGATAAGAAATGGCAAGATTGCAGGATTGATAAAGCATTCGGCTGTCGACTGTTTGTTACAATTACAAACCCAAGTACTTTGAGATTACATTTTTAGCATCTGATATCATATTGCTAATGCTCTCTAATAAGTTTTTGTCAGCTTCTTGGGTTCTAGCCAGAGCAGCAAGCTTTGCCTTGAGTTGTTTTTCTTCGTTCAGAGCTGATGAAGCTTCCTTTCGCATCTTCTCTGTTAATTTGGGAAGCTCAACTATCTTCTTCTCATCAGCTTCAATTTCGGCCGATAGATCTCTCAATTCGGCTTCAAGTGCAGCCTTTCTGACCTTCTTCTTTTCGAGTTCAGATTCCAATTTGGTCAGTAGTTCTTTGCTGTTCTGAGCTTGAGTATGCAGGTCTTTCACAGATTGTTTGGCTGTGGATCTCCTCTGTTCCAGAGCTGGTTGAGAAGATTGGTTTTTTAGAGCCTGCTTTACTGCGGCGTATTGTTGATCCAAATGAGAAACGGGTTCCAAAGAAGTTTTGATATCATCAGGGAGTTCTTGATCAATGGATTCCAGTACATCCCTTAAGAGATCAGCATCTTTGACTTGATCTTGGATACTCTTGTGCAGCAAAGCAAGGATATCTTTCAGCTTTGTTTGATTTTCTTCTGATAGAGTTTGGCCAGAAGATGTTTCTTCCCCTTGTTCGGCAACCAAGTCGTCCACAGCAAAAGAATAGCTGGATGATGAAATAGATTTCTCCTGAAAGAAAGTCTTGCCGAATTAGTAATAATCCGCTGAGAGAAAGGGTAGAGAAAGTTGAATGATTTTTGTTTACCTCGTTCCTGACTTCCTGAATGGGGGAAGGAAGCCTCTCAGGCTCAATGGAAAGATTCTGTGTATCTTGCTGAGGAGAGGCTGGAAGATTTCTTGGTGAAGATAATGCTTCTGATTGAGGAAGAAGTTGCAAAGCTAGAGATGAATCGTGATGAGAAGAAGAGCTTTCCAAGATTGGATCCATTGAGGATTATTCTGCAGTTAACAAAGAATGAGTGCCGATGAAAGAGAAGTTAAGAGGATAAAGTGGTGGAATTTTACCAGTCAATAAAGCATCGGCAAGATCTGTACTGATTGCTAGTTGCTGTTCTCTGACCTGAAACCAAGAAGGGATAAAGCTGAGCAAAATACCAATGGCATTATGGTCAAAAGAAGAAGGCTCTGACCTTGATAACTTTTTTGCTGCTTGTTCTTTTCTTCTTTACAACTAAGGGAGCAGTTAAAGAAAGGGTTTTCCTCTTGACAGATGATGGTCTAGTAAGTATTGGATCTAGAGAAGCCTGTCTAGCCATCAGTTGAGCCAAGGTAGGAGATTGGTGCCCCAAAGCAGATGTTGGGCCTGCAGCTTTGTACAAGATCGCCCTGGCAAGAGGGGCAGGTGTTATATCCTGCAAGATGACAGAATCAGAGTCAATCGGGGTTAATATTATTGAGACAAATGAAGGGATAAGCGTATTACCTCTGAAGTTGGCTGGTAATCGGGCATTAACTCGAAGCAGAAGGGATGGATTGGCATGTTGAAGATATGATCATGGAGTTCTTGCCACCAGAGAGTGAAAGAAGGATGGGCAGATATTATTGGCACAAAAGGATCAGGTGCATAGGTAGTTCCGCAGCATTTATAAGTAAAAATCCTTCTTGTCTCTGTGGAATCCTTGACAATCTCCCTAGGCTTGAGAAATTCATGAAGAAATAGCCTAGGGGGGACTTGGCCACATCCCAACTGTCTAGCCATCATATTTGGCTGATAATATTCGTAAGTGCTTTGAACCAGCCTTCCTCCACAGAATTCGGCTGGCAGGATGCAGGGCTGGATGAAGGCATTGAAAATCGCTATAGATTGTACATCAGTGCATCCAGTTTCAAAGCTGAATTCGCAAGGGAGAGTGAGGTTGTCATTGTCCAGATATGGGAACCAAAGAGGATGAGCAAAGCCTTTGAAGAAGAGCTCAAACAGTTCACCGATGTTCTTGTTGATAGATACAGTGGAGGCAGCTTCTCCATAGGTTTGACAACCTTTGGTTCTCCAGGTTTCTCCTTCTTTGTAATTGATTGAAGGAAAGTCTCGGCTGTTGAGATCAATAGCGACGATTTGATGCATGTACAACTGCAGCCACATTTGGACAAACCACCAAGGACCGTTGACACAGGGGATTTTCTTGCTGGTATACATCAGGTGGGTGGTTTGATTGAGCATATGGTAGACACTTCCCAGGAGGTATTTCCCAAGTGGAATGAGTTTTCCAGCAGCCAGCTCTTCAGCCATCACGATATGATTCAGGGTTGGCTCATTGGCTTTGCCACAGAAGACTGATCTGCATAGCCACATGTTCAGAAAGGCTCTATATTCGACATCGGTCAGAGGGCCATCAGACATATGGTTCTGGATGTATCTCTTGTATCCAACCCCTGTTTTTACTCCTGTCTGCTTGGAGGAACCTTTGTGGTCATATGGATATACAGTTCCTGTAACGTTCAGACCGGTCATCATGTAGACATCGGCCAAAGTGGGAGACATTGGGCCATGACCGAAGAGAAAAGCATTTGCACCATTGGACCAAAAATGGCAAGCTGCAATCAGAAGGTTCTCGTTCTTTGGTGTTTCGGCTAGTGACAGCTCCAGGCAATGAGAAATACGTAGATGGTCCCAGTTCTGTGTTTGGGGGCTTTTGTCATCAGATATCCTTTTGTACCAATTCCTCCAGCCGGCAATTGGGGGCAAAGGCCTGTTCTTAAAGGCGTCTTGCCACTCATGAGATTTTGTCAATGAAATCTTGAAAGGAACCCTCTGAGATTCAGCCGCGATGAGTTCGGAAGGATCTGAATTCCCTACAGGGCCGAGGAAGTAGGATGGAGCTTTTTCCTCAACGGGGATAAGGATTTCGGCAGCTAGTGCCTATCAAGAATGGAAAAAGATGAGAGGAAATTTAAAATGCAAATCGAAAGAAGAATACCGAATGTGCTTGAGGGGATTGAAGTTTACCTGGAGGGCAAAATCTTGGTCCGCCATTTGAAGATTGAATCTTGGAAGTCGATAACCTAGGGTTCGGATCTGGATGAGAGCTCTAAAGATTCAAAAGGAGAAGCGGGTGTCGAGCAGAACTAACTTGGGAATGTTGAGTGCTTCTGGTCAATTCCGAGATAAAATTATCTTTTATCCCGAAATTGAAGGGGCATGTGTTGACACCAAAAATTGGCACCAGGAAGAGGCCGACATGTGGGCCGGATTCGTTGAAAAGATATCATTCGGCAAAGAAGTTTTTCCCCAGAGCATTCGGTAAAGACGTTCTGCGGTCGGGAACGCATTGTCATTCGGCAAGAAAATATTCCGCAGGAGGAATTCGGGAGTGTGTGATGACGTGGATCAAGTGTAAGGAAAAGGCTGGTTTAACTTCGAATGCAAGACGGATACGGTGCCCCGACGTTTATCTTTTTAGGAAATAAATAATGTAATTGTAATCAACTAGGAGTCGTGTCGAAACCTGGGTATAAATATAAACCCATGGTAGTTGTAAAAAGGAGTTCAATCAATCATACAACAAACCGGCCCCGTGCCAACTTCGAGTCCTTTAGTCGAGTCGTCGAGTTCTTCGAGAGGAATCATCGATCCGTCGACCTCCGTAAGTACCGGCAACCCTGCACCATGCCTAGTATCATGCGGTGGATTTAGGCTTTGGTTCAGGAAGGTTCCATTGTTAGATCATGAGCCATGCGGTGGGCTAAGTTTTAGCTTGGAACAAGTTATCGGTTCTATTGGATTTTGGCAAGATCTGGTAGATCCATTAAGTTACCATGTGTTGCTCTGGATTTTACTTTTATGTTTAATTCATTACAACACTCTTTTGCCCAGTCCAGGTTGATTAGATTCGGTTCTAGCTCATAATGCACTGCGTTTCCATAGCCGAATTCGAAGTCAATCTGGATTGCCACGTGTTGCGGGTCCAAGCTCGTTGGTCTTGCGTAGATCTTGACAGAACTGGGTATCATGCGGTGGATGCAGGTTTTTGGGTCGTCTTAGAGCTAATCATCCGGTGGATTAGAATTCGATTCGATCTGATAGACCTATCATCATCAACGAAGCATGTTCCTTCTTCATGGAACCCGATTCGGCTATATAGCTGTATTCGGCAGTATCGACACGAGTGAAACATGCTCACGGTTTTGTTTTAAACAAAGAATGCTTTTAGCCTTCCACGTTTAGAGTATATCATGCGGTGGATTGATCTATTCTTGGTTGGTGGTGTGATTCCAAGCAAGTCGTATCATGCGGTGGATTAACTTGCTTGTTTCATGCTCGACGGGTTGAAAAGTACCTAGACATGCGGTAGACTAGTGCTTTTAGTCTATGCATTCTTGTTTATTATGAAATTATGATCATGTTTTCGCCCTTTTATTTATTTATCATGCTCTGTTCCTCGTTAATCGGTTATGAATATGCGTTACAATGTTTATTCAGTCAAATACCGATCTTTCGTCATGCTTACGTCACGCATTCGGCAGTGCGCTTCCTGCGTGCTTTGCCGATTGCCGAATGATGCTTTAACTGCTGACAGATAGCTTCTCTGTAGCTATATGTCGTTTGAAACTGGCTCCGTAGCCACAAATATGGAACTGACTGGTATCACCCGGTACGTTCCAGGTGTTATCTAAACATCTTTCCTCCCTTTATTAGTTTCAGGAAAATTGACTGGCACGCTTTCGGATTCAAACGCTCGGGCCACGTGTAAAGCTAGCTAATTTGGCTTGCTGTGTGCTTGGCGTGAAGTGCGGATTTTACGTCAACAGCTGCCATTGTTCCTGTTTCTGAATCTGGAAAGATTCTGGGGCAACCCGAACCTTCCATTGAATCGGTTAAAGCAGTAACCATAAGACGGGGTAAGCCGTCTCGTGGTTTGTTCTATGCTAATCATGCAGGGAAGGCCTCGTACATCCAAGTAGATACATCTAGAGGGCTGTACCTGCCAAGAGCTGCCAAGAAGGCCATCATCAACACCCCTCCGGAAAGGAAGGAAGATCCCGGAGAGCCAGTTATTCAGTGCTCGATTTGGAATCGATGCATTGAAAACGCTCTCTGCGATCTTGGAGCTAGCGTCAACATCATGTCTAAGGTATTATTCAAAAAGTTACGCTACCTTGTTCTTTATGCTACAAATGCCCAGGTACAGCTTGCAGATTCGTCGATCCTCTACCCCGAGGGGGTGATTGAAAATGTCCCAGTCCGAATTTGGGGATATTATGTCCCTACGGATTTCGTAGTCCTTGACATGGGGAACGATCATTCATTTCCCCTTGTGTTGGGCCGGCCATTTTTAAACACCACTCGGGATAGTATTGATGTGGTTACGAGAGAAATCTCATTCCATATCAGCGGAACGCCGATATCATTCATGTTTCAACCTCGGGAGTTTAGAAGAACAAGAGAATTCACTCCGGAGCAAAGAAGCGCTGAGTGTTTCCTGGAAGCCCTCCTTAGTGGAGAGCTGGAAATACTCGGTACTGAGTAGTGGGACCAACCCACTGAATGTGAAAGTGAGGATGAAATGGACCGCCTCTTCCGGAAACAAGAGAAGGATCAAGCTATATGGAACACACTGGAAGAGTCGATTCCACCGCCACCGACACCTACACCTACACCGAAGAAAATCAAGAAGGTGTGGCGGAAGAAGCAGAGTGCATCGTCCGAACCATCCACTCCGGGATTGGACGATGACAAAAATCATTGAAGACACGGAGGAGTCCCGCTCGTGGACTCAAAACTCGAGCTCTCGCCGTGAGAAAAACTGGTATGTATCTCATGTTTACCTTTCCAATTTTAAATTTCAATTCACTGCATTTGCATGTTTTATTTCAAAATTTTTGAATCACTTGTCGTGAAATAAAATGAGAGAATAGCAAGAATAAAATTGGTGCATGCAAAATAACTTTGGTTTAAATTTTGGTAAAAATAAATGGACCATATGCTGAAATTTGTTTGAAGTGGGTAAAATTTGTAATTTTTATTACTTTTACCTCTTCTAGAACAACTCTTTTTATTTACCATCATCACCAACCAGCACAAAACATGTTCACCCCACTCCACATGGCTGCACACTCACCAATTATCACAAACATGGCAGCATGGAAGTGACACCAATAATTTGTCCACTTTGGTCATGTCAAAATGAGCATCTTTGCACTAACTTCCACTCAAATGACCATACATCAATGCTGGCCACTAAAATTTGCATGCACATGAAGCAAAGTGGGAGCACCACCACTCACATGGAGTGTTGGCAGCACTGCCCTAGTTCGGCCGAACCAGGCCTGGCTCTCCTCGGCCTATAAATGCTGCCCCAAGTGCTTGCTTTCTTCTTGCACCACTCCTTGCTGCATACATTTGCCCAGGAGCTCTCTCTCCCTCTCATGTTCTTGCTCTAGCTTGCTCTCAAGCTTTCTCTCTTTGTTCTTGCTCAAGTTTGATTCACTTGCATTAAGAAAAACACAAAAATATCTGCTTCCGATTTTGCTGCTGAAACTTGAACGTGTTTGTGGAGGTTTCCGACACCCACAAGAATGACTAACCTTTTTGTGGAGGTGTCAAATCCCCGCAAGAACGATTAACCCTCGAACGACTGACTTGCCTTCATTGTGCTAACCTCACAATTTCAGTCCTTCGGGTATCGCTGTGTGCACTAAACTTTTGCAGGGAACATGTCGTGGCTATTCCAAAGGTCCAGCCGGTTGAGTCGTCGTTCAAGCGGTGATGATGCCGGTAGTTCACCGACACCATCCAACGCACCGGCTCCGATGGAGATGGATGAGCCAGGGGAATCGAACATAGGCGGAGGCTATGCCTCTAGCTCCGTTCGAAGGCTCCTGAGCGAGGAAGACATCATCCTCAGGACGACCCGCGACCAAGAAGCCTTTGCTTTGTTGCGCGTGAAGGAATTCGAACATACCCAAATTTATGAGCATGACCTGCTCATAAAGACGGGGATGGTTGACGAGTTTCCGGAGGTTTTCTCGAACTTCCGACCGTACCAGTGACGTCGTCAAGCAAGCTTGGGGGGCGAACCCCCGCGAAGGTATGTCCGACCCGTTCCAGCTCAGCAGTAATTTCGTTTGCTTTCATTTCCTTTCATTTCAATTCCTGTTTAAATAAAAGAAAAGACCAAAAGAATAATACATATTTGCTTTGAATCTTGAATAAAATAACTCCCAACTATGCATGGAATGAATCATATGCCTCTCACCTTGGAAATGATGCATAGTTGCTCTGTCATTAATTTTGCAAGTGCTTTGTTTTCAACTAGTTGCTTTATAGTACTTGAGTTATTTGGCAATAGTAAAATGAACCTGAAAACCTTGTGGGAGCACATGCTTTATTCCAAGTCTAAGTTGTTGTGAGGAATGATATAGTGAGATTTGGTTGAGTTCTTGCTTTTGCTCTTAGTACGGTGAATATCTCGGATGTCTTTTGCTTTCAAAAATAAAATAAAGTTCCTCATTGGTCAAAAATACCTACCAAAGTCATATGCTAAGCTTAGTCAAAAATTTCTACTTATATGCTGCTTGTGATCTTAGTGAGCTTTGTCAAATTGTTGTGACCTTTGGGTGAAACCTTCATGCTTCTAAGATCGAGATTCACGTACACACCACTCTCACTTGCAATTCCTACATTGGGAGTTAGCAAATATCTCCATCATCCATCCACAAAATAAATACTCCATGTTCTATGATCTCCTCTCCAAATATCCTTGAATTCATGGGCTATGCAAAAAGAAAAGCATGCCAAAGAGCATGGCAAAAAGAAAGAGAAAAAGAAAAGCATGCCAAAGAGCATGGAAAAAATAAGAAATAAGAAAAGTATGCCAAGTGGCATGGCAAAAATATGAGCAAAAAAAATAGATAGCCCATGTTCTCGAAAATAAGTCAAGGAGAGGAAGAATCATCTCAAGGAGTTCCACCACATTCCACATTCCACGTTCCACTCCACATATTCCACACACTTGCACTTCTCGATCTAAAGGTATGTTTTGGTTCCCCAAAGATCCGGTCTTTGACTTAGCAAAATATAATATGCAAGTAGGCCTTCATCCTTTGTCCCTAAGCCACACAAAAAGCTTTGTTAGATTTTAGGATGAAAGAAGGCACAAGCCTTTGGTGAGGATACAAACACCACTTGAGGGATCGAGTGTACCAATTGAGGAACAAAATTTAAATTTTCGAAAATTGTGGAAACTCCGAGATGGTATCCTGAAAAGAGTAGGAGTGGAATAAAAACTGAGTTAAGCTATTCAACCTTTCAACCGCCCAAGACAAGGAGATTGCTATAAGCCCCATAGGTAAAATGGTGAGTTAAAACTTTGCCAATGATTCGAGTATTTTCGAGTACTAGTTGTTTATAAAGTTACCTGCAAGAAAATTGACATTGTAGCAACTCCTGATCCACCGAGCCTAAGTCTTTATCTTTGCTCGAGGACGAGCAAAGGTCTAAGCATGGTGGAGCTTGTTGGCGGTTGTTACGGCACGTTTTCGACCACCAATACTCGGGAATAAAAGAGCACATATGTGACATTCCATGTAGTTAAGTTTATTTCTAATAGAGTTCCACGAGTTTTGGTGAGTTACACTTGTGCAGGTACAACAATGAGAAATACATGCTATAGGGGTCGGAATTGACCGATTCGGCCGAACGACTCCGTTCGGCCGGTTACCCCCCTTAGCCGCACACGACGCGAAGCACAACCGGGAGCCATCCAGGTTGGCACTGACTGTGCAACGACCGTGCAAGCCACTTGGACCACCGCCACGTCATCTTCAGGCCAAAATAGAAGAAGTCCACCATGAACAAGTCATCCAGGAAGGCCCAGAAGGAGAGGCGGTGCATGGGGGGCGTACTCCTCTCCTCAACCGCCTTCAACTGCTATAAATTGGACAGCCCCAGCCCCGGATCAACACACACCAAGCCAAGGAGCTCGCATTTCCACTCC
The DNA here is from genome assembly GCA_033239725.1 of Echinochloa phyllopogon. Taxonomy (NCBI): domain Eukaryota; kingdom Viridiplantae; phylum Streptophyta; class Magnoliopsida; order Poales; family Poaceae; genus Echinochloa; species Echinochloa phyllopogon. The sequence goes on along the minus strand of BTCW01000010.1, from coordinate 1,331,138 downwards.
TCTCTAGTAGAGTTAGGATAGTTCAGTTGGGAGTTAGAGTCGAGTCGAGCTTTGCCTCGGAGGTTCCGGAGTCGTTTTCAGAAGCTCTAGTATAAGCTCTTGTATCTTTTCCTTTTCCTTTTGCAATACTTGAGTTATCAATATAATTACCTTTATCATCTTGCTTTGTCATTTATAGCCTGCTTCTACTTTATTCTAGTTGCATCTATATCGTGTTTAGACTATAGTCGGTTCTAGTTCTAGTGCTTCTAGTTCTTGTTTAAGTCTTTGTCTTAGCTGGTTCTTCGACTTAGCTCAATATTGCCGGTGAACTATCACAGGGGGTATTGACGGGTTGCTTGCTTTTGCTAGTGAAGTAAGTAGTCGTTGGATAGTGTGGGTGTGGTACCCAGACTAGTCAGTGGCCTTGGTTTGCCCCCGATTCTACGAACGTGTGGTAGCCGTAAGGTGGTGACAGCCCTATACGGTCTTTGTAATCCACCCCATTAGTCTCGTCGTGTAGGACTACCACCTTCATGCCAACTCAGGGACAATCCAAGCTAAGTTAGTTTATAATTAGTTCACTTCTCGTTCCCCGTGGAAATCGATACCTTGGAATACTCCCGGGTGAAAGCTACGTCGGTATCCGTCCGCTTGCGGATTTATCTGTAGGCCGTAAGGAGTGCCAACAAGCTTTCTGGCGCTGTTGCCGGGGAACGGTAGCTGTTCTGATTCTGAACCCAAGTTGTCCGTGTATCCCACCGTCCACCACATGGATTCCACTCTTACCTTACGTCAACATTGGGCTCCAAAGGGCGATTTTTTGGAGCCACCACCATCATCCCGTCCCATCCACACACCCGGCTATGAGCCGCGTCCTGGCTTCATAGCCATGGTTCGAGAGCAAACGTTCTCAGGAACGAATGCTAAGAGTCCCTATGCGCATTTATGAGAGTTTGAGCAACTCTGTTCTTGCCTCACCATATCAGGCATGACACAGGAGACGCTTAAATGGAAGCTATTCCCATTTTCATTAACGGGGGGAGCAAAGAAATGGTACTCTCTGTCTGTCCAAAATATGGAAGGGAGCTGGGAAATCCTTAGAGAAAAATCTATCTAAACTTCTTCCCAGTTTCCAAGGTAGCCAGCCTCCGAATCGAAATCCTTACCTTTAAGCAATTAGAGGGGGAGTCGTTAGGAGCTGTTTGGGCTTGTTTCAAGCAAATTTTGGCATCTGGTCCAGACCTAGGCTTATCACAACCTATAATTCTACAACACTTTAGCCTTGGCCTCTGTCCCGTAGCCACCACTCTCTTGAACTCCGCTTCAGGAGGGTCGTTCTCTCATTTGACTCCCAGTGAAGCGAGGATAATCTTGGATCGTATCCTGGATGACACTCCCTACACTGGAGTTTATGAGGAACTCCCCGATGACGAAGAGAAGTAGCCCGAACATGAAGAGCCTACATGTTCTCAATCCAAATCTATCAGCTCTTCCATCACATCAGAACCTGACGCTCATTTCGAACCACAACCATATTCTAGCCTGGACTACTATGAGCCACTCTACACCACTCCCTAAGATTTTGACGATGATCTATTCGAGGACATCGGGAGTGCAACAAGTTTCCCATTGGAAGAACGTGTAGAGTATAAGGATCAACCTCCCGACAAGGAAGAACTAGAACAACAGAGGGAGTACTTAGGACATCTCTCTGCTGTGATGAGTCAGAAATGGCTAGAAGAGGGCGAAGCCTCATCTGAGGTGGTCAGAATGCCCAAGAAGATCAGAAGAATTTTTTGTGAAATTCTAGGTTACGACCAAGAAATCAGGTATGACCCGAGCCTCAGAATTAACATTATCTCTAGCTCATTGGTATGAACCGAACTCCCTGATGAACCCTGGTCATTGTGTCAAAAACGACTCAGGTTCACTTCAGGAAGAATCCTTGACTGTTTAGGGATCTTGCGGGTCATACCCGTCAAGATTAACAATCCTGAGCTGTTCATGGATTTCCACATCTTCGACCTACCCAGTAGCACCACCCATTCCATCTTCATAGGTAGGCCAATCATGAAGATTCTGGAGAAAGCACCAACGAACCAGAGAATAGAACTTAGGGTCGGAAAGGAACTTGTCCCTGTCTCTTATTCCTATTCCTTGAACCCACAAATAGTGACGGACCCTGATCCTGACCCTGTAGAGGAAGTCATGTCAACAACTCTGGCAGACTTAGAGCAACCTATCCTAGAAGAAGATGCCCAATTCTTTATGGAGGTAAAAGAAATTCATCCTCCAATCGAGCCTAAGCCTCTTCCCTCTAGAAAGATGGATGCCTTCCACTTTAGGGACAAACAAACTCCAGTGACTATTAGTGACATGCCCTCTGATGTTGAAACTCAACACATTCTCACTGTCCTGGAGAAAGATTACTCTGCCCAAGGTTTAGAAGGGATTACTAGTAATCATCATACACATCATATCCCTATCTCATCTTGGGGTCGCAAGGAAAGTGTCACGAAGATTCGTCTTTGACCAAGGAAAGACTAGATTCAAAGTCAGAAGCAATTATCTTCCCCTTTCCTACTCCTAAACACGACCTTATGCCTACACTTCCCACCAACATAAAGGGGATTCGTAGTCTCCTTGGCCACGCCGGGCTTTATAGGTGTTTCATCAAAAAATTCTCTCTAATAGCCCGGTCATTAACTATTCTCCTAGCCAAGGAAACCCCTCTCGTCTTTGATAAAGAGTGCTATGCTTCCTTTCACACCCTCAAGAAAAGCACTCAAATTAGCTCCCATCATCCAGCCTCCCGCCTGGAGCATCCCACTAGAAATCATGTGTGATGCAAGCGACCTTGCCGTAGGAGCTGTTGTGCGCCAAACCAAGGACAAGAAGCTTTATGCTATCTCATACGCTAGCATAACGGTTACTGGCCCCAACTCAACTACACAACCACGGAAAATGACTCTTAGTAGTTGTGTTTGTTATAGACAAATTCCGGTCCTACCAAGTTGGAGCAAAGGTAATGTCTATTCAGACCACCCTGCTATGAAGTACCTTTTAACAAAAAAGGATGTGAAACCGAGACTCATCCGCTGGATTCTTCTACTCCAAGAATTTATCGAGATAAGGGATAAGAATGGAGTAGAGAACTTAGTGGCTGACCACTTGTCTCGAATGCAAGTCCCATCTGATCTTCCCATCGATGATTTTTTGCGGGACGACACGCTCCTTAAGGTCACCACTACCGACCTGTGGTATGCAACATAGTAAACTACATGGTAACCGGGTATGTCCCACCTGGAAAAAACAAGAAAATATTGGCTTACGAGAGCCGACTCCACCTTTGGGACGACCCGTATCTCTTCAGGATATGTAGTGACAGACTCCTTAGACGCTATATACCAGCGCATGAGGCATATAAGATCCTGGAGAGATGCCATGCAGCCCCATACGGGGGTCACTATGGTGCATTCCGCACTAATGCAAAAGTCTGGCAATGTGGTTTCTACTGGCGCAGCATTCGTCATGAGGTGCCCACGTTGCCAGAAACACGGGAATATAAACACTAGAGACGCAATGCCACTAACTAGCAATCTCCAAGTAGAAATCTTTGATGTTTGGGGGATTGACTTCATGGGTCCTTTCCTAAACTCAGAGGGCTGCAAATTCATCCCAGTGGCGGTAGACTACGTCTCTAAGTGGGTGGAAGCCTTGCCTTGTGTGGCCGCCGATGCTAGGAGCGCAAAACAAATGTTTCATGAGATTATCTTTCCCCGTTTTGGAGTTTCTAGGATGGTCATTAGCGACGGAGGCTCCCACTTTATCGACTCAGCATTCCGTAGGTATCTCTCAAGTTTGGGGGTGCAGCACAATGTAGCTACACCCTATCACCCCCAAACTTGCGGTCAAGCAGAAACTTCAAACAAGCAGATTAAGAACATTCTGCAAAAGACCGTAAATGAGGTGGGCAAACAATGGAAGGATAAACTGCTAGATGCACTCTGGGCGTATCGCATGGCCTATTAAACACCCATAGGAATGACCCCATATCAACTAGTCTATGGCAAAACCTGCCACCTACCAGTAGAAATGGAGATTAAAGCTCACTGGGCCATTAGGAAGTGGGGCATGAACCTTCCAGCAGCTGGCCTTAGACGGCGGATTCAGCTGGCTGAGATAGATGAAATGAGGGAACGAGCATACCATAGCTCCCGGCTATACAAGGAACGTACTAAGAGATGGCATGACAAGCGATTCAAGATCAAAACGTTCACACCAGGAGATAAGGTTCTTGTCTTCAATCCCTGTGTCAAACTTTGCGGTCATGGAAAACTTAGAAGCCAATGGGATGGCCCATTCACAGTAATCAATGCTGCATCTCATGGGGCCATCACACTGCAAAGTGAGGACGGAAACACCTATGTGGTCAATGGACAGTGGCCGAAGATATTCTTAGAACCAGAGCCTCCGCCACTCGAAGATTTAGATGTCATCGAGTTCGTAGAGCCCTGAACCCTGTCCATGAAACTCGGCCCAAATCCTTCAAATCAAAACCTTTCTGGGCCCAACACCACCGCAACCTTCACACCCATGACCAAACACGCAAGGATCAACCTGGCCCGCACATCAGGAGGCCCAGGGGCCAATTCGGCAACCTCCCTAGCCCCACGTGCGGATATTGACCTCCAGACTCATTTACAGTTGATCCTATCCCGAAACTCGCGAAGGAAACGTCGGGAAACATGTTTTTCGTTCGGAGGATGCCTCGATAAAAGCCCGGGAGTTTCTGTTGATTCCATCACCCCATCTACATAAACTCCTCACCCCTAGCAACAGCCACCATGGCCTCCTCCTGCTCCAAAGATACATCTTCAACCAAGGGATCTAGCCTCGCCAGCCGGATCGGCGAGTCTCCCCGACGTGAGCAAGCGTTCTGCGTTGCTGACGTTGAGCTGTCAGGTGATGGGCAGCGAGGAAGGGCGCATGCCCACAGCCCTATGAGGCGGTCCAACTGCCCACGTCGCTCTCCGTCAGCGACGTTCAATGCCTTCACACCGGTGAAGGCAATCAAGAAGCCCCCCGCTCACCATTGCCCGGGCGCCCCACTACTGGGCAGCTGCACCCGAAGTCGGCATCCTCCACAATGGTGCTGGACTTCACGCTCCCTAAAGTCAAGGAGGAGGGCACGAAGACGCCGGACTATACACCTAATAGTCCGCCCCGTTTCAGCATCAAGTGCGAGCGCACCGCCACGGAGTACGGCAAGGTGTTGGTCCCGCCACTGAACAGGGACGAGCTCGGACTGACGGAGTCCTCCCAGTCCACTCCCCCGCGGCGGAACCCGAGAGTTCAGCGCTACAGGCAGCCGCTGGTTATCAAAGGACCGCCGGGAGAGATGGAGTTCTCCGACGAGGAGGAGGACGAGAAGGAAGAGGAGAAGCCACCTACACTGGAGAGCCTGCGGGTGGAGCTGGCACAAGCACGCCAGCGGATAAACCACCTGGAGGAGAAGGTGGTGGAGGCCGAGCTCGCGTGCCTGGAGACGGAGGACAAGATTGAACTCCTCCGCAATGGTCTGTGTGCGAAGCTCAAGAGGCTCTTTAAGGCCACAGGACACTTGGACCTCTACGACCCACCTGCAGAATAGTGTCCTGCGTTCGTTTCGTTATTAGATAGAGCACCGTTAGATTGGTTTTCTAGTTTGCTTATTTCATTTATTTCCTTTAGAATATTGTTTAGGGTGCTCTAAACTATTTCCCTCCCCAAATATTTTGTTTCCAATCTTAGCTTGATGAATAAATAAAATTAGAGTTGAATGCAAAAAGAATAAAATTATTGCTCTGGTTGGTGCATTTGAGCCAACCGGAGATTGCCCTGTTTAACGAAAAAGATACATAAGTACATGACGACATAGGAGCAACCAGACACGACGGAGCACGCACCGAGCCACCTCGGCCGAATCAGTTGGTTCGGGCAAATTGGGCAATTCGGCCGAACCCACCAGTTTGGCCGAACCAGCCCGCAGCTACACGCTGGTTTGCACTCTTCCCCCCTGACCACTTTTTCTGTGTTGCACGTTTTGAAATTTTGATCAATGCATGCCTCACATAAACGAAATGTTCTCGGTTTTTCTTTTATACCATGAACTTGCCTATTGCTTATTTCAAACCTAGTATCTTTTTCTGTGAAATATTTCATGATAGGACCCCCCGATCTAGGTTGTTGATGATTGTGATATGTCTCGATAAAACAAACCACTTGTTCATTCCACCATTCGGGAGAATTTAAATTTTTAAAACATATAACTATACCCTATCCTTTCATCATATCCACTACTTCAGACTACACATATGCTTGATAAATTTATTCCTAAGAAATTTGTCATGGCTAGTACAATGTCTTGTTGAATTTTGAGTCCCAGAGATGATCATATTGCCCCAGGTCTATTGCAAGTACAGCAATCATCAGAGTGTAGTAGAAGTCCTCATGCCTTGGTGATACCCTGAAGAAAAAAAAAGAGAAGAGAAGAAAGGACTCGTGAAAGTCCAAATGAAAAAAAAGGGAAGAATAAAGAAAAGGGGTCACGAGGCTGAGGACCGACATGAACTCTCCATCTTTAACTTGCAATTTGGCTAAGGGCGATGATGAGAGCTCCGGGAACCAATCTTTGACTTGACAGAGGTACATGACTTGACAAAAGATCACCACATGAGAGAAAAAGAACATACACAAAAGGGAGTGAGTGAAAAGGAGTGAATTAAGAGAGCTAAGAGTATCAGGGATGAAAGGACAAGGACCATTTTATTTGTGAAAACATAAAACCCTGAATGCAGGATGATCAAGACGACCTTGTTGTAAGAGCCGTTATGTTCATCAACCGCTCAAGATCCAGGGAGTAGCCACTCCAAATTCACAGGTATGAATAAATGTTTGGGATATTCAATATGCAGTTGTTCATGTCATAAAAGAACCCTTGTCTTAGTCTTGCTCTTATTTCAAATTCTTTACTTGGGACGAGCAAAGATCTAAGTTTGCGGGAGCTTGTTGGCGGTCGTTACGGACCGATTTCCGGCCTCCAACCGAGTATAAAATAAATACAATGGAACCGAACACTTTAGCTATAGGGCTTATCACTAATTATTTCCACAAGTTTTGGTGATTGTCCATTGTGCAGGTACAAAATGGAGAAATACGTGCTATAGGGGTCAAAAGTGACCGATTCGGCCGAACGACACGATTCGCCCAGTTACCCCCCTTAGCCGTACAAGCCACCAGGAGCCGTCCACGTCAATGATGACCAAGCAACAACAACACATGACACGTGGACGACCGCCACTTCATCCTGGACCAATGCCACGTCACTCTGGGCTTGTACAACACGAATCCAATCAAGAGAAAGCAGCCCAGAGCAACCCAGGATCAGAGGCGGTGTTGGGGGGGCGGCTATTGGCCAGACCTGGTTCGGCCGAATGTCACACCCTGATTTACACAGAAACCCGAATGCTGCCATATGTGTGCCCAGGATGTCCACAGAACACATACAACTTACAAATATGGAAAATCAGAGTACATATGCTCGAATAAAAAAAATAGTTAAATCAGAGTTTACCGAAATAAAACACAGTGGAAGTCTATCTCTCTCGACAGGTAGAGCCTCAAGTCCACAGGGACACCGACTGGTTGACCACAGCTCAGAAGTATCACTGATCCATCTGTTACCCATCCGGGATTTTGTTGAATAATAGCAAGCGTAAGTAAATGTCTTACTTAGCAAGTATAGCACGGGTATATGAAGGCTCAAAAAGGCTAGACACGGCTGAACTGCATTAGCATTTGTAGTTGGTTCATTTTAACATTAACCAAATTACTACAAGTGAATGAAAACCCGGTTGTAACCCAATTAATAAAGTATAAGTGACAATAAACATAAATAAATATCATCTTCTAATAAAAAAGGATCCAGGCCGCTCGTGACCCTAAGCAAGGCTATCATGATAGATTTACACTCTGCAGAGGTTTCGCCCTTTACCCACCAGTCGCATAAAAGCTAAAATGAACTTTAAACCCAACCACGCGGAGGTGGATCGAACCTCACAAATCACACTACCGAGGTGTGACCGCATAGGGATGCTACGAGGTTTTTCACATGACACCCTAACAAGATAGTGGCGGATTATGGTACAGCACAGGCAGCATGGCCCAGGCACCGAGATGGACGTACACCTACAGAGTCACACCATAGGGGGGTCAATGGCGTCCAGAGCGCGGGCATCTCACCCAACAATGCGCAACGTGTGGAGTTCCCCATCGCAGGGACTCCCAGCACGGAACTTTGCCTCAAGGGGGCATAGCCGACGGGTGACCCGTCCTCGGTGGATCAAGACATACTCTCACCCATGTTTCCCCGGTAACCACTGGCAAGCTAGAGACGTACAAGTTACTTGACCAAGACCAGAGTCATAATAGTTCTAGTGGTGGTGACAGGCTCCTGGTTACTGATGCATCCAGTCCAGGCGTGGGATCGGCCGAGGCCCAACAAATTAAGGTTGCCCGGACCCCAACAGTTCTTATGCACACCCACTCATCACTCCATGTGCTTTTTGCCTCAACTTTGGTCATATGCCTCCTGGAATCGAATAAGCACCAAAACTCATAGAAATGATCAGAAATAAACCCTATAGCTATGGTGTGTGATTCCATTGTGTTTACTTTATACTCGGTTGGAGGTCCGAAAACAGGTCGTAACGACCGCCAACAATGGCCTTCATGTTAGTTCAGACCAGAAATGGTGGTGGTCATCCACATGTCATGCATGGTCATTGCTTGGTCATCGTTGACGTGGATGACTCTCAGTGTCGTATACGGCTAAGGGGGTAGTCGGCCAAATCGTGTGATACCTGCACAAGTGAAACTCACCAAAAATCATTGAACTTTATTAGAAGTAAACCTAACTTCATGTATTGTTACATATATCCTCTTTTATTCCTGAATATTGGTGGTCGGAAATGTGTCGTAACGACCGCCAACAAGATCCCCCAAGCTTAGACCTTTGCTCGTCCTCGAGCAAAGATAAAAACTTAGGCTCAATGGATCAGGAGTTGCTACAATGTCAATATCTTGCAGATAATCTTTATAAACTAGTACTCAAAATACTCGAATCATCGGCAAAGTATTCAATCACCATTTTATCTATGGGGCTTATAGCAATCTCCTTGTCTTGGGTGGTTGAAAGGTTGAACAATTTGATTTAGTTTTATTCCACTCTACTCTTTTCAGGATCCCATCTCAGAGTTTCCATAATTTTGTGAAAAAATGTAAGTTGTTCCTCAATTGGCACACTCAATCACTCAAGTGGTATTTGGATCCTCACATAAGGCTTGTGCCTTCTTTTCATCCTAAAATCTAATATGGCTTTTGTGTGGCTTAGGGACAATGGATGAAGGCATGCATGTATCTTATATTTTGCTAAGTCAAAGACCAGACCTTTGAGGAACCAAATCACACATTTAGATCAAGAAGTGCAAGTGTGTGGAATATGTGGAGTGGAATGGAGTGGAATATGGTGGAACTCCTTGGGATGATTCTTCCTCTCCTTGACTTATTTTTGAGAACATGGGCTATCTCTTTTTGCTCATATTTTTGCCATGCCATTTGGCATGCTTTTCTTATTTCTTATTTTTTCCATGCTCTTTGGCATGCTTTTCTTTTTTTCTTTCTTTTTGCCATGCTCTTTGGCATGCTTTTCTTTTTGCATAGCCCATGTCCCTATTCAAGGATATTTGGAGGGGAGATCATAGAACATGGAGCATTTTGTTTTGTGGATGGATGATGGCAATGTTTGCTAACTCCTAGTGTAAGAATTGCTAGTAAGAGGTGGTGTGTACGTGAATCTCGATCTTAAAAGTATGAAAGTTTCACCCAAGGGTCACAACAATTTGACAAAACTATGAGTAGAAGGTTTCAACTAAACTAAACATATGGCTTTGGTAGGAATTTCTGACCAATGAGGAACTTGTTTTATTTTTGAAAGCACAAAGCGTCTGACATTTTCACCATACTAAGAGCAAAGATAGAACTTAACCACAATCTCACTATATCATTCCGTACAACAACTTAGACTTGGAATAAAGCATGTGCTCCCACAAGGTTTTTAGGTTCATTTTTACTCATGTCAATTAACTCAAGTACTATCAAGCAACTAGTCGAGACAAAGCATTTGCAAAATTAATGACAGAGTGACTATTCATCATTTCCAAGGTGAGAGGCATATGGTTCAATCCATGCATAGTTGGGAGTTATTTTATTCAAGGGAAATATTTTTTATGTTTTTTATTTTAAGATGGAGATAAAATAGAAAAGGGAAATGGCAAATCCGAAATCAAAGTGCTAAAGGGACATAGAACATACCTGGTGGCGGTCCTCCCCCAAGCTTGGATCTTTCATTGATAGGGTCAAAACCTTAAAAAATAGTCTGCCATCTGATCTGTCTGCTGCTGGACGTCGTACCGTAGGGAGTCCAGCACGCCGCTATTCTCTTGGTGGTACTGAGAATGGCGTGCCAGAGTGCCTTCCATGTTCCGGGTACGGTCATCGAGGAGGTCGACTCGGTCGGAGATGTAACATAACTCCTGACCGATGTCGTAGCCGCTGGGTGTGGAGAAGCGTGCGGACTAAGAGTGCCCAGGGAAGTACGGCTGGGAGGCACTATTGTACCCCCTGGGAGTACTCAGAGTCAGTACTCTGGGTGTAGTCCCAATGGCTCGGGGTGAAGTAGTTTGGTTCCTGGGATGGTCCAGAGCCTCCTGCTCCTGACGTCGCAGCACCGATGTGGCTGTGTTGGTGGAGTTGCTGGTTCCTGTGCGGTGAAGAGCCCGGCATCATGGCTGGCTTGTCCCCGGGTGAATGGTCCTTCGCCTGCAACACTGTGCCGAGCGGGCTCTCTCTGAGGGGGAGAATCATCCGACTCGGTACTCAGCTGAAGAGTTAGTTTTTGAGCGGGACACAACCTCAGCTCTGCATAGGGCAGTGGCACTTCGGATGTAGAACCGCGGTAAATCATCACCCGTGTTGCATCAGGCGCCCATCGTATCATGTGGCCTTCCACAAAGTGCTCGGCATCCACAGCCGAACGCGCTGTCTCTATGTACGTGAGCTGGACGCCCTCCAGAACGCCCAACTGGTTAGCGAGGCGAGTGACTAGAGAAGTCACTGCCACGCTACCCACGCGAGAGTGATGGGACAACCAATGGGTAACCACATCCTTAACCGGAGAAACAGCAACTCACTTGACCATGCATAAAGAAGCCACAACGCGACTGTATTAATCGGACGCAAATCTGAACACGAAAACACCGTCATAGCCTTCCATCGATGCATGAAACGCAAGGTGGGGTTATGAATGTTATTGGTGCGTGGAGCTGAACAATTAGTGCTTCCAGAAATCTTTTTCCAAAACCTGTCCCGACTAAACCTTTTTAAAGCTTTGGCAGGCTCCAAAGAACAATGACTGGCAAAACCAAGAGCCATGCTCAAATCCCTCCAAGAGTAGAAGTACTCTTGGTTGAAAAATCGAAAGTGAACACCCTCCCATTCAGATGAAAGAGTCGAAAGAAATTCGATGGTGAGGAGGTACGAACCTTGTTCGTTGACACACCAGAAGTTACCCCAGCCAACGGCTTCGAAGACTTCTGGGAATTCTTCATCCATACCGTTCTTACGAGCAAGTCCTGCTCGAAGACTCAGGTATGCTCAAACTCCTTCAAGCGCAACATATTGAAGACGTTCTGCTCCTGGTCCGTCCGTAGGATGATGTCACCCTCGTTCAAGAACTGCCGAGTTGGGTGCGAGGCAGAGCCTCTCCAAAAGTCGGCTGCCCCCGACTCATCCACCTCCATCTGGCTTGAACCGCGGGACGGGGCTGGGGAACTCACAACATTGTCCTAGCGTTTGCTCAGCCGGGCGGAGCGACAGAACGCGGAGAAGATCTTCAGCATGCTACCTGCAAAATGTTAGCACATTGACTACCCCGAAGGACTGAATATATTGGGTTAGCACAAGCAAAACAATTTAGTCGTTCTTACGGTGATGAAGAGCCACCACAAAAAGTTAGTCGTTCTTGTGGTTACCGGAAACCACCACAAATACGTTCAAGTTTCAGCACAAGCATGAAACAAAAGCAAAATATTTTTGTGATTTTTCCGCAATGCAAGTGAACCAACTTGAGCAAGAACTAGAGAAGAACTTGAGAAAGAACTTGGGAGAGAGAGAGAGAGAGCTTCTAGCAGAAATTTTTCAGTGTGAGATGGTGCAACAAGCAAGGACGCAAGGGGTGGCATTTATAGGCGAAGAGAGGGAGGCAGCCGACCTGGTTCGGCCGAACCAGGGCATTCAGCCGAACTGGCCATGTGCTGCGTGCACATATTGCCTCCCACCAGCACAAAAATCTTTCATAGGTCCAACACTAGGGCATGGGCAAAGTGGAAGTTAGGGCAAAGTAGTTAAGATGCAAAATTGGCATGACCAAAGTGGAAGTTAGTGGAGTCACCCCCATGCTGCCATGTTTTATGATAATTGGTGAGTGTGCAGCCATGTTGAGTGGGGTAGACATGTTTTGTGCTGGTTGGTGATGGTGGTAAATAATTGGAGATGTTCTAGAATGGGTAAAATGTTGAAGATTACCAATTACACCCATTTGAAATAAAATTCAGCATGCTGTCCATTTATTTTTACCATGCTTGCAATTTTTCTACTCTCTTTCAAATTAATTGCACAAGTGGTTCATTTATTATGGAAAAGGAAACATGCAAATGCAATGACGGAAATTAAAATTTGGAAGGGAAACATGGGATACATACCGGTTTTCCTCGTGGCGAGAGCTCGTGATTAAAGTCCGTGAGTGGGACTCCTCCTGTCTTCAGTTGTTTTTGTCATCGTTCGATCCCGAAGTAGGTGGTTCGGGCGATGCGACCTTCTTCCGCCACGCCTTCTTGCTCTTCTTTTGTGTTGGTGGCGGTCGGATCGGCTCCTCTGGAGAATTTCAGAGGGCCTGATCTTCCTCGTATCTCTTCACGATGAGGTCCATTTCTTCTGTGCTCATTGGTCCTGTCAGCTCATCCCATTCGAACTGCTCTCCACCGATTATTTCCAGCTCTCCATTGAGGAGTGCTTTTAGGAAACATTCGGCTAGCAAGAGCAAGCAACCTTGTCAATACCCCAGTGACAATTCACCAAAAGTATTGAGCAAGATCGAAGAACAGCTAAGACAAAGACTTAATCAAGATCTAGAAGCACTAGAGCTACAACTAACTATAGTCTAAACACGATATAGATGCAACTAGAATAAAGTAGAAGCAAGCTATAAATGACAAGGGCAAAGTGATAAAGATAACTATATTGATAACTCAAAGTCTTACAAAAGGAAAAGGAAAAGATACAAGAGCTTATACTAGAGCTTCTGAAGACGACTCCGGAACCTCCGAGGCACAGCTCGACTCAACTCTAACTCCCAACTAAACTATCCTAACTCTACTAGAAAAAAGTTGGATGAGATCTCATTGGCTTGAGTGTGTGTTACAAGTGAAATGCCACTGTATTTATAGGTGAACTAGGACGGTGGAGAGGAGTGGCGGCCAAGGGAACTAGGGGGTACCCCATGGTGATTCGGGCGAATTGTCTGGGTTTGGACGAATCCTAGGATTCGGCCAAACCCTTGGATGCACCGCCATTTGCTCCGACGGCCTGGATTTGCCCCGCCCCTTGGTCGGTTCCGGTGAATTGGGAGATTCGGCCGAACCGGGCCTGGCCCGTGGCACCACCTTTGGTCTTGGACCCCCCTGGGCTGGCATCTGGTGATGGTCTTCGTGTTGATCTGGCCCAGGATGGGGTGGCGGTCACCCACGTGTCATGCATTGTCATCTGCTTGGTCATTGTTGACGTGGACGACTCTCGATGTTGTGCACGCCTAAGGGGGGTAATCGACCGAACGGAGTTGTCGGGGACAAACCCAGGGGGTCCCCTAACCATCGGGGTAATCACCCTATAAGAACATAAAAACACGCTAACCGCAAAAGAACCGCGTCATCACCCAAACTCCGCCTCGCTCGAGGGTCGCGAGCCCCCTCGAGCGAGCCAAACAGCTCCGCCTCGCTCGAGGGTCGCGAGCCCCCTCGAGCGAGCCAAACAACTCCGCCTCGCTCGAGGGTCGCGAGCCTCCTCGAGCAGGCGAAACAAGCTCCGCCTCGCTCGGGGGTAGCGAACCCCCTCGAGCGGGCAAAGCAGCCTCCGCCCGATACACTTCGGCGCACCGCCCGACGAAGGAAATTAATGCCCGCCCCATCAGCCAAGCGCCGAAGTCAAAAGGCAATCTTTCCCCATACCGCGCTAGACATCAACAGTGCCCACTGTTCCACCTGCTCCGGTCGCCATCCGCCCTCACCGCCACTGTGAAAGCGCACGCGGCGGTACAGAGCACTGTGCGGACTCTCAGGGGTCAATCCGCGCCTCTGTTCCCCCAACTCCCGGTCAGGTGATGGCAAGCGACAGGTCGAGTCCGCCAACTCTCGGCCATCCCCTGGCGAACGAAGCACGCCGCGCACTGTAGCCGACGACGACGACCAACCCGGGTCCTGTGCTGCCGACTCTCGTCCTTCCTCCACCTGCCCCACCCTCGAGGTCAATCAGCGATGGGCAGCTGGGCATGGACTATGACAGCAGTACCCCTCGAAACCGCTACAGACCAAGCACAGGGACGGCCACGACGCCCGCAGAAGACAGCACTCAACATGAGTCCTCCGCCAGGGTCAAGGACGATGGCAGGCCCGACGCCATGCTCTCCAGTACACCCCCCTGTGGCACACCTCACGCATGTACTTGTAAACGCCTCCCCCTCCTTTCTTTCCTTGGTCTATAAAAGGGAGATCAGGACACACGGGACGGACATGGGACGACATCCCAACACTCGCTCTCAGGGACTTGGAGAAATCTCCTCTCCCGCCTCGCTTGTAGCCCCCCTCTGCAAGCACTCCGGTGCAAGATAGTACAGCGCCCTTGAGCGCATTCTGCTGGACGTACGACCCCCACGGTCGGAACCAGGATAAACACCGTCTCATTGTACTAAGCCCTTGCATCAACCGTCGAGGGACGGGACACAGCGCATTCTGTTTAGGCGCCGGGGATTGGTCGACCAATTCCGGCACCGACAGTGGCGCGCCAGGTAGGGGCGCGCTGTGATCGATCACACCCGACAAGTTCCCTTGACGGCAAGTCGCGACGAGACCATGCCGCCCCGATCCGCCACGGGGTCCCCCGGTCCGCTTCCGCGCGGATACCGGATCACGTTTGGGAGCCTGGAGTTCGAAGCGACCGGTGAGGGCCTCCTCATGCGGCTCGCCTCCAGGCCGCCCAGCGCGACGCCCGACACCCCGACATCGCCGACGACAGTCCAGCTCAGGCGACGGCGGAGACTTCGCGAGCTTCAGGTTAAAACGGAGCAGCGCGTCGCTCCACGCGTCGTCCTCCCCGATTGGGACGCCCACCTGCTGCTTCAGCCCGCGGCCACATTACAAGGGGGCGGACTCCCACCGGCAGCTCCCGCGGAGGGAACACACCGGGAAAATGTGGCCAGGCTAGCACGCCTCCCATTCGGGATGAGCAACGCGGCCGCAAGCCACTCCACGGCGATCAGCACCATCCTGGGCGCGCGTGGAAACTCGCCAAGACCTCGGCGGGCCCCGATCCGTGACCTCGGCGCTTCTTCGCCCGGTGGGCTCCACTCCGAGTCTGCGGACGGAGAAGATGTGCGCGGCCAGGAACACCCGGACCTGGATTACACCGAGTTGCGCAACCGCGAAAGCCTCATCGCCTTCCAGGCCGTTGCGGACTTCTGCCTCACCTGCTCCGACGACTCCAGCAACGGGGAATACGACCCCTCGCGGGAATGCTTCGTCCTCGACGGCGAAGTAGAGTCCGTGGGAGAGGACGAAGAGACGCACGACGAAGCCGGACGCGACGAACCGCAACCGGCACCCGCCGAGCCGGCGAACGAGGCCGCTCTCACACAAGCGCAGCTCGCGCAAGTACAAGAGCTGGAAGCCAAGCTCCAACAGGAGCGCCAGCAGGTACAAGAACTGCGCGCAGCCTTGGAAGCCCAACAGCCCAGGCGGGGCGAACACGCCCGAGCCGCCGGGCGCATCGCTCAAGCACGCATCCTGGGTGACGGCGACGACGCCGGCCCGCCCAGGCCGCCACGAGCCAGCCAAAAGCTCATCGCCGCGGCGACCCTGATTCGGGCCATGCCCGAACCGTCAACGCCAGAGGCGCGCAGCATGCGGCGCCAGGTGCAGGCCCTTGTCGAAGAAGCGGCCGTTCAACAAGCGGAAAGCTCCGCCTCCCGCATGCGCCACCAGGACAGTCCGAAAGCCGGAAGCGGCAGGTGGGATAGGGAGCAGTCCGTCCACACCCCGCCCAGGGGCGCGTGGACGCCTCACCGTCCAACGAATGACGGAAGGGCGCTCGTGGCCGGCGGCGGCGAAACAAGGAGGTCCGCGAAGGACCGACTTGTAGACACGCGGGGCGCCGTCGATGATGGCGACGCACGCAACATCCTGAACAAGAAGAGGCAGGACGCGGCGCCTCCCCGCAGCAGGCACCCCCGACGGGGAGGTCGCTATGACAGCGAGGAAGACAGAAGCCCGACGCCGGAACCCCGGTGTTCAGCCGGAAGATCCGTTCGGCCGCCATCCCGCCGCGTTTTCGCCAGCCAACCACCATCACCAAGTATTCGGGTGAGACGAAACCCAAGACGTGGCTCAACGACTATCGCCTGGCCTGCCAGCTGGGTGGGGCCACCGACGATGCCATGATTATCCGCAACCTTCCGCTTCATCTTGCGGACTCGGCGCGGACGTGGCTCGAACACCTACCCGCGAACCAAATCCACGACTGGGACGACCTGGTCGAGATGTTCGTAGGTAACTTCCAGGGCACATACGTACGCCCTGGAAACTCCTGGGACCTGCGCGGGTGCCGGCAGGCGGCCGGCGAACCGCTGAGGGACTTCATCCGCCGTTTCTCCAAACGCTGCACCGAGCTCCCGAGCGTGGGTGACTCCGAAATCATCCACGCCTTCCTCGAAGGCACGACCTGTCGAGAGCTAGTGCGCGAGCTGGGGCGAAACCATCCCACCAGTGTCAACGCTCTGTTCGATATCGCCACCAACTTCGCCTCTGGAGAGGAGGCTGTCGGGGTGATCTTCGACGGCAAGACCAAGGGGAAGCGCGCGGAGGAGCTGCCCGCGGAGGGCAGCAAACCCAAGGCCAAGACGAAGAAGCAGAAACGGGGCAGTAAAGGCAAAGGGCCCCGGCAAGCCGCGCAGCAGCAGCGGCAGGGCGAAGACTCTGACGACGCCCTCGTGGTCGAGCGAGGCCGCAAAGGCCCTCGGGGCCCCCCTCAGGGGGGAGGCCTGTTCGACGAGATGCTGAAGAAGCCATGCCCGTACCACAAGGGCCCTGTCACCCACACCCTCGAACAGTGTGGGATGATCAAGGGCTACTTCAGGCGCACCTCCGCGAAGGAGGATGGCCCGAAGAAGGATACGGGCGACGGCGGCAACGACGAGTTCCCTCATGTGGAGAACGTCTTCTTCATCATAGGGGGGCCCGCGGCAAACGCAACGCCCCGGGAACAGAAGCGTGAACGCCGAGAGGTCTTCTTCGTTCACCCCGCAACGCCAGCTTACCTCGCCTGGTCGGAAGAGACCATCTCTTTCGGCCGCGAGGACCATCCGGACTATGTCCCGAATCCAGGGCGCTATCCGCTTGTCGTCGACCCCGTCATCGGCAACACTCGATTCTCCAAGGTGCTGATGGACGGGGGCAGCAGCCTCAACATCCTCTACGTCCACACCTTGGAGCTTATGGGTATTGGCGTAAACCAGCTGAGGCCGAGCAAGGCGCCTTTCCATGGCATCGCGCCGGGAAAGCGGGTCCAGCCCCTCGGGCAGATCGACTTGCCCGTCTGCTTCGGCACCCCTGACAACTTTCGGAAGGAAATCCTCACTTTTGAGGTAGTGGGATTCCCGGGAGCATACCACGCCATTTTCGGGCGACCGTGCTACGCCAAGTTCATGGCGGTCCCCAACTATGCCTACCTCAAGATGAAGATGCCCGGGCCAAAGGGCGTCATCACTGTAGGGTCGTCGTACGAGCACGCCTACACGTGCGACGTCGAGTGCGTCGAGGGTGCGGAAGCGCTCGCCTACAGCGAGACCCTGGTGGCGGATTTGGAGAAGATGGCGAATGAGGCCATCGACTCCACCAAAAGGCACACGGGCACCTTCGAGGCTGCGGAACACACCAAGGCGGTGCCCCTCGACCCCGCTGCCCCCGAGGGCAAGGCGTTGAGGGTCAGCACCACCCTCGACCCCAAATAGGAAGCAGTGCTCGTCGACTTTCTCCGCGCTAGCGCCGACATTTTCGCGTGGAGACCCTCGGACATGCCGGGGATCCCGAGGGAGGTCGCCGAGCACAGCCTCGACATCAAGCCACACTCCAAGCCGGTGGTACAGCGATTGCGGCGGTTCGACGAGGAAAAGCGCCGCGCCATCGGGGAGGAGGTGCGAAGGCTCCTGCAAGCTGGGTTCATCAAAGAGGTATTTCACCCAACCTGGCTTGCTAATCCTGTTCTAGTTAAGAAGAAAAACGGAAAATGGCGCATGTGCGTAGATTACACCGGTTTAAATAAAGCATGCCCTAAGGTTCCATTTCCTCTGCCTAGAATAGATCAAATAGTAGACTCCACCGCTGGGTGTGAATTGCTGTGCTTTCTTGATGCTTATTCCGGTTATCATCAAATCAAGATGAAAGAGTCCGACCAGCTCGTGACTTCTTTCATCACCCCGTTTGGCATGTTTTGCTACGTCACTATGCCGTTCGGCCTCCAAAATGCTGGAGCTACATACCAGCGATGTATGCAACACGTTTTCGGAAGCCACATCGGGCGAACCGTTGAGGCATATGTTGACGATATCGTTGTTAAGACCAGAAAGGCAAGCGATCTGGTTAACGATTTGCAAATCACGTTCGATTGCCTCCGGGCAAACGGGGTGAAGTTGAATCCGGAAAAATGCGTATTCGGGGTGCCGCGAGGCATGCTGTTAGGCTTCATCGTCTCCCAGCGAGGCATCGAACCCAACCCCGAAAAAGTCTCGGCCCTAGAGCGAATGGGGCCGATTCGGGATCTGAAGGGGGTACAAAGGGTACTGGGCTGCCTGGCAGCCCTCAGCCGCTTCATCTCTCGACTAGGTGAAAAGGGCCTGCCTTTGTACCGACTCCTAAAAAAGCACGAACGCTTTTCATGGACCCCTGAAGCCCAAAAAGCCCTCGACGGGCTAAAGGCGTCGCTCGCGCACGCACCCATCCTCACGCCGCCGCGGGGCGGTGAGCCTCTCTACCTATATGTGGCTGCGACAACGCAAGTTGTCAGCGCCGTCATCGTTGTGGAACGGCTAGAGGAGGGCCGCGCTCTGCCGGTCCAGAGGCCGGTGTACTATGTCAGCGAAGTGCTGACCGAAACCAAGACACGATACCCACAGATCCAGAAGCTAATCTACGCCGTAGTGCTCGCGCGTCGAAAGCTGCGACACTACTTCGAGGCCCACCCGGTCACCGTGGTCTCATCTTTCCCTTTGGGGGAGATAGTCCGCAACCCGGACGTTTCGGGTAGAATAGCGAAATGGTCTATGGAACTCGTAGGGGAAACTCTCTCCTACGCACCGCGAAAGGCGATAAAATCGCAAACCTTAGCGGATTTCGTCGCTGAGTGGACCGACGTCCAACTTCCGCCGCCACAGATCCAGGCCGAATGCTGGACCATGTACTTCGACGGGTCGGTGATGAAAACCGGGGCAGGCGCGGGCCTCCTCTTCGTCTCACCCCTCGGAGAACATATCCGGTACGTGGTTCGCTTGCACTTCCCAGCGTCGAACAACATGGCGGAGTACGAAGCCCTCCTCGCTGGGCTCCGCATCGCCATCGACCTCGGCGTCAAACGCCTCGATGTCCGGGGAGATTCTCAGTTGGTCATCGACCAAGTGATGAAGAACGCAAGCTGCCGCGACGAAAAGATGGAGGCGTATTGCGACAAGGTTCGTCGTCTCGAGGACAAATTCTATGGCCTCGAGCTGAACCATATCATGCGCAAATACAACGAGGAAGCGGATCAGCTAGCCAAGATCGCGTCGGAGCGAATCACCGTTCCGCCGAACGTCTTCACCCGCGACCTCGACCGCCCCTCTGTCAGCTTCGAATCAAAGGCTGGAGCCCACGGGAAACCCTCGGGGGCTGCGGGAATCGAGCCCATGGAGGAGGACCCCTCGAAAGAGGGGCTCGAAGCCCTCGGCGCTGAGATCTCTTTGGCCGAGGCCAAGGAGATCGACGCGGACGCACAACCACAAGACTGGCGTGATCCGTACCTCGCATGGATCGATCGCGGAGAGCTGCCCTCGGACCGAACTGAGGGGCGCCGCATCGCCAGAAGGGCCAAGACCTTCGTCTCGGTCGGCGGCGAGCTGTACAAATGCAGCGCTTCGGGAATCTTGCAGCGGTGCATCCCCATCCCTGAGGGACGGCAGCTGATCCGCGACATCCACGCCGGGACATGCGGACACCACGCGGCGCCTCGCACCCTCGTGGGTAACACGTTCCGGCAAGGCTTTTACTGGCCCACCGCCGTGTCCGACGCAAACGAGGTCGTGCGCACCTGCGAAGGGTGCCAGTTCTACGCGCGAAAGACGCATCTCCCGGCGCACGCCCTACAGACCATCCCTGTAACATGGCCTTTCGCGGTCTGGGGGTTGGATCTCGTAGGGCCCTTCCACCCAGCGCCCGGGGGCTTCACCCACTTGTTGGTAGCCATCGACAAGTTCTCGAAGTGGATCGAGGTCCGGGCCATCACCCGCATCAGGTCCGAGCAGGCAGTAATGTTCTTCACCGACATCATCCACCGATTCGGGGTACCCAACTCGATCATCACTGACAACGGCACCCAGTTCACCGGCAAGAAATTCTTGGAGTTCTGCGACGACCATCACATTCGCGTCGATTGGTCGGCCGTGGCACATCCACAAACGAACGGCCAAGTAGAACGTGCCAACGGCATGATACTACAAGGCCTGAAGCCAAGGATCTTCAACAAGCTGAACAAGTTTGGCCGGAAGTGGGTTGCTGAGCTGCCATCGGTGATCTGGAGTCTCAGGACAACCCCAAGCAGGGCCACAGGCTTCAGCCCGTTCTTCCTTGTCTACGGCGCCGAAGCCGTCCTCCCAACAGACTTGGAGTACGGGTCTCCGAGGCTTAAAGCCTACCAGGAAGACCGAAACCAACGGGACCGCGAGAACTCGCTGGACCAGGTGGACGAGGCTCGCGACGTAGCGCTACTTCACTCTGCACGCTACCAGCAATCGCTCCGGCGACACCAAGCTCGGAAGGTTCGGCGTCGGGACCTCCACGAAGGGGACCTGGTGCTAAGGCTGCGGCAGGACAATCGAGGGCGCCACAAGCTCACTCCTCCGTGGGAAGGGCCGTTCATCATCGCCAAGGTCCTCAAGCCGGGTACCTACAAGCTGGCAAACGAGAAGGGCGAGCCCCTCACCAACGCCTGGAACATTCAACAGCTACGTCGCTTCTACCCTTAAAACTCTTGGCGTTTCTTGCAAATACTTCATGTTTTTAGTCAACAATAATGAAAAGTCCAAAAAATTCGGAAACATTATTGCTAAAAACTTGATCGAGGGTATTTGAGGCCAAACACCCCTCGGGGGGACACTCGGGGGTTTACCCCCACCCCCCAATCGTCCTGTTTTTCGCTTCCGTTGCACTGAAACTCGAGGCATCCGAGAGAAATACGGGGCGCGAGACAATTAAGGCTGGAACCGGTAGAGTCGTGGGACCGCCTACGCCCGCGAAGGGATACGGCATCTCCCTCTCCACTCCACGCGTCAGTTGCTCGCGAACTCGGAATACCCGGACAGAATCTCTCTAAAGCCAAGAGCAGTACGACGGAGTGGAAACAGGGTGCCAAGCTTCCTCCTTAAATCAAGAAAGGTGAAAGCAGGGCACAAGTCTACTGCGGCCAAAAGGCGGCAGAGTCGCGGGACCACCTACGCCCGCGAAGGGCTATGGTGTCCCCCTCACCACCCGGCGCCAAAGTTACTAGTGCCCATCTGCCGAAACCGATCTCGAGCTAAGGGGAAAGCGCGGCACGCCAAACAAACGAAACCTCCTCTTGGCCCGACCAATTCGTGTTAGTGGTCACCCTGCAGCCCAGGTACAGACGCCCCCTGGACCGGACCAGCGCAAAACGTCCGCACCACCACGAGAAGGGTCGTTCATCATCACCAAGGACCCCGAGCCTGGTGTCTGCGAGCGGGCGAGCGAAAGGGGCGAAGCCGTCACTAGCACCCGAAAACGGCAAACAGCTACGTTATTCCTATCCCTAAATCTCTTACCGTTTTTTCTCGTAGATACTTTATGTTTTTAGTTAACAATAACGAGAAGTTTTCGAAATAGAATTCGGAAACAATTGTTGCTGACAACATAACTAAAGGGGACCTTGGTTTTATTTTTAATAAAGCCAAGCCCCCCTCGGGGGCTGCAGGGGGGTTAACCCCCCTGGTCGTCCCGGTTTTTTCGAAAGTTGTGCTAAAACTCGAAACGCTTAGAGAGAGGCGGGGCGTGAGCTATTCAAAGCTGGAGCCGGTCGAGTCGTGAGACTGCTTATGCCCGCGAAAGGCTACAGCGCCTCCCTCACCACCCCACGCTTTAAATTACTCACGAATTCGAAATACCCGGCCACAATCTTTCGAAGAGCTAAGAGTAGCACATCAGAACAACCAAACAAGTGCGAAACAGACGATCGGCTTTTAAATTTAGTTTTTATATATATATGTACAAGACACATTTGAAGCCCGAGTTTTTCAGGCTCCATCCCCCTGCGAGGGCACGGTGGACTCGGCAGCAAGGGTCGAGGGAACCGACGAAAGCGCCCCGGGACCACTCTCCTCGCCGCTCACCGAAGCGATGTCGTTCTCGAGGGCCGTCACGGTGTCGGCCTCCGGGTCGGCCTCGACTTCAGCAGCGGTCGCGGTCTCTGGCTCGGCGTCAGCGGGCACATCTTCCTCCTCCTCGGGGAAAAGATCGTACCGGAACTTGAGGGTCAAGGCCGCTGCAGCGCTCTCGGCACCGTCATCAGCCTCCTCGAGGGCGGCGAGGGCGGCGTCATCATCCAGGTCAGCATCGATGAAATACCCGCGCCCCACCGCCGCGAGGTCGATGACGTAGTGCGTCGACACCACCCCAAGTGCCTTCTTTACCCCGAGGTGAAGCGCGTTTTCAAGACGCTCCGCCACGCAGCCCTTCAGGGAGCCCAGGCGGCTGGACAGCGACGACCCCGACGGCGTGTCGACGCAGTTGACGTCTCGGCACGCCATGTCGGCCGCAGCCTTGAGCGCCTCGAGCTCCCCCTGGGCCGCGGAGTAGGCAGCCTGGAGGGCCGTCACTTCGTCCGCCTTCTGGGCCTCGGCCCTCCGCAACTCTGACAAAAGCTCGGGCACGTCAGAGAGCAGTTTTCGACACAAGGAAAAGCCGAAGGAAACATGAAGTCTTACCGTCCACCAGGGCTCTCGCCTCGTTGAGCAGGCCGTCCGCGGTCGCCAACGCGGCCTCCTTCTCGCGGAGCACAGCCTCCTTCTCGCGGAGCGCGGCCTCCTTCTCGCGGAGCGCGCAGCTCAGCTGCTCGGCCTCCCGGGCCTTCTGCTCCGCCTAAGCCGACGCCTCCGCGAGCTGGGACTGCGCGGCCTCACGAGCCCGGCGCTCGAGCTCAAACCGCTCTAACGCCGCGGACGAGGTCCGGGCCTCCCGCTCCGTCGCGGCATCGCGCTCCTTCTCCGCGCGCGCCTTGGCCTCCTCGTGCGCTCGGGCCGCCGCCTCCGCCTCCCTGGCTCGGACGGTGAGCCGGGTCACATCCGTGCCCAAGTCGGCGTTCGCCTGACGGAGCCGGCGGAGGTCGGTGTGCAAGCCCGCAATGTATGCGGTCTTGTCCACCGCCTCTTGCCGAAGGACCTACTCGAAAGGCCACCAAGATCAAGCCATGAAACCAAAAACACCTCGAAACACTAAAGATAAAAGCAAGAATACCTCGAAAACCTCCAGCGCTTGCCTGGAGTGAAGGTCGGCGGCGGCCGAGATGGCCCGCTCCAGATCCGTCCCGATCCGCTCGGCCTGGGCCCATATCTCGTTTTCCTCGGCCACGCTCCGCCAGACCTGAGCGGGGACGCCGGGCCCCCTCGGCCACTCGCTCGGCGTGCGCCGATCCTGGAGCTGCGCCGCCTCAGCAGCATCCCACTCAGGCGTCCCTCGGACCGCGGGCATCTGCGGCGGCCCCTGAGACAGGAACCGCGCCGCCGACACCTCGGCAGCAGAGTCCCCGATGAGGGCAGCGCGCCGGCCGCCGCCTGGGGTTGGCGGGGCGACCGCCTCCTGCCCTCGACCGGCAGGAACCGAAGCGGCGGCTCGGCCTCCACGACCGCCAACCTCCGCCGCCAGGGCGCCATGCCTCGGCCCCGCCTCGACAACCGGGGCACCTTGCCCCGGCTCCATCGTTGGAGGCGTCCTCTCCTCCCCCGCCGGTCCGGAGCCTCGCGCCCCCGGCGCCGGTTCTGCCGGCGTCACCTCGAGCGCCGCTGCGGGACGCGGAGCCCCGCGCGAACGTGCCTCCCCGGCGTGAGGGGAATCGGACCCCCCGACCTTCAGCGCCTTCTTAGGCGCAAGATCAGGGGGAGCCCTGGTAACGTCCCGAGCGCTGGACCAAGAAGAGGGAAACATAGGTCAAAAGAGAAATCGTATGGAAAAACGGGATCAAAAGAGATCCAAGGAAGAACTCACCGGACACAGCCTCGCAGCTTCCGCTTCGAGCCACTTGAAGAAGGGGCCATCCTCGAACTCGAGGCCCCCCTCGGATCACTCGGGGGCTGCGAACCCCCCGAGCCCACGACGCTCGGACGCGACGCCGCGCGCTGAGCCGGCGCGACCATCGCCCGCGCCGCCGCCAACACGACGTTGCCCGGAGCCGCCGCGGCCTCGTCCGGCAGCGGCGCGGCCACCTCTGTTGCCTCGACGGCGGGTCCCCCCCCACCGCCGGCAATCCCCTCCTCGCTCTCCTCCTCGCCCTCCTCCCCGCTCGGAGAGTCCTCGGGGGTCGACGGCGTCTCCCCGCCGTCCCTCTTCCACCGGCGGAGCGCCGCTTCGTGCGCGTCCCGCCGGGCCTGCCTCCTACGACTGCTGGCCCTTCTCGCCTCCTTCGCCTCCCTCTCACGGTCGCGGCGGGCGCGATTCGCGGCCCGCACCTCCGGAGTTGGCGCTACGGAGCGGTAGAGGCCGCAGTCCACCCCCTGAAATCACGACAAAATCACAAAGAAGTTCCAAAAAGGAGACGACAAAAAGGAGAAAGGAGGACTCACCGACAGGATGTGGCCCTCGTCAGGGCGTAGCCGGAACGACCGGAGGTCGCTCGGCATGGTATCGGGGTGGACCGCCGTCCGCACCCGCGTGACGACATACTCCTCGAGGAGCGGCTCCGCCAGCATGCGCGACGCTGCCAGCGCCGCCGAGTCCACTCCCTCCGTCATCCTGAACAGAGGGAGTGGCCTCTCCATGAGGGGGACCACGCGGCGGCGGTGGAAGTGCGCAAGCACGTGCGCCACGGTCAATCCTGACCCTTCCAGGGAGCGGAGGACGTCGACGACCGGGCGAAGCCTCTGCCGCTGGGTGTCGCCAGAGACGCCGTAGCCCCAGGAATCGGCCTTCTCCGTCAGGACCTTGCCGGTGTACTCCGGCAGCCCCAGGCCGTCGTTGCGCAGGTAGAACAACCCTTTGGCCCACCCGCTGTTGTTGGTTGTCATCTTGCAGCCCGGGTAGATGCGCTTCCTGGACTCCACCGGCGCAAGCGTGAGGCCGCCCGCGCACGAAGAACGGCGCACCCCCCTCCCCGCGCCCGACGTGCTGAGCTCGGCGCGGAAGAGGTGGACCCATAGGTCCCAGTGCGCTTCGACCCCCAGGACGGCCTCGCAGACGCCGACGAACGCCGCCGCTTGCGAGATTGCGTTGGGGGAGAAGTTGTGGAGCTCTACGCCGTAGTAATGGCAGAGCCCCCGCATGAACTGGCTTGCGGGCGCATTGAAGCCCCACTCGTGGAAGCGAATAAAGCTCACCACGTAGCCCGCCGGCGGATTCGGCGCCCTGGCCGCCAGCGCCGGAACGATCCACGCCGGCCGCGCTGAATCGCCCCGGGGCGACAGTTGCCCGCCATTCACCAAGCCCTCCAGGAGGTGCTCGGTGGCGGTCGATGGAGTCCACTCCGTGGCGCCCTCAAGGACGACCATGGCGAGAAGAGGAGCTTAGGCGCGGGGCGAAAGTGGCGAGATGCGAGCGGAGCACAACGCGCAGGCTGGAGGCAAGCACTAGGCACGAGCGAAAGCTGGAGCGAGAGATGGCAAAGGTAAAAAATCCCCTTCCACTGCACCCCTTTTATAAGGGACAGGCTCTCCCCGGCCGCGCCACGCCAGCCCGCGCGTGCTACCACCGAGCCCGCGCGCTAACCGCGACGGCATGTGGAGTCACTGACACCCGGGCCAGGCGCACGACGAGGATCACCAACAACCGGCGCGCGTGGGCGGCAGCATTTACTGCGGCACGGTAAGCGGAACCGGCGCGCCTGCGATGCATTAACTACCCGTCGCCTCACCTCTCCCGCGCGTACGCCGAGTCCGCCTAAAAAGGCGCGCCCATCTCGCCCACTCCGCAACGCGTCAGCCACGCCCACGCCCGCCAGCGGTTGTGCGCGGGCCCGCGGAGCCGAAACGACCCAACCATTGGGTTCCCCCCAGGTAAAGCTGCAACGCTCCTCCTTCCCAAGGCATAGACGCAACTAATCGGGGATTCGAAGCCCGAAACTCGAAAAGGTTCAAAGGGTGCCCAGATCGAATAATGCGAAGGCCACCAATCGCGCTCGGCCAAGCCTCGAGCCCGCTGCTCAGGAGCAACCGCATCTAACACAAGGCCCTACTGATCAGGAGTACGAAGCCTGGCCCTCGAAAGGGTTCGACAGGCGCTCCAGATCAACAGAGTCAGGGACGATTCGGGCGTGTCGAACGGACTTTACCCCGAACGCGAAGTTTGGGGACGCTCCTGTCGTGTTCAAGGCCAGACAAAGGCAGCTAGTCGGGGGGATCCCAACGAGGGAGAGCTTTCGCGCCCTCGGTCCCTACGAAAGGGACCGAGCCCCACCTAGCAAACCTTTGCAAGCGCTACATGGACGTGTTTCCGGACCACGAGCCGACCCCTAGCGAACGGGGCACGGACGTCCACTTGAACCACCCGCTAACAGCTCACCGAGGTATTCGCGTACGTTGCCCAATTCGAGGGTTGCGCGGATGACCTCACCCCTCTCCCCCGCGAAGGGGGTAGCGAGGGTCGAAAAATCAAAGACGGGAAGCCCCTCCGATCGCCTCCACACGGGCCAAGGAGCTCGGGGGCTCCCCGCAACATATCCTCCTATACGCGAAACGTTTCGAAACCGTGCAGGGTCCGCCCCTCGAAATCAGTATAGATCGGTCTCATCCCCCCCCCCCCGTTGGAAGTAGAGCGACCGACACAAAATAAAGCCCTTGCACGAGTGGATCCACTCCTCCACGGGCTCGGGGGCTACACCCGCGGGTGCGCTCACGCGCCCCCACGGAAGAACGTGCATAATCAGAAAGGAACAAGTCCCCACATAAGGCCCGGGAACGACCCTGCGAAACCATCAGCCTCTGCCCGACTGAACCTCAGTCCGCCAGAGACTCGGGGGCTACTGTCGGGGACAAACCCAGGGGGTCCCCTAACCATCGGGGTAATCACCCTATAAGAACATAAAAACACGCTAACCGCAAAAGAACCGCGTCATCACCCAAACTCCGCCTCGCTCGAGGGTCGCGAGCCCCCTCGAGCGAGCCAAACAGCTCCGCCAGCACAAAAATCTTTCATAGGTCCAACACTAGGGCATGGGCAAAGTGGAAGTTAGGGCAAAGTAGTTAAGATGCAAAATTGGCATGACCAAAGTGGAAGTTAGTGGAGTCACCCCCATGCTGCCATGTTTTATGATAATTGGTGAGTGTGCAGCCATGTTGAGTGGGGTAGACATGTTTTGTGCTGGTTGGTGATGGTGGTAAATAATTGGAGATGTTCTAGAATGGGTAAAATGTTGAAGATTACCAATTACACCCATTTGAAATAAAATTCAGCATGCTGTCCATTTATTTTTACCATGCTTGCAATTTTTCTACTCTCTTTCAAATTAATTGCACAAGTGGTTCATTTATTATGGAAAAGGAAACATGCAAATGCAATGACGGAAATTAAAATTTGGAAGGGAAACATGGGATACATACCGGTTTTCCTCGTGGCGAGAGCTCGTGATTAAAGTCCGTGAGTGGGACTCCTCCTGTCTTCAGTTGTTTTTGTCATCGTTCGATCCCGAAGTAGGTGGTTCGGGCGATGCGACCTTCTTCCGCCACGCCTTCTTGCTCTTCTTTTGTGTTGGTGGCGGTCGGATCGGCTCCTCTGGAGAATTTCAGAGGGCCTGATCTTCCTCGTATCTCTTCACGATGAGGTCCATTTCTTCTGTGCTCATTGGTCCTGTCAGCTCATCCCATTCGAACTGCTCTCCACCGATTATTTCCAGCTCTCCATTGAGGAGTGCTTTTAGGAAACATTCGGCTAGCAAGAGCAAGCAACCTTGTCAATACCCCAGTGACAATTCACCAAAAGTATTGAGCAAGATCGAAGAACAGCTAAGACAAAGACTTAATCAAGATCTAGAAGCACTAGAGCTACAACTAACTATAGTCTAAACACGATATAGATGCAACTAGAATAAAGTAGAAGCAAGCTATAAATGACAAGGGCAAAGTGATAAAGATAACTATATTGATAACTCAAAGTCTTACAAAAGGAAAAGGAAAAGATACAAGAGCTTATACTAGAGCTTCTGAAGACGACTCCGGAACCTCCGAGGCACAGCTCGACTCAACTCTAACTCCCAACTAAACTATCCTAACTCTACTAGAAAAAAGTTGGATGAGATCTCATTGGCTTGAGTGTGTGTTACAAGTGAAATGCCACTGTATTTATAGGTGAACTAGGACGGTGGAGAGGAGTGGCGGCCAAGGGAACTAGGGGGTACCCCATGGTGATTCGGGCGAATTGTCTGGGTTTGGACGAATCCTAGGATTCGGCCAAACCCTTGGATGCACCGCCATTTGCTCCGACGGCCTGGATTTGCCCCGCCCCTTGGTCGGTTCCGGTGAATTGGGAGATTCGGCCGAACCGGGCCTGGCCCGTGGCACCACCTTTGGTCTTGGACCCCCCTGGGCTGGCATCTGGTGATGGTCTTCGTGTTGATCTGGCCCAGGATGGGGTGGCGGTCACCCACGTGTCATGCATTGTCATCTGCTTGGTCATTGTTGACGTGGACGACTCTCGATGTTGTGCACGCCTAAGGGGGGTAATCGACCGAACGGAGTTGTCGGGGACAAACCCAGGGGGTCCCCTAACCATCGGGGTAATCACCCTATAAGAACATAAAAACACGCTAACCGCAAAAGAACCGCGTCATCACCCAAACTCCGCCTCGCTCGAGGGTCGCGAGCCCCCTCGAGCGAGCCAAACAGCTCCGCCTCGCTCGAGGGTCGCGAGCCCCCTCGAGCGAGCCAAACAACTCCGCCTCGCTCGAGGGTCGCGAGCCTCCTCGAGCAGGCGAAACAAGCTCCGCCTCGCTCGGGGGTAGCGAACCCCCTCGAGCGGGCAAAGCAGCCTCCGCCCGATACACTTCGGCGCACCGCCCGACGAAGGAAATTAATGCCCGCCCCATCAGCCAAGCGCCGAAGTCAAAAGGCAATCTTTCCCCATACCGCGCCAGACATCAACAGTGCCCACTGTTCCACCTGCTCCGGTCGCCATCCGCCCTCACCGCCACTGTGAAAGCGCACGCGGCGGTACAGAGCACTGTGCGGACTCTCAGGGGTCAATCCGCGCCTCTGTTCCCCCAACTCCCGGTCAGGTGATGGCAAGCGACAGGTCGAGTCCGCCAACTCTCGGCCATCCCCTGGCGAACGAAGCACGCCGCGCACTGTAGCCGACGACGACGACCAACCCGGGTCCTGTGCTGCCGACTCTCGTCCTTCCTCCACCTGCCCCACCCTCGAGGTCAATCAGCGATGGGCAGCTGGGCATGGACTATGACAGCAGTACCCCTCGAAACCGCTACAGACCAAGCACAGGGACGGCCACGACGCCCGCAGAAGACAGCACTCGACATGAGTCCTCCGCCAGGGTCAAGGACGATGGCAGGCCCGACGCCATGCTCTCCAGTACACCCCCCTGTGGCACACCTCACGCATGTACTTGTAAACGCCTCCCCCTCCTTTCTTTCCTTGGTCTATAAAAGGGAGATCAGGACACACGGGACGGACATGGGACGACATCCCAACACTCGCTCTCAGGGACTTGGAGAAATCTCCTCTCCCGCCTCGCTTGTAGCCCCCCTCTGCAAGCACTCCGGTGCAAGATAGTACAGCGCCCTTGAGCGCATTCTGCTGGACGTACGACCCCCACGGTCGGAACCAGGATAAACACCGTCTCATTGTACTAAGCCCTTGCATCAACCGTCGAGGGACGGGACACAGCGCATTCTGTTTAGGCGCCGGGGATTGGCCGACCAATTCCGGCACCGACAGGAGTCGTTCGGTCGAATCGGTCAATTTCGACCCCTATAGCACATACTTCTCGTTGTTGTACCTGCACAAGTGTAACTCACCAAAACTCGTGGAACTCTGTTAGAAATAAACCTAAGTACATGGAATGTCACATATATCCTCTTTTATTCCTGAGTATTGGTGGTCGAAAACGTGCCGTAACGACCGCCAACAAGCTCCCCAAGCTTAGACCTTTGCTCGTCCTCGAGCAAAGATAAAGACTTAGGCTCGGTGGATCAGGAGTTGCTACAATATCAATTTTATTGCAGGTAACTTTATAAACAACTAGTACTCGGAAATACTCGAATCATTGGCAAAGTTTAACTCACCAGTTTACCTATGTGGCTTATAGCAATCTCCTTGTCTTAGGTGGTTGAAAGGTTGAACAGCTTAACTCGGTTTTTATTCCACTCCTACTCTTTTCAGGGTCCCATCTCGGAGTTTCCACAATTTTCAAAAATTTAAATTTGTTCCTCAATTGGTACACTCGATCGCTCAAGTGGTGTTTGTATCCTCATCAAAGGCTTGTGCCTTCTATCATCCTAAAATCTAACAAAGCTTTTTGTGTGGCTCAGGGACAAAGGATGAAGGCCTACTTGCATCTTATATTTTGCTAAGTCAAAGACCGGATCTTTGGGGAACCAAATCATACCTTTAGATCGAGAAGTGCAAGTGTGTGGAATATGTGGAGTGGAACGTGGAATGTGAAATGTGGTGGAACTCCTTGGGATGATTCTTCCTACCCTTGTCGTATTTTCGAGAACATGAGCTATCTATTTTGCTCATATTTTTGCCATGCCACTTGGCTTGCTTTTCTTATTTCTTATTTTTGCCATGCTCTTTGGCATGCTTTTCTTTTTCTCTTTCTTTTTGCCATGCTCTTTGGTATGCTTTTCTTTTCGCATAGCCCATGTCTCTATTCAAGGATATCTGGAGAGGAGATCATAGAGCATGGAGTATTTATTTTGTGGATGGATGATGGCAATATTTGGTAACTCCCAGTGTAGGAATTGCAAGTGAGTTTGGTGTGTACGTGAATCTCGATCTTAGAAGCATGAATGTTTCACCCAAAGGTCACAACAATTTGACAAAACTCACTAAGACAACAAGTAGTATATGAGTAGAAATTTTTGACTAAGCTTAGCATATGGCTTTTGGTAGGTATTTGTGACCAATGTGGAAATTTATTTTATTTTTGAAAGCAAAAGACATCCGAGATATTCACCGTACTAAGAGAAAAAGCAAGAACTCAACCAAATCTCACAATACCATTCCTCACAACAACTTAGACTTGGAATAAAGCATGTGCTCCCACGAGGTTTTTAGGTTCATTTTACTCATGCCAAATAACTCAAGTACTATAAAACAACTAGTTGGAAACAAAGCACTTGCAAAATTAATGACATAGCAACTATTCATCATTTCCAAGGTGATAGGCATATGGTTCATTCCATGCATAGTTGGGAGTTATTTTATTCAAGGCAAATATTTTTGGTGTTTTCATTTTAAGTTGGAAATAAAATGGAAAGGGAAATGGCAAATGCAAGATCAAAGTGCTGAAGGGACATCGACATACCTCATGGGGGTCCTCCCCCATGCTTGGATTCTTCACTGGTAGGGTCGAAACTTTGAAAAGTATTATGACATTTGATCCATCTGCTGCTGGAAGTCGTACCATAGAGAGTCCAGCACGCTGCTATTCTCTTGGTGATACTGAGAATGGCGTGTCAGGGTGTCTTCAATGCTCCGTGTACGGTCGTCGAGGAGGTCGACTCGGTCGGAGATGAAAGACAATTCTTGACCGATGTCATAGCCACTAGGTGTAGTGAATCGTGCGGACTAAGAGCGCCCAGGGAAGTATGGTCGGGAGGCACTGTCGTACCCTCCTCCATACCATCCCTGAGAGTACTCTGAGGCCGTACTCGGAGCATAGTCCCAGTAGCACGAGGCGAAGTAGTCTTGGTCCTGGGGTTGTCTAGAGCCTCCTGCTCCAGACATCCCAGAACCACCGTATGCATCGTAAGCTGCCTCGAATGCAGACGTGTGTCAATGTGGCTGTGTCGGTGAAGTTTCTGGTTCTTGAGAGGTGAAAAGCCTGGCGTCACGGGTGGCTTGCCCCCAAGTAAATGGCCCCTCTCCTGCAACACTATGCCGAGCCGGCTCTCTCCGAGGAGGAGAGTCATCTGTCTCAGTACTCAACCGAAGTGTTAATTTCTTAGCGGTATACAACCTCAGTCCTGCACAAGGCAAGGGCACTTCGGTTGTATAACAGCGATAGATCATAACCAGCGTTGCATCGGGCGCCCGTCGTATCATGTGGCCTTGCACAAAGTTCTCAGCATCCACGACGGGTCGCGCTGTCTCTAAGTACGCAAGTTGGGCGCCCTCCAAAACGCCCAACTGGTTAGCAAGGTGAGTGACTAGAGAAGTCACCGCCACGCTACCCACCCAAGAGTGATGAGACATCCAATGGGCAACCAAATCTTTTACCGGAGAAACAGCAACTCGTTTAACCATGGCGTATAAGAACCGCAACTCGACTATATTAACGGGACGCAAATCAGAACGTGGAAACACCGTCATAGCCATCCACCGATGCATGAAACGCAAGGTGGGGTTATGAATATTGTTAGTGCGTGGTGCAGAACAATTGGTGCTTCCCGAAATCTTTTTTCCAGAACCCTTCCCGACTGAAACTTTTCAAAGTTTTGGCGGGCTCCAAAGAACAATGACTAGCAAAAACCAGAGTTGTACTCAAATCCCTCCAAGAGTAGGAATACTCTTGGTTGAAAAATCGAAAGCGAACACCCTCCCGTCCAGATGTGAGAGTCGAAATAAATTTGAGGGTGGGGAGAGACGAACCTTGTTCGTCGACATGCCAGAAGTTACCCAGCCAACGGCTTCGAAGACTTTTGGGAACTCTTCGTCCATACCCGTTCTTACGAGTAGGTCCTGGTCATAGACACGAGTATGCTCAAACTCCTTCAGGCGTATCAACTGCTACTTGCGGCTCCACGTCATCTGATAACTGAAATATGAGACAAACAAACTACACAACATCGAAAAGATCGTCGTCATGCGGGGACCAACGATAGAGTGCCGTTGCACCACCATGGCAAAACGACAAAAAGTGTTCCACCGAATCGAGATCCCTCCAAGGCTGTCGTCGCCACAAAAATACAACGCACGGGGGCCTCACCGCCACAGATGTTGATGTACTTCACGCCTCACTCTCGTCACCTCGAAAGGACAAAAAACACGGGGCCTCGCCACGTCCGCCGCTAGACTCCATGCCACATATCCGTTTTTTGTATCGACATCAGAAGATGTGTGATGCGGTCCCACATCCTCCAAGATCTCCTCCAGCACAAGCACAGAAGCCTCTAGAAACCTACCAAACACCGAAAGGCCATTGCTCAGGTTATGTTTGGACGAATGTCATAAATCGTCACGCCCAGGTTCTAGTGGTGCCACTGTGGCTGCGGATTTGTTCGCTGCACTCTCAGTGAGCTGAGGTATTGAAAATGACCGATCACTTTGGCGAGTTGTGGTGCGGCTCTAACTCTAGCAACTAACCAAATGATAGCCTAAAGTGCAGCGTGGAAGTTGTGGCGAACTGCGGCGATGTGGCTATGAGCCAAATAGAGCCTTAGAGCCTTAGTGCCTACTCTCAGTATGCATTTTAACACATACTACTATAAAAATTTAAAGTTTCAATTTAGTCCCTATAACCTTATACTATTCTTATGTCAAGTGTGTGCTACACATATTGCAAGAACTCAACCTTTATAAATGTGGTTGAGTGTCTTCTCCATAAATACATAATTTAAGGGAAATGCCGACCATTGCTCGAAGGCACGTCGTGAATACACATAACTCAATCACTACCGCTCCAAAAGGCTCAAATTATCATATAATTCGTAGATATACTTGATGATAGCGTAATTAATTAGGAGAAGAAATCGCAGCCAATGCATTCCAAGGACATGGTATGCTTTTTATGATGTAATGAATTGCCATCACTGATAAGACGAAAACATTGCATCATTGTCTTTAGAAGCTATGCCATTCACAATCGTTTAGATTGATAGTGTGACGGCTACATTGAGTTGCTATGCTCGATCTAGGTGGCATTGTCATACACCAACTAAAATAACCTCTTTCGAAATCATGAAAATTGGGTCCAACGAGCTCTGGATACATCGTGGCATTCCATTACACATAAGAGCCATCCGAACGCTCCATCATCCACCCCTTCCCCAAACCACACATGACGCCAAACAACAGCATACAAGAACCGCGCGTACACAGCTGCACTACCAATCCGATAGCTTTGTCTCTAGCAAAACGACACGCGTTTTCTGCTCACCTCTTAACCGTGAACTCCACTTTATCCATCGTGGCATTACTTTACGCATAAGAGCCCTGCAACCCCTCCTTTCCCCTGCCTCCTCACCAACTTTTTGAGAATAACCTTCCATTGAAATTTCCACAAAGTCCAGGTCCCTATGTGCAAATTCACTGACAGCTGTACGCCTCCAGCCGCCCCTCCCCTGTCATATGTACCCCACAGAGCACGCCCACAGGCAAGGCAAGGCAATTCCATTCCAACCGCCACCGCCACCTCACTCCCCTCGTCCCATGCAAGGAAGCTCAAGCTCCTCGTGCTTGGTCGGCAAGCCCTCCTTGGCGCTGGCACCGGCGCCGCCGCCCGTCGCCCCCGGATCCGGCGGTGGCCCGTCCTCGCCGGCGCGCCGCATCGTGGCGGCCCACCGCCTCCCCCTCCGCGCGGCGCCGGACCCGGACTCCCCCTTCGGCTTCGCCTTCTCCCTCGACCCCGACGCCCTCCCGCTCCAGCTCTCCCCGGCCCCGTCACCTACATCGGCACGCTCCCCGCATCCGCCGAATCCGCCATCGACCCCTCCGACGAGCTCGACGACTACCTCCTCGACAACTTCTCCTGCCTCCCCGTGCACCTCGACGCCGGCCGCCACGCCGACTTCTACGACGGCTTCTGCAAGCGCTACCTCTGGCCGCTGCTCCACTACCTCCTCCCGCTCACCCCAACCGCCGCCGCCGCCGGCAACGACCTCCTCTTCGACGGCGACTCGTACAGGTCCTTCGTCGCGGTGAACCGCCAGTTCGCCGACCGCGTGATCCAGGTCGTCTCCCCCGACGACGGCGACCTCGTCATCGTCCACGACTACCACCTCTGCGTGCTCCCCACCTTCCTCCGCCGCAAGTGCCCCCGCGCCGGCGTCGGCCTCTTCATCCACTCGCCGTTCCCCTCCGCCGAGATCTTCCGCTCCGTGCCCGTCCGCGACGAGATCCTCCGCGGGCTCCTCAACGCCGACCTCGTCGGATTCCACACCCCCGACTACGCCCGCCACTTCGCCTCCTGCTGCTCCCGCCTCCTCACCGGCGCCTCCACCACCAGCTCCCTCCATGGCCACATGGGCATCAACTACAACGGCAAGACCGTGCTGGTCAAGATCTTCTCCGTCGGCGTCGACATGGCCCAGCTCCGGGCGACGCTGGCCTCGCCGGAGGTGGTCGCCAAGGCCGAGGAGATCGCCGAAGCGTACCGCGGCCGCGTGCTCCTCGTCGGCATCGATGACGTGGATCTCTTCAAGGGTGTAAGACTCAAGCTCCTCGCGCTGGAGAAGATGCTGGAGGCGAACCGGGACTTGCGCCGGCAGGTGGTGCTCGTGCAGATCAACAACCCGGCGCGCAGCCGCGGCCGCGGCGCCGACGCCATCCGCCGCGAGACGGAGCAGATCAAGGACCGCATCAACCGGCGCTTCGTCGGGGACAGGGCCTCGTCGGAGGCGGCCGCCGTCGTCGTGATCGACGGCCCGGTGCCCATGTCGGAGAAGGCGGCCTACTACGCCGCCGCCGACTGCTGCGTGGTCACCGCCGTGCGCGACGGGCTCAACCGGATCCCCTACTTCTACACGGTGTGCCGGGAGGAGTTCCCCGGCGGCGCGCGGAGGAGCGGCGCCGTCGTGCTGTCCGAGTTCGCCGGCAGCTCATCCAAGTATATATTTAATTTTGCGTGATCGACGAAGCAGGGCGTGAGCAAGGGCGTGGCGGTGGAGGGCGTGCTCGGCGCCATGGCGCGCCGAGGGGATGCGCCGGACATGGTGGTGTGCGTGGGGGACGGGCAGTCCGACGAGGCCATGTTCGCGGCGCTCGCGAGGGCGAGGAACGCCGGCGGCGGCGGCGCTGCTGCCGTGGGGCGCGAGCGTGTTCGCGTGCACCGTGGGGAAGAAGCCGAGTAACGCGGCGTTCTTCGTGGACGAGCCCGAGGACGTGGTCGCCCTTCTCGGCGACATGGTGGCCCGCTGCTCGCTGGCCGGCGGCGGCGGCTGGGATCTCGTGGACCCGGCGGCGGAAGCCATGTTTGGTATCGTCGCCGGCGGTCATCAGCTGATCTGATGGGTGCCCATCATCAGAGCGAATGATGCATGGATTGTAGATCATGTCAACTGAGAACCAAACTGATCTGAGAGAGGATCAGGAGTTGTTTTTACCGGTATGCAAGAATAATAATGATAGCAATCTCCATGTACCAGTGGAGATACACCATCGAATGATAATACATTTAATAATATCATCTGTTTTGGATTTTTAAATTAAATATATGGATCGAGTAAGTACATACTACTATATATCTATATATATATACACATAAATGTGTATATGCATCGATCAGCATCAGGAGGGGAGAGGACTTGATATATAGATCGATATGCATGGGCTGCATGCCACTGTAGCTGACGCAGGAAATTAAAGATTGTGGGTGTGATGGCGATGGCGCTGCACTTGCATTCCATGGATATAGTAGGAGCACAACAAGACACATATCTACCTATATCTATCTGAAGAGGAGTGCAATTGATGATCTGTAGCGTACAGGTGCATATATATATCGTCCCCGGTAGCTGACAAGGCAAAGCCACGTCAGTACGTAGAGGCACAAACGACGAGGGATCGCTGATATGCCGGTCGGTCATCCACGACCGACGATCGTCCAGCAACAAGGATGTGCGTAGTGGAACAGATTAGTATGTATGTAGTGGAGAGTAATGTGCACGTACTCCAGCCTCCAGGATGACGATGATGATGTCAATCGCAAGCCTTACCCAACCGATCGACCACCGCCCGGAGCGAGCCCCTGTAAGCATGCATCTTGGGCGTGACCTATGTCACCGAAAACATGATATAGTGTCATGTTTCTCGTCCTGAAATTATCGTTTAATTTTGTTCCTAAATATTTATATGTTATTAAAACATTAAATAAATACCTTACCATACTCGTAAAGGAAGTCGTTTAGGACAGCGACACGGTTTTCAAAACACAACTTTGACTTCTTATTTCTATAAAAATATTTATCGAAAAGTGATACATATATACTTTTGTGAAAATATTTTTCAAAATAAATCTATTTATATAACTTTTACAATTTCAAACTCAACAATTTAAAAGTTATTAATGATTTATATTCCCAAAGTTTGACTCAAACCTTGCCCTAAACGACTTTTTACGAGTACGGATGGAGTATTCAACAATGTCATGTCGACGGGCGACCACCTAGACCAAGCCTTGTGAGCAGTACCGTTACAGCCCATGGCAAGTCAGTTGCTACCTCTTGGGCGTGACTTATGTC
This sequence comes from Echinochloa phyllopogon, assembly GCA_033239725.1. NCBI lineage: Eukaryota > Viridiplantae > Streptophyta > Magnoliopsida > Poales > Poaceae > Echinochloa > Echinochloa phyllopogon. The sequence continues at coordinate 1,292,639 of BTCW01000010.1, read as the reverse complement.
ATCGAAAATGTGCTATGGTGTCGCGTTTCTCGTCACATAACGTCATTTTCTGATCTGGGATGTCCCCGGCTTATTAAAACCTTTATTGTATCGTGTAGTGCTTTTCATAATTTGTTTTCTGACCCATCGATCTAGGGACTTTTGTGACACTGAACGCTTTTCACAATTTGTTTTTTTTTCGACACATTGGTTTAGGAACATTTGTGGCACCGAGTGTGGCACACACACACCGACACGTCAGCATATGCGACTCCATGCAGATAGATAATAGGAGTATAGATAGATACTACAAGTAGAGGTGTGGTCAGTCTCTATCTATCTATCTATCTATCTATCTATCTATCTATCTATCATCCCTCTCCTCCTTAAAAAAATAAAAATATGATATATTGTTCCTGGATATCTATATGCTATTAAAACCTTTAATAAATAGCGTACCATATTCCACGATTTCTCGTCGACCACGGCTAAGGGCGACCATCCAGACCGAGCCTTGTGAGCATGTACCTTTACAACCCATAGCAAGTCAGTTGCTACCTCTTGGGCGTGACTTATGTCATGGAAAATGTGCCAGAACGCCATTTTCTGTTCTGGGATGTCCCTAGCTTATTAAAACCTTTGTTGTATCGCGTAGTGCTTTTCACAATTTGTTTTTTCTGACCCGTCGATCTAGGGATTTTTGTGACACCGAGCGCTTTTCACAATTTTTTTTTCAAAGCATCGGTTTAGGAACGTTTGCGACACCGAGTGTGGCACGCACACGCTGACGTTAGCATATGCAACTCCATGCACATAAATACAAGTAGAGGTGTGGTTGGTCTCTATCTATGAATCTATCCATCTCTCATCCCTCAATCTCCTCAAAAAAAAGAAAAAATGAAAATGAAAAAAAAGCAGTCATGAGGATTCATCCATGGGGCCTGATCGGGAGGCCAAGCAACATGATCAATCAAGAAAAGTTGTTATTTACTATGATATATTTTGCAATCTTCATATATAGGCGATGGCCAAAGAGACCTTGATGAGGTGATCCTCCAAATAGATGCACCATCGATTTGTATCGTTCTTCAGACGACCATCGGGAGCCACATTTGCATACATTTCCACGCCTAGCTAATTCCTCTCACAATGTATAAATGCAGAGATGGCAGGAATGCATGGTTTCAAACTTGTTATCAGCGGCAGCTCATGAATCTACTCGTTATTTCAACAAAAGTATTAACAGCCAAACCACACTGATCATCTCACAACCCTCACAACCTTATATTTTGAAACGGAGGGAGTACGTAGTATCACCGCATATCATCTGAACAGTGCATCAATAGATAGATAGATAGATATCTGTCTGCAGGTAGTAGCTGACAAGGCCAAAAGCGACGCAGAAACGACAGGGGATCGTTGGCCGACGACCGATCAGCTAGCACGACGCACGGTCGTCCGCCGTTCTCCTCTGTTAGTTCAGATATGATCGATTATTAGCATGCAGGAACTGTATGCAGTGGTAATGGATCCATCTCCTACCTGTACGTGTGTTCATTCGATCCAGGATATGATGACGATGACGGCCGACCGAGCAACCGATCGACGGCGTACGACAGCGATGATGAGGTACTAAATGGCAACCGATTGGCGTAGCCAAAGAGTATGCCAGCTATGCCTCGGCGTACTCTAAAATTTCGCACTTTTTTAGTAAAATTTTGCTTCTAAAATTTGATGTGTGCTCCTACACGTGGCGAAGGCAAGTGTTGTTTTAGCCAGCATTTAAAACTATCACAATTTGAATCATAACATTTATATATGGAGTGTATCAAATTATAGATTAAAAAAATTGTCATGCCATGCTCTTGGTAAAATCCTAGCTACGCCACCGCCGACAACCGCTCGGAACGAGGATGCTTGTGAGCATGTTACGTTGCAGCCATCATAGGTCACTCGGTGGCTCTTATGTTTATGACATTATTTTTTTTGAACGAACAACACTCGACGAGTGCGTTTCTATTAATATAGCAGAAAATACAAGACTACGGCCCTGAAAGGCCATAGACAGGAAACCAAAAAAGAAACAAAAAAAACAACAACAACTCACCCGGTTGGATTGGTACATCAACACGGGTTAACGCTCAACCACACTCACTGGCCGGTTGGATTGGGACCTCAACACGGCCACACACTACTCACAACGACGACAGAGGGGACAAAGCACAATCGCAGCTCCTACCTACAACCGCACACCTGCGGGTATCGACACCTGAGGAGAGCGACGCGGGGGCTAACCAGTCTTGGAAATGACTATTCTATTTTTATGACATTATATGTCACCGGAAACTTGATACGGTATCATATTCCTCATCTTGAGACCATCATTTCTGTTTCAAAATATCCGCACCTTATTAAACTTTTTAATAAATAGTGTACCCATTTTATAATTTCTCCTTGGGTGGTGGCCCAGAGCAAGGCTTGTGAGAGCACGTAGCACGCACCTCATGGCAAGGCAGTTGCTACATCTTAGCGTGATCTATGTCACTGAAAATGTATGTTAAAGTGTCGCGTTTCTCGTCCCGTGAATGTCATTTCTGTTCTGGACCTCACTAAAATCTTGATTCCTGTGGTTGGGACCAGATTCATGTCCTTAATCTAAAATATATCTAGGAGGTGCTCATATAGGAACGGTTTATACACATGTATTTATAGAGGTGAATCTATATGCATGTGTAAATGTCTGCGTCTCTATTGATCTTTCGCAATAGAGTAGGTGTGATTGTCTTTCTCTCTCTCTCGTCCCTCCGCTCCCTTGCTCAAAAGAAGAAAAAAAAAGCGGTGCGGAGGATTCAGCCCAAATCCATAGGGGCTTTAAGCCTGTAACTGGAGGCCCGGCGACACGATGATGCAGGCCTGGCCTGTTACATGGAGAATGTCAGTGGCCTGCAATAACGGTGTACCTTGAAGCTTGAGCATGTGCAATTTTCCAAAAGAACCAAATTCGAACGACTTCATATAATCACGTTGGGCATGTATATGCTGCGAACCTAAAATTGTTTTCTCATCTTGCGGCTTGCAATTTGCTTAAGCATATTCGTCAATCTTGTCATAGCGCTAGCTAGCTGACAATTTCTTCATTCACTGAACGTTTTGATTTTCTTATACGTGCCCATGTATTTCTTTGGATCAAATCCTGTGCATTGGCGACAGGAGATTGTTGCTCTTATCAGCCTCTTCAACTAACTGTGAGCTAACTGAAAAAACCTAGCATGCTGTTTGTTATCATACCTCCTAAAGGCTTGTTCGGTTAATCCCTTTGTGGGAGGGAATGGAGAGGATTGAGGGGGATTAGATCCCTAACTGACTTGTAGGGGAGCAAAACCCCCTCAATCCCCTCCAATCCCTTCTTCCTTTTGGGGATTAATCGAACAATGCCTAACAAAGATGCTGTTTGGAAATATACTGTCAATCCTCCTGTTATTGTGATGTTAGCACTTGAGATCCCGGCCTCTTATAAGTTGTAGCCGTCCTTCCTATTGTGCCTGACTGCCTGTCCTTTTCTGCCACTGTTGGTCTGAGAGCTCTGACGCATGGACATTGCATGATTGCATCAGCAAAGATATCTCCAACAACCTCTTGCGTTGCGTCCCTTCTCTGTTGCCGCTGCCAGTGAGAAGGGACCAGAAGGCTCTCTGCCCCCCTCCCCATTTTTTTTCACTCCCTCCGAAATCCATCCATGTTATTCTTCATCCAACATATCAGGCACCTTCAATTTCTTCGCGCCAACTGCCTTGTTTCTTCCTCCACTGGCAAATGCGATCCCCGCTCCCTTGATGAACCAACAATTCTTTGATCTTCAATGGCAGGATGATCAGTAAGTAGTGCTGATATCATGCAATAGTGCGGTGAAGATGCTGAATTGCTGATCGTAGTCGTAGGCCGTTTGTGCTATTTGTACCTGACGGAGGAGATTACCGTTGCCACTTGATCGAGAGCTGTCAGCTAATAATATGATATGTCGCTGCAATTTCATTTCTTCTAATGTCTGCCTCAAATTTCGCAGGTTACCATGCGCAAGTAACAATTAAATTACGTCCGCAAACAAACTTTTTGTATCATTCACATCAACTCTGAAAGATCTGCATATTGTTAACATGTATCAGGGCCTCTCCACTACAATGTATCTGAGCCTTAAAATCACAACAGTTCTGATTTTCTGAACATTGTAAAATTCTATGTACCTTGCCTCACAATTGTACCTTACATGGCAGTTGGCATGTCTTTCGTTGCACATTCTGAAGCAGCCCAGAATCTGGCCTGTGTAATACACTCTTCTCTACCGTGTAAGGTGAGCCTGCAAAACTGAGCATCTGAAATGAATCAGATCAGAGTGTTGCAACCAACAGGTGCCCATTATCTTAACCTATTTATGTGCCAAGAGTGTGCAAGTGCATACAAATTCTATTGCTTCTGCACAATAAAAGTTTTTATTTCATTCAGGGTTCATGTATTCAGCAAGAGCAATTTACCCCCATGTATAATGCGTGTAGTCTTGACATGGAACTCATCTGCCATCATCTATCAACATTGCAGATTTGCATGTTCTAATTTCTTAACAGATTATGCACCAGGATATGTATATTTGTAGAGCCAAATCCATGGAGTTAGGGAAACAATTGAGGAAAACACGGTCACGCCTTTCTTGCAACTGACCTACTCATAACAACCTTCGCAGCAATACAGGTGTGCTAATCGAGTAAAGCATGGTTTGCTTTCAGCTAATCCCAAGATTTTACCTGACAAATCTGATTTATGGAAGAGGCTAGGGGTAATTCAGAGAAGAGGCACATGTGGGCCGCGGGTGACTATATATACGGTACTCACACACAGGCACTCATGATGAAACAGTCCTGCCATAGAAATGATTCTTCAGTTAGCAATAGCTTTCAGCTGATTCACTTCTCCCCCTCTGCTGAATCATTACCGGATTTCGTCACCGCCTTCAGAGAAGAGGTCACCAGGAAGCCAGAAAGGTAGCTTTTCTTCTCTCTGCTTGTTGTTGCTACAGATTACCTAGGCAGGATTCTAGACATCATCACACTGGTGAATTCACAAGGATTTATATGTGCACCTTTGCTTCTTGCATTGTTTGTACATAGAAAGTTACAGCTACTTATAGACTGCTTCAGTTTAGAGTTCAGATATGAAGGTTCAGATGACTGTACTGATTTTATTTCACTTCCCAACTATGATTCTGTCTGTGATCATATATGTAGTAACATCAAGTACTGATGATACATGACAACTATAGCCTGAAGTTTCTTGCACATGAACAGGTCCATCGGGTCAGATTGTACCCTTGCATGAATCATCCGGTTTCTTGCAGCCTTTTTTTCACACCGATGACATCAACAGATCCTATCCTGATTCCTGACTGTCCCTTCAAAATTGAAGAAAAAAAATCTGATTTCTGACAGCATGAAAGCGACTCTCGTCATGCTACAACTGACGCTTTACATTACATGGCTTCTTGCTTCGATGTGTGCCTGCAGCCGCTCCTTGGATTAGGTGATCACTAGTGCTCAGTGCCATGGTGGGAGGGGGAGATCACCATTGCATGGCTGCCGCAGCGGCCGCCGCCGCCGGCGATGGAGGCGCCAGCGTGGAGGCTGCGTTGAGGCCCCTTGTTGGTGCAGACGCCTGGGACTACTGCATCTACTGGAGGCTGTCTCCTGACCAGAGGTAGCTAGCATCACTGATCTGATTTTGATCATCACTGATCTGAGTACCAGAGGTACTCAGACATTTCCTTGAACTGTGCTGGATCCAACGCCCTCTTTGACACGAACTGCATGCAGGTTCTTGGAGATGACTGGGTTCTGCTGCAGCAGTGAGTTTGAGGCACAAGTTTCTGCACTTGGTGAGCTGCCTTCATCAATCCCACTGGATTCTTCATCTGCAGGGTAATTCACACACAGTTTCTACTTGCCAAATCTATTCCTACTACTAGGGATAGATCACAATGACATTTTATTTTTTGTTACTAGAATAAATAATCCTTGCTATTTTGCATCGATCAGTATGCATGCCGAGGCAATGTTGTCCAACCAGCCGATTTGGCAGACCAGCTGCATACCAGATCTCCCAACAAGTTACTCCAGTGTAAGCATATATAGTTCATCTTCAACCTCCACTGCCCACGCATCGAACTGCCTGAGATCAACTACTCGTACCCATGACATGATGCAGGACCCCGGAGCCGCCGGTGGACCGAGGACGCGGCTGCTGGTGCCGGTCGCCGGCGGCCTCGTCGAGCTCTTCGCCGCCAGATACGTAAGCAAAGACTACACCTTAATTTCTTGCCGCCATCAGAAAGTTCAGAACTTTTTTTTTGTTCGGCGATCAGTTTCAGTTAGGCTAAAGGTAGTTAGTTAGAGAGTTGCAAGAGCACACAGCTTCAGCGTGAGCCATCGACGCCGGCGGAGATGTCGCGGTGAACCGCACGCAACAGCCACAGCCTTTGCATTTGGATGCGCAGGCGCACACAAACACATGACAGACCTGACACTCCTTTTATATATGCCGGTGCGCCGCGCCGTGCGTTCGTGCGCGCTGCAGATGGCGGAGGAGGAGCAGATGGCGGAGCTGGTCATGGCGCAGTGCGGGGTGCCGGCGCGGGCGGGTGACGGCGGCGGCGCCGTGCACCCGTGGCCGGAGGCGCTGGGCTTCGCGTGGGACGGCGCGGCGGCCGGCGCGGCGGACGCGCAGCGGATGTACGGGGCGGCGGTGCCGTCGCTCAGCCTGTTCGACGCCGCGGGCGACGCCGCGGCGGACGCGTTCCTGGCGGCGGCGGCGGTGCCGGGGGTGGTGGACGACGCGGCGGCTGCGGGGTGGCAGTACGCGGCGGCGGCGGCCGGGAGCGAGCCGTCGGTGGTGGCGGCGCAGCAGGAGCAGCCGCTGCACGGTGGTGGTGGTTCGCGCGGCGGAGGCGCGGACTCGGGGTCCGAGGGGAGCGACCAGGGGGACCCCGAGGACGACGGCGACGGCGACGGCGACGCGCAGGGCCGCGGCGGCGGCGGCGGCGGCGGCAAGGGTGGCGGCAAGCGGCAGCAGTGCAAGAACCTGGTGGCGGAGCGGAAGCGGCGGAAGAAGCTCAACGAACGGCTCTACAGGCTCAGGTCCCTCGTCCCCAACATCACCAAGGTTCGTATCGATCTCCATGGATGCAATGCAAGCAATGCTTTCTTGCTTCATTTCATTGATTTGATTCCATTCCATTTGAATGAATGATTGTGTGCAGATGGATCGCGCGTCCATTCTTGGGGACGCGATCGACTACATCGTGGGTCTGCAGAATCAGGTGAAGGCGCTGCAGGACGAGCTGGAGGACCCGGCGGACGGCGGCGGCGACGGCGCCCCCGACGTGCTGCTGGACCACCCGCCGCCGGCGAGCCTGGTAGGTCTGGAGAACGACGACTCGCCGCGCACGAGCCTCCAGGCGCCGCCGGCCGCCGGGAGCAAGAGGGCGTCGGCGGAGGCGGAGGAGAAGGGGCACGACATGGAGCCGCAGGTGGAGGTGCGGCAGGTGGAGGCGAACGAGTTCTTCCTGCAGGTGCTTTGCGAGCGCAAGCCCGGGCGCTTCGTCCAGCTCATGGACGCCGTCAACGCGCTCGGCCTCGACGTCACCAACGTCAACGTCACCTCCTACAAGACCCTCGTCCTCAACGTCTTCCGCGTCGTCGTATGTCTATATATATCTATAATAACCTAGCTAGCTACTCATCACCCCGGCCGACGCCGACCGCCATTGAGCCGCGCGCAGCTAGCTGGAGGTGAGTGCTCAAGGGCGTTGCTTGTGGTTTGTTGTTGCAGAGGCGGGACAACGAGGTGGCAGTGCAGGCGGACAGGGTGAGGGACTCGCTGCTGGAGGTGACGCGGGAGTCCTACGGCGTCTGGTCGTCGGCGGCGCCGGCGACGGCGGTGGGGAGCAGCAGCAGCAGCATCGACGTCAAGCTCGACTGCGGCGTCGACGTCAAGCTCGACGGCGTCGATGCGGCCGCGGCGGAGGACCATTACGGCGGCTACAACCATCTCCTCCAATACCTCGCCTGATGTTCATGCTCAATGCAAGGGATGGATCCGATCATCAGCTAATAAACGGATTTAATCAAGTAACACTGTTGAATTGTGATCGGTTGCATGCATCGGTTGATTGAAATTAGTTTAGTACACCAGTTTTATTTTGTGGATATTTTTCAACATGTTCCTAAATATGTTTGGAGATCGATGTCTACTATCTGTTTGCTCGCTTCGTTTGCTCCAATGTATGGTGGCATAGCCTCTTGAAAAAGAAAAACAGTGATTCTAAAAAAAACAGTGATAAATGGTAGATAGCCCTTGTTTAGATCCTAAATTTGGCTCCCAAATTCCACTATGCAAAAAAAAAGATTCATATCACATCAAAATGTCGACACATGCATGGAGTACTTAAACGTAGATGAAATTAAAAACTAATTACACAGTTATTGATGTATGCTAGTTTGGGCATGACAAATTGCTTCCATGTATCAATCACCTAATTTATTGGATGGATGGCGCCCAAATATACAAACCATTGGCACTTGCACTATATTCATGTATGTGTGAAGTGGTATAATATCATATATCTACAGATAAATAGCTAAAGTCAATTTACGTGTTTAGGACCGAGTAGTTAAAATCCAAGCCTGTCTTTTAATTATTTTAGGACCAAATGTTTGTGTCATAACAGGCAAATTAACATACTCCATATGATGGTTTATTGAGGATAAAAATCTTCTAAAGTTCTGAACTTGAAAACTTCATTAAACATTATCTATGAATATTTGTTATTGTTGAAAATTAACTATCAAATGACTCAGAACAAAATTTCAAGAGTAAACTCTATCCTATTCGTGGGATATAAAAAATTATAATTTAGGGTTTATATGGACAAAAAGGAGAATATGTGTTATTTTTTCCTTTTTGTGCATTTGTGTTTCTCATTTGTGGATTTTGTATTTAGTACTTCTATCTAACAAAGGGGATGTTGAGATTTTTAAAAAAACTTTAAAATCTTCTATGATTTTTTGTGGAGTTTTGAAGTTTCCAGTTTTAGTGATTTTCTTTGGATATGCTCCAGTGCCAATCAACGACTAAATAACTACATGTATCACAATTCAATTTTTTTAAAAATTTTCATGTTGTATAACAATCTCAACATGTTCATTCTGGCCTCTTGGAATGAGATGTTATATTTACCTTTACCCGGGTGTTGTACTACTGGCAATGCAAAGCTTTCATAGTCTCTGTGTTTGCATAACATTTACCTCTAGGATATTGATCCCACTAGGATATTGATGTAAAAATGAACTGATGAATGTTTTAACCAGTTTTACTTGCAACAAAACCCTGCCATGTAGTTGTCCTTGTCTGCAAAGAAAACAACACATCCCATACTCAAGAATTCCCTAAAGCCACTTCTATAAGCGAGGAAGACTTAAATTTTCAATAGCCATTTCTTATCTACTATATGCATGCCTCATGGGTAATTCTTTTTGAAAGGACCAACACTAGGCCTAGAGGGGGGTGAATAGACCTGTAATAAAATTCTACAAAAAACTTTGAAAAACTGTTAGTTGTCGGATGATCCGACGCAGTCTCGAATCTTCCAGCCAGGAAGATCCGACACTGTGTAGGATCTTCCGATGGGATATGAAACTTACTTCATGATTTGAATTCTACATACCTTTTTATGATTCTATTTGAATACAAAGATGACAAATGATGTATAGAAACTCCTTGATATGATCTATACAAGAGTATAACCACTAGCAAGTAGATCGAATCAAATCAAGCAAAAATAACGATAGAAACAAGTGAGCACACGGAGACAAGGATTTACTTCCGAAGTTCACTCCACAAAGGAGCTACGTCTCCGTTGAGATGCTCACAAAGAGCCGGGCTGTCACGCTAGCCCCAAGTCTCTCTCAATCAACCACAAAGAAGGATCGAGTTACTTACTATTGGCTCTCATAAAGAGAGGGGTAATACAAACTTCCGGGGCTCAAACCACAAAGGAATCGGAGCTCACCGTCACCTCTAACCGTCTAGGAGCATAGCTCCAAGAGTAACAAACACGAATCGACAAATCAAAGTTGCTTCAAGTGCTTCAAGAGATGAACAAATGGAAGCTCACAAGGTGCTCTTGTCTCACACCTCAAATCCTCACTCACACTCAAACCCTAGGTGAATCCTTGCAAGAATCAAGCTTGGGAGGGAGTAGAGGAGTGGAATGAATGCTCAAGCAGTGTACTAGGTCGTGTGGAGCAGCAGCAATGAATGAGGGGGGTGAAGGGGTATAGATACCAACCCCCAAATTATGACCGTTACGTGCTCTGCGAAGGGGTATCGGATCTTTCGACCATGTGTCAGATCTTCCGGAAAATGAAGCTCAGTGTTAGAAAACCCCAGAAAACTTTCCAGCTTCGGATCTTCCGACGTGGTGTCGGATCTTCCAACGGACGCATGATCTTTTGGCCTGGAATAAACCAAAACCGAGGCGGCTGGAACTTCCTGTCGGATCTTCCAGCATAGGGTCGGAACATGCACACATGATACTCTAGAGGGCTGAAAAATGGCTAAGTCCCGGAAGATCCGACACAGTGTATGATCTTCCGATGTAAGTTCTGATGCCAGGATCGGATCTTCCTATGGGAGGAAACTCAAAACCGAGCGCGTCGGATCTTCCGGCCTAAGTTCCGACCACGCAGAAAACTGTGAATGTGACTTTATGTGTCTCTCATGGGGATTTTCATCTCAAGCAAAGCACTTAGACAACTAGGATTTATCGATCACGTTGATGAGGACGACCAGAGCCGATGAGATTGAAGCCGATGGAGACTGTGGCCGATGAAACAAATCTCTGAGGTCGATCGTGTGTTGATTACGTGAACCGTCATCACCGATTTTTTGCATCAACTTAAAGTAAGTTAGATATTATAATTTTTTATTATTCTTAAAACCACTTAGGGAGGAAAAATGATCAGAATTGTGAGATAATGGAGGTGCTATATAATTTTAGCGATGAGGAAGGTAAAGCTGACGAATAAGATAGTTGATGGAGGTAGCGTGAACTTTTTCAATCTTAAATGCTACCTCGTGCCGAGTCCCGCTCCTGCCGGAGCGCACGACCTCTTGCGGCCCACGAGCGCTCCAGCGTGTGCTATTGGAAAAAGTCCTATTTACCTCCCTGGATACAAGACCGAGTTCGCGAAACCACCCTAGACATGAAAACCGGGTGAACTACCTCCCTCAACTTTCAAAACCGTTCGCTTTGCCTCCTTGCCGTGGTTTTAAGCGATTTTCAAGGTGGTTTTGCCTTTTTCAATTAAAAATAAATCTCGTAAATATTTATTAAACCATAAAAAATATTCCTAAGCTTCTAAAAATTCTAGAGATGGAATGAGACACAATAAATCTAAATAAAATATTTAAACTAGTGAAAATATCAATAAAATTTTCTAAAATTTAGATTTAGCTCCAGCAAAATAGAAAATATATACAGAAAAATAATATATATATATATATATTAAAATATTTAAATCTATATCTAATTGCGTCTTAAATACTTTCCACAATAAAAACATAAGATGAAGTCGACATGAACACACTTATCGTAAATGCATAAATGCATTCAACATTAATATATGTTGCATTTACGATGGTTGAATGCATTTACGATGAATGTATTCATACTGGCTTCATTTCATGTTTTTATTGAGAAAAGTATTCAAGATACATTTAGAAAATTTTATGTGTGTTTAAGTTTTTGAATATATTTCCATTTTTCTAGAATTACATTTAAAATTTAGATAATTTTGTAGTCATTTTCACTAGTTTTAAATATTTTATTTAGACTTTTTGCATCTCAATCCATCTCTAAGATTTTTCTCATAATTTTTAGAAGCTTAGGAATATTTTTTGTGGTTTAATAAATATTTACGAGATTTATTTTCAATTGAAAAAGGCAAAACCTCCTTGAAAACCGCTTAAAACCACATGAAGGAGGCAAAGCGAACGGTTTTGAAAGTTGAGGGAGGTATTTCACCCGGTTTTCATGTCTAGGGTGGTTTCGCGAACTCGGTCTTGTATCCAGAGAGGTAAATAGGACTTTTTCCTGTGCTATTCTGCTAGCTATTGGGCCGAGTCTGCCTCTGATTGCCTTCGGCTATGTGCAAGGTGAAGTCAGTAGAGACTTTTTTCGCACCAACACATTTCGCTGGGCTGTAGCTGGCTGCCACTATTTGATCCACATGGGTCATGCGGTTGTATTTTTTATTTTTAGTTTTTTATTTCATTTACACAATCATATTATATAATAAATAAAATAAACAATATTCACGTTGAATATATTTTGAACGTATATACCATCAAGAAATATATAACTACTCTATCAACTTATGTGTAAACTTGTGAGATCAAAGAGTTATCCACGTATTCCCCTAAAAATAAAAGTTTTTCACGTAAGTTGCTTATCTTTTTTGCAAAAGAGGCCATATATATAACATGCAATATAACTTGTTACCTTATGTTCATTTTTAGGGTTTCTAGATTTTTTGTTTAGATTTAGATTTTTTTTAATTTTGAAATTAGGGGTTTGTAAAACTTACATTTTAAAAAAGGACGAGCCGCACAAGAGGACGTGATCGACTGCGCTGCCCGACACGCTTCATCAAGTTCCGCATCTATGCTTCTAGTGGTAATCTCATGATCTAAGACAACAGTTGTTCCTGATTTATATGGTAGAAATTTTTGTTTATCACTAACGTAGCCTATCCATATCCCTTCACTCTTTCCACTAGTAATAGCTTAATCTGACCTTTGTTTAGCCTGCCGCCATGGAGGCGCCGACGGTCGCAGCCAGATGCTTATCCAGCTGCTGCTACTAATCTACATCAGACATGTAAATCAAGGTGAGTTTATTTTTACATTGTCTTTATGGTAAAATAGCAATCTTTAGGCACATTGATACTGCTACACTTATATTCTTTACGTGAACTTTCTTATTCATGTATCTCTGTACAAGATGGAATAGTTTGCATTCTGAAAAAAAAATGATAGGTACCGAGTTAATGATAATATCATGTATTCTTTCACACTTAGATTCCGGAGAATTATGAGGTTGCCAACAACTGTAAATCCAAATCAGATGTCATCCATTACCTAGGGTGTCTAATTTACGTGGAAACGGTTTTAGTACATAGAATGTGATGCAGCGAAGTATGACAACTTAAATTGTTTTGCTACTTAAAAAAGATCAAGAGCCCAAAATTAGACAGACACTTTGACTGCAGTTCATTTTTGCCGGTAGAAATCTTCTTCGGATAACAACTATTCAACCATAAAGAAATAATGTTGTGCATAAAGTTTCATTTTACTCGTCAGTTTCTAACGATCGATAGCAAGTCACGAGGAGGAGTGTTGATAAAAAGATCCAATTCATCTGTAGTAAGGTGGCGCACGGATACTCGTAAACTGGTTATACTCTGGTGTGGTTAAATATTGATGGTTTAGAGAAATTTATCCTTGTTTGTTGTGTTTAGGCGCAACCAGCCGTGGAGTTGGGTTTGGGCGTGCAAAGCTCTCCATGTTGGCTGCATTATCTCCTGCATTACCTGGTCGTTGGATCAGCCGATCCAACGGCCTAGGCGCTTGCATCCCTGAACGGGTGCTCCCCGTGACACCGTCGGGACCCCTCCCCTCTCTCCCGGTTGCCAACGCCTCGCCGCCGCCACCGAGACGACGAGCTCCGCACCAGATCGGCCATCGACGGCGACGCACGAGAGCCCTCATTGATGGCGGCGGAGGCTGCAGCCATAGAGGCGCCGCCACTCGAGGGGCCCTCGCCGCGGGAAGTGACCCTCGACGACGAGACCCGGGCCCTCGTCGTCCCCGACGCCGCAGACCTCCCGGCGTCGCCCCCCTCCGCCGTCGAGACTAACTTCGCGCGCTACTTCATCGCTGGTAAAAGACTTGACTTTGCCATACTTGATTGGTGTAAAGGGCTTTCAGCCTTTTATTTTGAGTTCAAGGTATGCTTGTCCTTGCAAGGGTGGAATTAAAGTGTTGAGGAGCTTAATATATTGTTGTTGTTGTTGTTGGATAGGAGTGTTAACTTTGATCTTTGATACTTCGGTTCTGATGTCACTTTTTAGTGTATTCTTGAAATGTTGTTTCATTTTTGTATTTGGAGTTTGATGTCTTCGTTTTGACTCAATGTTAAGGAAGTGTCTAATCAGTTAAGCACATAATCTTGGATTGTTGGGCGCAAATGTGTTTACTCAATCACTGTGGGAGTATCATATGTTAGCACATATGACCAATTCACGATCCAACTTAATTTTTCAAGGAACTTATATTACATATGTAGCAAATTGTAAGTAGGACATAATATAATATCCTCTGACTCATTGCTGGAAGTTTTCTTTCACACATGTTGTGTCTGCACTGTGGTAGTGTGGTTATCTAAATTTAATTAGTTAACAGAACAGCATGTTCAAGAACTTTATGCTTCTATATATTTTTTAATCTATGTTGAGCCAGAAGAACAAAATGTTTTTACTGCTTTCATCAAGAGGTCCTTCGAATACCCTAATTCAACTCCACCACTTTCTTGGGCAGATTTTATGAATCCAGGGCATGATCAGTATGTCTACCGCCATCCAAACGGGTAGGCTTTCGATTCCAAGAACTCAATGTTGCGCTTCTTAGCGAAAAAGTAGAAATTGTTTGCAGATACTAAGATGCTAAATGTGGTACTGCTAAGTAACTAAAAATGCGAAAAGTGTGCTTGATTACAAAATGGGGTATTTCTTTGATCTGTTCTTGTGTCAGGCATTTATTTTTCTGCTATAACTCTAGTTGACACGTGCCAATACCTTCCTATTTCCTGATCTAGTGCATATTGAGATTTCTAATGAACCTTAAGATGTATTCTTATGGTTGCTTCCTTTTTGTTGAAAACCTTAGATTGTGTGTGGTTGGTTTAGCTCCAGCCCATGTTGCATTTAAAGAGGAAGGAGGTATAACCGCTGTTGATTTCAACGTTGGCAAGTCAGATCGCAGTGAGATGAAAGTCACAGGAAAACGCAAAAGGGTAACTAGAATGCTTCAATCATGTTTCCTGTTTGGTTAATGACAGCATGATTGATGTTGATTTTACATTGCAGAATGCTCAACATTTGCAAGAAAACTCAGCATTATGCAAAGTTTGCGTGAATGATAAATCTTTTGTCGTGAGGTTCGTCCCCTTGGTCTTACATGTCAAAGCATGTATTACATCATTTTTTCTGCACTGGAGTGTTGATTATGCTAAACTTTTGCAGATGCTGTGTTAAAGGCTCCCTTTTGGAGATCAATGATAGATTGATCAAACAACCAGATCTTCTCAATACCGCTGTGAGTAATGTTCTCTGGCAAAGTATTTCTTTGAATCTTTGTATACTTACTTCGCTGTTCACTCTCCTTTTCCTATTAGCTGTGTTTGAGATTGAATATTAACATGGGAGTTTTGCTGTTCTTTTGTTGGTACGTTTGTTTTGTTTACCGTACACCGGGCAGCATACATCTTTACCTTTTCTATCCCTTTTCACATTTAGGCTGACAGAGAAGGATTTATAGCAATCTTCCAGCCAAAACCCGCTGATTGGCTCAAAATCAAGGATAAATTTCTCAGTTACGAGGACTACAGGAACTTGAGAGGAGTATGCTGACACCAGACACCCGAAAGGTAACCAGGGCCATATTTTCACCTTTCTGCTTTCCTATCTGTAATGAACTTGGAGGAACACGTTTTCCAATATTGACAATCTGAAACAATGTAGTCACACTGTCTTCTCACGTAATTTTTTGGCAATGTGCAATATAATTTCTATTGGTCCATGCAGGAGTTTTGAAGATAAGCCAGCCTAGGCGTGATTCAACTATTGGTGTGATGATATCTTCATCAGTTAGCTACTGCATACCTCAGTGCTTCTCAGCCTACTAAACAACAACTGGGGCCATCTTTGATTTCTCAAGGACTATCTGCACTAGACCGGACTCATATGTTATTCAACTTATCAGCCGGCTCATGTCAGCTCATTTGATAAAAAGGCACGGACAATATTGGTTTGTTTCTTTTATTGGAAAATTTTTACAGCCTTACAGGGAGTTAAGGACTTTGTCATTTGTGGCTATACATTATTTTGCAATGCATCAACTGATGCGTTGGCTCCAATTTATCAAAGTTAGCAATCACCCCTAAACTGTTTTAAAGATCAATGTGCTGTGAAACCGGAACTAAAAAGATATTTTAATGAGGTTTACACAGATGATTATAGCATTAAAATCGAATGATTCATGCTCTTACGATAGGGGCATTGCTTCTGTGACCATGAATGAACAAACAGTACATCTATGCTTATTCTTTGGGACCAAAGAGTAGATAAAATATTGAAAGACACGCTACCACATTCTTTCAGTCCGTATGGATGACTCTACATGGCTGTATTCTCAGGCCATTGTCTAGTTCCAAAAAGCAACCCCAAAGTTCACTGTGCAAAAAGAAGATTTTCATCACATCAAAATATCGACACATGCATGGAGTACTAAATGTAGATGAAATAAAAAACTAATTGCACGGTTTTGTTATACTCGGCGAGACGAACATTTTGAGCCTAATTAATCAATTTTTAAACAATTTTTTATAAATACAAACGAAATACTACAATGACGCATTTATGGTGAAGTGACATCTTCCCCCGATTCCCCACCCCCTAATTTGAACACCTGCAAATTTACTGCACAACGTAATCGCTTGTGTTGAAGTTCATACAGTGGTTAACGGGAGTACATTTATTCAGTCGATTGTGAATGTACATTATCATGACATTCGAAAATTGACACAAGATTAGTGTACTCTTCATGTGGTCATCATTTTCTCTTTTCTCTGGAACGCCCAAAGGCTTGCACCGCTATCATGATGCAAAGACCATCACTTGGAGCCTTGGAGGCAATTTGCATCTTCACAGTTGCACCGGGACCAAATGGTACGCACAAGTTTGAACATCATAAGCTATTCAGACTTAACAGTGCACTGTAGGCGGAAGTTTTTCTCTCATTACAAACGCCCTTCCTCTCATTGACTCCGCAGGGCGTCGTTCTAAGAACTAATTATTTGTATGCAGAGGGCGAAATGATGCCCTTCCGTTTCTCTGTGCTGTCAGTCAACTCCTGCAAAACTGTAGCATATGAAACATAGGGCATTCAGAATCAGAGTTACAGAATCTCTGATCCATGAGATGTAGTTACCTCATCTGAGTGTCATTTATGTTTTTCCTTGTCAAGCACAATTTCAACAAGCTGAATGTTCCCCTGTAATGAAGCAGCCTTGCATGATGGGAGGAAGGAGAAACCATCCAGCAGTTTCAAACATTTCAAACCCCACTTGACCATCAAAAACTCAATCAAATGATGACCACTGCATATATAGAAGAACCCAACTGATTTATCAGGAATGTAGCTTGCCACTCTCCTTCCAGGTGAAACTGATATGAAAAGGTAACTTGGTACCTGCGGTTGTGGTATGTGGTTATGAACACTGCCCCAGGAGAATTTTCCAGAAGGAAAGTAACCGTCGCGAAAAGATCATCAAAATCTGCCCAATTATGATGTCAGTTGACGAGAATAAAGATGGAAACAGGCACCAGTGAATGAATGGGCCACCAAATGATTATCCACATCAGTTAGGATTTAAACGGTTGTTATACAATTTAAAAATGATTTCGTAACTCGCCTAAGCTTAAACAGCCAAAACTTGTTGCATTGGATGATTGTTGTATGGACACGCCGACCTAATACAATTTGGAAGGTGTGAGAAAAATGAAATAAAGTTTCCATAGAAAAAAATTATAAAAAAAGCAAAAGGAAACAATCCGGCTGGCCTCTTCGCCATACAGCAATGCACTGAACAGAATAGAGTAGAGCAGTAGCTCACTTGATGAATCGTAAAGTACATCAGCTCCCAGAATAATACCAGGATGCAGATCAAATATTGGTTCATCCCAGTCTCCCCAGGTAAGTCCTGAAACCTGCATGATGGTTATTGAATAACTGTAAGCTCTTTGAAATTCTGATAGGACAGACATGTAAAATTCTGTCCTCCAAATCAAACCATACAGTGCAGCTGGCATCATTGAGCGTGCATATTCTTCTGATGTTGTCCAGCACCTAGTCAGTGAAAAACAAAAAGGAAATGAATCACTGAAACACTGACAAGGATCAAATAATAAGGATTCCTAAGATGGGTTGGAACTAACTTCTGTATTGTGTGCAATGTCTGTCAGAGTCACATCTGCTCCAACCTTTGCGGCTACTAATCCCGGCAGTGAGGTTCCAGCACCAAGCTGTAAGTCATACATGCATATTATAAATGAATGTAAAATATTAATGTCGACATTATTATTATTATTCTATGTTGGCATAACTGTAGTTTTGTTCCATCGATCAATAACCTCATCACAGCGAAACGCGGAATTCCGTCGCAAGAAGAAATTGGGCCCTCACAGCTATTGAGCTAAGATTGCCATGTACACTAACAAATGTAGCACATCGGTCACTGGCTACAAACATTCAGGTTAGACCAAAGATAAGTAATACCTCAACAACTTTGGAAGCAGAGAACCGTGACCTCTGTTGCCACACGTACTCTGCGAGAATGATACTGCATGGCCAGACAAACATGCCGTAGTCCTCTTCAATATTCTGTAAACCCATCCAAAAGCAGCTCATCAGGACACAGAAAGCCAGCAGTAGAAAGTAAAACCAGTATTCCATTTCAAGATATAGGGCATCTTAGGATTCAGAAAAGTCAAATTACAAATTTTCGACCAAAAGAGAAACATTATAGTGCACATGTTTATAGTAAGCAAAAGATGCATCACTATTTGTATTCCAAATATCTGGTTTTATATCAATCGCCAAGGTAACATAAGAGAAAATTTCCGTAAAGCATATCTTGGAGAACTTTCTCAAATCCTACTACGCCTCATAAAAAGAAATGAAATACAGGCAGAGAGCTCTTAAACTGTTAGTCACAGCAAAAAAAAAATCATGAACAAGACAGTACTAGAATGGACTCAAACAAGTCGAACGCTTGCCCTTCATGCAGCCCCCCAACCACAACCTCTGCCGCATTTCACCGAACACTTGCCCGGCGTCGCATCAATCGCCAGCGCTAGTACAGCCACAGCGCTGCTGGTCGATCGCCGCCTAGGGAGGATCGAGGCTTTCCACTTTAGAGTAGCTGCAGCACCCGTCCGTACCTCGATGATTTCGACGCGGAGGTCGTGGTCGCTCTCGGACGCGCCGCCGCCGAAGTAGTACTGCGACACGGTGGTCATACGCGCGGGAACGGCAGCGGCCCGGCCACCGGAGGCCGCGGCCGCGGCCGCGGCGCCTTCCATCGCGACGACCTCTGCTTGTGGCCACGAATTAGTTTTTTTTGGATTTAGTGATGATTGATTGATTTCAACGATTTCAGCGACAGGTTAGTGGGTACTGACTGTGATTACCGCAGAGGCTAATAAAGGTAATATATAAAATATTTGTATAAATAATTCGTCGGAGGGGATGTAGCTCAGATGGTAGAGCGCTCTCTTAGCATGCGAGAGGTACGGGGATCGATACCCCGCATCTCCATATATATATATATATTTTCTTTTTTGGCTTCAGTCAGTCAGTAGTAATTTACATTGTCAGGTAATCCGGCAGGTTGTTGGGGGATCCGAGGACCCTGCCGCCGACGTCCGGGAACGTCTCGTGCCCCGGCAGCTCCCCAACCCGGCCATCGCCGCCGACGACCACCGGGTACCTCAACAGGTGTCCCCGCAGCGCGCCGGCCGTCGTCCCCGTGTCGTCCGTATACCTCTCCCAGTTCTCCCTCGCCACCCGGTTCACCAGCCTCACGCACTCCGGCGACTCCGGCCGCCGCACCAGCGTCGGCCACCGCCGCATCACCTCCTTCCCCAGGTGCTCCTCCCACAGCGACATCCTGTACCCGAACACCTTGCCCCCGCCGCCGCCGGCGTGCTGCGGCTGGTACGCGCCGACGGCGATCTCCGTGTCCCGCGACCCGGCCAGCGACCGCTGGTTGATGTTGGCCGACCCGATGATGACGTACTCGTCGTCCACCACCATCCCCTTGGAGTGCACGTACACCATGAACCGCCGGTGCCGCCATGCCAGCGCCGCGGGGCTCTTGCTGTCGGGCTGATCACGTGGCGGCGCCCACTCGCAGCGGCCATTGCCGCCGCCGCCGCTCTCCTCCTCCGGCGGCGGCGGCGGCGGCTCGCGGTTGCCGAGGCAGTAGAAGTTGAGGTAGTCCTGCGGGTGGGCGCCCTTGATCCCGACGGTGTCGATCTCCGCGGCGATGACCCTGTACATCATCTCCATGGTCTGGTTCTGCCAGTAGAGGATCTCCTGGGCGGGGCCGGAGCTCGGGTCCCCCTCGGGCCACATGGGGATCACGACGTACGCCGCGAAGGGCTCGCCGGCGCGGATCTTGCCGGCGACCTTGAGGGCGATCTCCATGGGCACGAGGTTGCCGGCGCCCGGGTGCCGGTACGACGGCCAGCCGTAGGAGGAGCCGATGAAGTACTGGTTCTCGAGGTAGACGAAGCGCTCCGCCGACCGGATCGCCGCCACGTACGCCGTGTGGATGCTCTGCTCCACTGCCAGGTTCTTGTCGCACACCAGGTGGTGCTTCATCTGCCATGAATGAGTGAACTTTTAAGCTTTGAGATGTGTGTGTGTGTGTGTGTGTGTGTGTGTGGAAACGATGACCGTGAATAATGGAGAAGAAGGGGCCGGAGCCGGACCATCTCTGATTTCTCCCATGGACGTGGGAATCTCTTCACGGATCCGGCGTCCACCGACCGGAACACCTGGGCGTGCCAGCGCTCGGGGTGGTCCTCCGGCAAGACGTGCAGGGCCGGTTGGTCGTCGTTTTCATCAACGGCGGCGGCGGCGGCAGCGCGAGGGGATGGGCTGAGGATCCATGAGATGCGCTCGAGCTTGAGCAGCGCGTCGTCCTTGCGGTGCGCCGCCTTGCCGAACAGGTCCCGGAGCTTGGTGGCCTTCCGCCACCGCTGCTCGAAGTTGGCCAGCACGTCGTACGCCGCCGGCCCGTCGAGGCGGCAGTGCATGTCGTGCCACGGCTGCCGGGGGCCGCCCCTCGCCGGCGCGCCGCCAGCAAACGTGGGGTTGTGGATGTCGCCGTGGAAGACGGTGGCGAGGCCGCGGAAGAGGCTGTGGCTGGGCGTGTCGTAGCGGCCGTCGCAGAGGTCGAGGCCGCCGAGGAAGGCGGTGATCCGGCGGGTGTTCTCCGACGCCGGCGTGTCCACGAGCACGCACTTCTGGTGGTGCGTGAACAGCGTCCCCACCACCTGGCTGAAGGCGTAACATTTCAACTTCTTTGCAAGGATTGGGCTTGTATTTCATTTCATATATATACAGAAATTTCTCATACATACGTACGTACGTACATACATACATACATACATACATACATACATACATACATACATACATACATACATACATACATACATACATATATATATATATATATATATATATATATATATATATATATAAACTATCATTATGATTGTAGCATAAGTTTTGAGTGAATATATCTTTGTTAGCTTGCCTTCTGTTTGACCATGCTGAGCTTGCTGCTCGGGTAGCGCGGCGACAGCACGCAGATCACCGACGAGTGCTTGAAGAACTTCTTGGTCTCCTCGTCGCTCGTTTGCATCAGGCCTTTCTGCTCCAACATTCATCTATCTCTTGGTTACTTTTTTCTAATCTCTATATGTAATGCAAGAATTCATCCTCTCGGCAAAAATTTGTTAATTTGAAATCGATGTAGGATACCGTTCTTAGGAAGAAGTTGTCGTGTGAGGTCTTGTCGTCCCAGACGAGGAGCAGGACCCGGACGCCCTCCTGGGACTTGTACTTGAGCAGCTCGCCGAGGGTCATGGTCTCCACGGCCACGCCGCCGAGCGCCGCGACCTCGGCCGCCTTCGCCTCCATTTCCGGCGACATGGCCTCCCGCAGCAGCCTGACCTTGGTGTTCACCGACCAGCCCACCACGTAGACCAGCCGCTGCGCGCCCAGCACCGCCGCGCACAGGTCCTCCCAGCACCGCCCGGGCTCGAACACCCCAGGGACGCCGTCGAGGTCCCCCGCCGCCGCGTGCGCGTCCTGGTACAGCCGCACGTCGCACCCGCGCCGCGGCGGGAAGTACGCCGGCACGCCGACGCCGCCGGGGCGCCATGGCGGCGGGGCGGTGCCAGCCGGGACGAACCTGGCGGAGACGCGGATGGCGGAGCCCGGCATCGGGCGGCGGCCGTCGGGGCTGGCGAGGTCGAGCCACCACTCGGAGCGGGCGGGGTCGCCGGCCGTGGCGAGGATGGCGGCGGCGGGGAGGGAGGCGACGCCGATGAGGTCGGAGCCGAAGGGGTCGTCGTCCTTGACGTGGAAGTCGAGGCGGGCGGCGCGGTGGGCGAGCGGGAGCAGGAAGGTGGCCTCCCATTTCGGGGCTTCGGAGTTGCGGAAGACGAAGGTGCGGGCCAGCGTCGTCGCCTCGTGGGGGCCCGCCGGCACCACGACGGCGGCGTAGGGGTCGGAGGTCGCGTGGAGGAGGTGGCCCCGCGGCTGCCGCTCGTGGTGGCGGTGGAGGCCGTGGTGGTGGTGATGAGTGGTTTGTTCGTCGGCGTCGGGCAAGGAGCGGTTGGGAGGCGGAGCACCACGGCGGCGGCGGCGGCGCGACGCCATGGCCGGTGGGCAGAGGCAGAGGCGGCGGAGGAAGGAGGAGAGGACGTCCATGTTGGGGAGGCCCCGCGCCTCGTGGATGGTGAGGTCGAGGTCGCCGTGGAGGAGCTGCGGCTCCGCCGGATGCCACCCGCCGGCGGCGCCGCCGGAGCTGTACATTGGATACCGCTGAGTGGATCGGAGAGCGTGGCGGGAAGCAGAGAGGGGAGCTTTTGGGATGCAAGGCCTTCTTGGGCTTGCATGCTCCGTCTGGACCTCGCGGGGCCCCACTTTGTCAGTGGGAATGGTGTGCTGACGGTGGGGCCCAGTGGGAGCAACGTGTTTTGTGTGTGTGTGGCTTTGGGAAAGAAAGGGAATGCGATTCTTAGCGTGAGCGGCGGGCACAGCAGTGGCTTGTGCTTTCCGCTAATGGCAACTTGTGCGTGCATGGGGCCAAAAGGCTTAATCCGGAATTAGCTACTACTCTACTCTACTTGTCCTTTTTTCCTTCAGAGCTCATAGAAGATGCTCCTAACCAAACCAAGTGTTAGTGTTATTCATCTATTACCTCCGTCTCAGAAAAAATTCAACCCTCGCATCCCGACAAGTCAAACAATTTTAAATTTGACATAATTTATATAGAAATCTACTAACATTTATGATATAAAATACGTATCATTAGATTAATCATGAAATATATTTTTATACTAAATTTATTTGGCGACACAAATATAAGTAATATTTTGTATAAATTTGATTAAAGTTGAAGTTGTCTGAGAAGCGATAGCTGCAATTTTCTTTAGGACGGAGAGGGCAGAAGCCAGAGATCCAGGAGATGATAGTTTATTCGCTGCAATGCACGCCAAAAGAAGAGTCTGCAACTCTGCATTGCGTCTCATGCCAATTACGATTATACATCAGCTAACATCAGGAACCGTGCAGCACGGGGCAGCTAGCCGTCAGGACTTCGTTCAGGTGCTCGAGCAATTGCAGAAGAGTATTCTATGGGAAACAGCTATACCTACATACTCATCATATAGCTCTACAGCAGCTAGCAGGATGTGAACAAAAACGAATCAACAACTTTTGGGCTGGAAGATGTAGGCCGACAGGTCCCCAGCCCAATACAAACATAAGGGCTCGGCCTCCCGCAGTTTACTCCCGATTTGGGCCGTGGTACGGGCCAAATGTCAGCGCAGTCGACAAAGCACTGTTCAATTTTTTTTATTTTTATTTTTGTGCTGCATTCGCTTATAGCCGTGTGACTTCTAATTCTATGCACGCATTTGCCTACTTCACTTGCACAGAACCAAATGAAGATGGCACCTCCATCATGTTCATGCATATGGAGCTAGCGTCATCGAACAAATGATGAAATTACACTGCTTCTATTTTTTTTCTTACCTTTTTTTTGTTATGTGAACCTAAAAGAAAAGGCAACAAATCCTTAGCAACTCGATGTCCCAACATGGAACAACGACAATTGATTCGTTTTACTGTGTCATACGCACTAATATCTTTTTCTTCCACTATGAGTGAACCTGAATTTCATAATGGTAACGAAATCACAAAATTATTTATCCCATGAAGTGTTTTCGAAGTTCTAAACAACCGCAAATTTATCGACTAGTTGATCAAGGTACCATATACATACACACAGTACACAAAAGATAGTAACCTACCCACCCTGCCAGCCAGGGAGTACAAAGAAAACGAGCAAATTAAACAAACCACTTCAGTCACTCGGTTAAGGCTTCGTTTGGAACGCAGGAATTTTGCAAAAATAGCATAAGAATTAAAAAAAACAGTTTAATTTCACAGAAAAAAACATAGAAAACGAAAAAAGATTCAAAGGGGCCTAATTGGGCATAGAGGAAAGAGGACACGACATCGTGCACATACATCATTATTGATATGACAAACTGCACTGTATGTACCGTAGGGTTCTGCGTTCCTACTCTATCATATCATCGCAGGCCTTGTTTAGATCCCAAATTTCATCCCCAAAGTTCACTATATAAAAACAAGATTCCCATTATATCAAAATATCATAACATGCATGGAGTAATGAAATCGTGTCAAAAAAACGTAGATGAAATCAAAAACTAATTGCATTGTACTCTACGAGACGAATATTTTAAGCCTAATTAATCAATTTTTGATAATTTTTCACACATACAAACGAAATGTTACGGTATGCATCGGTTTCCCAACTCCTAAATTTGGGATGCCAAATTGGCTTCTAAACAAGGCCGTAAGTATATGCCGACACGGTCCAGTGTCATGTTGACTTGGAGAGAGATCGTCGAAAGCTATCGCATTAGTTTATTGGCCCAAAAATAAAATGGTGGCCTGCATGCGGCTGCTGTCCAAGAAGCCGGCCGGTGTCCAGTCGAGGTTGCGACGCGGCCAGTCGAGCCCGTCCAGTTGTTACCACGCCCTGCGCCGCATGCAGCGACCATTATTTGTCTTCTTTTTTCTCTCCACGCATATAAATATATACTCATAAAAAAAACCGTTTAGGACAAGCTTTGAGTTAAACTTTGGAAATATAAATTATAAATAACTTTTAAGTTGTTGAGTTTGAAATTGTAAAAGTTATATGAATATATTTATTTTAAAAAATACTGTCATAAAAATATACATGTATCACTTTTGGATAAATATTTTTTATAGAAATAAGAAGTTAAAGTTGTGTTTTAAAGATCATGTCGCTGTCCTAAACGGCTTTCTTTACCGATACGGAGGGAGTATATGCCTGATCCTATATGTGTTCCAAAAACTTCCATATTGACGATCAACAATCCAACGGCTAATAATAAATCGTACGGTAGTAGCACACTATATATATTGTTGGCAAGGCACATTAGCTCCTTTTCTGCAGCTCTATCTCGTATCACATTGGCTTTTTCTATGATATCCTAGCCTCTAATAATTAATATTAATCACCACGGCGCCCTGAGACCACCACGTACGTACTACCACTCCATCTACAAATATTGCTAACCACGCAAACGCTTACTAGTTTGGATCCAACATATACAATTGCAATAATTTTGGCAAAGTCTGACCACCAATAACTATTTCTTCCAGTTCCAGTGACAGAGTATCACATTGGATCTACTTTCTTTTGTGAACCGAGGAAATTAATTTCGTTTGCTCCTACCGACAGACTAATAAGACGGCAGTAGTGTTTCGATCTGTAGAAACTTTTTAAAAATAGATATTCTACAATTCTAGTCAACCCCAAGTAGTATCTTCTGGTCGACATCTCGTGGGGCCACCCATTCTCATGCATGCACCCAAGATCATATCACACCACGTGTCATGCGCCTTTTATCTTCCATTTTCATAATAATACGTGTGGTGCTTAATTACCTCATGCATGACGAATGCATTATTGCTAGTACAGTTGCTCACATGAAATGACTAGTATACTCAAATATATCTCAAATGCAGTTGAGCAGAAAGTAAAAACAAAATAAGTCTTGGAATTTGACTTTTGTTTTTTTTTAAATATTATCCATTTTTTCAAAAGTATTTTAGAAATCGCTATATGCACTTTAAGTTTGTTTAGAAAACTGAAACAAGGTTCAACACACGAGGAATAACAAAGACGGAGTTATAATAAACTTTCATTGATAATAAAGATAAAAAAACTCAATCTAGAATTCTGTTGCTAAATCGCCAGCCAATCTGGTGAAGACCTCCATTACAGCTGCCTCAATCTGATTACGTGCTACCTTCATAGCCGGACGATCCTCCTCCTTCTGCCAGTAGGATCAGAATCTGGTCCAACACGTTCCATGGAGATTACGTTGCATACCCTCTAGGTTTCTATGAGCCACCTTTTTGCCGCCTTCTCGATAGAGTCCATGTCCGCCATTCTGGCATTGTGTCTGCTGCGCCACACCTGAGTGACTCCTTCATCGTCCAGAGATAAAGAAGCTAACACCATACCACTGCCGAGCTTCTCAATTGAACTCCCATCGGCAGCAATCCCGGCCTCGAGGAGGGAGTTCAGTAAGCCCCCAAGACTGGCTCACTTCCTCCTGCACCATAGGTATTTCCTTTGTCAGTGGTAGTTTAGCCTTTATTTCTTCTCCCTGCTTGGTGGATATATCATTCCTTTTCTGAATTTTCTGAGCAATGTTTTGCTGCATACTTTACTAATTTGGGTGCTTCCTACGCTCAGTCCTGTCAACATGGTCGTCCGGCCCATTGGCAGCTTCACCTTTGGTTCCAGCATGTTCACTACCCCTGGGTGGTTACCTGCTGGTCTGGTTTGGCCTTCGAGATAGTGGCATTGGCTGCTGGTGCTGACCAGGCAGTAGGCTGTTGTACTGCCGGCCCTCCTCCTGATGAGTTTGTAGGTGAAGACCTCGGCAACGCGTGGTCCTTCACCGTTTCCCCGATCGGTCCCGCGATATATGTAGCAACTTTGTTACATTTACCGGCTCACCTTCCTTAACTCCAACAGCTGCCCTTGCTTTCCTATTCGTTTGGCTTACCAGCCACCCGTCAGCGGTATTTTTCTCTCCGAACAAATCAGCACCAACCACCAGCCACCATCAGTATTTTTTTCTCAGCACACACCAGCACCAGCCACCTGCCAGCCGAATAGGGTTCCATTCCCATCTTCTCAGAATTTTCTGTATTTAAGTTATGACAAAATTTTCAAAAAGACATCCTACGAACTTGAAATTTGTTGAAGGGCACCGCTCAATTTTAGTTTCAAGATGAACGGATTAGTTTGCCATAAACACCATATATTTAAAATGGAGGAAGTATATTATGCTTCCAGGCAAAATCTCAACTCTAAAGTTGATCCTGTTCAAGAGATGCAATAATGACAATTTTGGGTGTACATGTCTCAAAATCGGTCGGTTTGTCTATTTTTCCACTTTCTCCCTATATGGGCCTTATATATTATTGCATCTCTCAAACAGGATCTTAGTTTGAAGTTGAATTTTTTTTATGGAAGCATAATATAATCATAATATAATCGGCGACCTTTTTTCATGATATATGAAAACATGGTACATGTAGTATGGTGTGTATAATATTACCTTTGCTAGGGTGACTGTATTCCTACTGTATAATAATCTGATCTATACTGGTTTCATAGTCGTTGTATTTTTTCGAAGCTGACAGAGATCCTAATTAAACTTTAAAATATTTTAACGGAAACAACAACAGTCGACCGAATAATTAACTGTGGGGAAGATAGGAAATCTGTGGCACGTGTATAATACAGTGCAACTATTTTTACTAATGGTATAATTAATGAAATATGTTGGAGTATTATATAAGAAATGAAAAATATTATTTAATTTTCTAACTATACTACTATTCCTGTGCACTTAGCTAGCGGTCCTCCTTGGGTGTCAACCAATTTTAGTTTCTGATTTCCTCACTGGTACTATTTTGCGCCCGCAGAAATTAACTTAGTTGACGATAAACCATTGGATGGGGGTGCTGGGCTGGAGTGCTCATCCAACACCTCATTGCTGGAAATATATAAACTCAATTAAAGTATAAGCTCTTTGAGACGCGGAGAACCGTATGATTCGTTCGTCGGGAAACACATGCATATTCTAAAATCACGTGGAGCGCACGTAGCAATGCTTATCCTCGAATAGATTATTATAGATGAATTAACTAATCACCTTCTTAAATCATATATTAATGTGGATGTGCTGTGATGCGGAGGATCGGTACGGGCATATCCTCCTCTAGGGTGTTTGACAAACATACACACGTACTCCTGAATGAAGTAGATCAAATTAATGTAGAGTACGTCATCCATTCACAACAATGAACCTCGATCATATCTATTAATCTGTAGAGTGACCCATAGCTTTATCTTTCTTCATAGTTCATTCTATTCTAGTGTTCTCCTTATTCTGTTCGGGTTTGTTAGAGTCTTTGTCCTTTTATATTCTGTCCATTTTTTTTGACCTCCATTATAGTTTCTTCTTCTCTGGAACGAAGTATGTTAGTCATTAATTGATGAATATGCTTATTGGCCTGATCACCATGGAAGATCTCCTTGTTTTTGGCTTTGTAATTAAGTTAGAAAATGCAGATAAAGTGTCAGGCCTTCATTTTTTTTAAAAAAAAAGAGGGAGTCATAATTCCAGTCAAAGCCACGTTTAAATCTGAAACAAAAATGTTTCAAATCCTGTTTTTTACTGTTTGATTTGTTTGTTGTCCACAAAAAAATAAAATAAAGAAAGTTTGAGGGACAAACGCTTAGTAGTTAAGAAGGTGGGAGGAATTGAAGCTCTTGCACGCAAGCAGGCAAGCAGCTACCTAGTTGATGAAGCACGCTTGTTAATTAGCGACCGTAAATATATCTTTGCCATAAACGTCATAATTTTGACACGTACCGATAGAACTTACTCCCTCCATATCACATTTCGAAGTCGTTTGAACAAGGTTTTAGTCAAACATGAAGAATATAAATCATGAATAACTTTTAAATCGTTAAGTTTGGAAGTGTAAAAACTATATGAATAGATTTGTCTTAAAAATATTTTTATAAAAGTATACATATCTTATTTTTTAATAAATATTTTTGTAAAAATAAGAAGTCAAAGTTACATTTTGGAGACCGTGTCGTTGTCCAAAATGACTTCTAAATGTGATACGGATGGAGTATTTTGTGGAAGACATGATTGGATTTTACCCAATTTTTTAAATCCAAGGTTCATTTTCTATTTCTTTTGGTGATGCTCAAGTTCCAAAAACAGCTCTGGTGGAGTTTTAAACAGCGTACTGTTGTCCAAATAGTTTACAATATCCTTTTGAATTCTTTACACATCACGCCGTGCTAGGACGCTAAAAACTCGTACTGGTCAATATCCTTTTGAATTCTTTACACAATCATATGCCGTGGTAGGACGCTGAAAATTCATACTACTACTCCAAGTTGGGTGCCTATCTAGTCAGCTTGTGTTGCGTGTCCAGGAGGGATGAACCTGCAGCTAATATATGCTAGTCTGAGATGAACCTAACCGTGTCTTAAGCAAAATTAAAGCATCACCACCAGCAACTATGCATATCTCCAGGTTGCTGAAGCTTTGTAGACCTAGCAGAAATACATGTATGTGTGAATGTGTGGCCCTGTTGTTCCTGGGAACGAGAGAAAACAATGGCTTGTACGTCGCCCCTGTAATCAACTTCAGCTCGCCACATCACATTTGACTTAATTTCCTCGAGTATTTTAATTCATCACGCGCAACCAAGTCCAAATCCAGCTCAGACAACCTTATCTCCAAAAGTTAATTAGGCCAATGGTTTTGATGATCATAAAAACCGCGCGTATTATTATTTCCTCGAAATTTAGCCTTTGCCTAAAAAGAAAGAGCTCAGTGATTTCTTCCCAAGATCTACTCTGATTAACATATTACATATATTGGATCGACCTCGGTATATTTCCCCTTAATATAATCCAAGTCTTAATTAGTATAGTACAGGAAGCCTCTCTCTCTCCTCCTCCTCTATTACTATTTCTTCTCCGGATTCGCCAAGGCGTTCGTCTCCGATTAACACTAGTCGGCTACTCGCTGCCTCTCTCTCCATCGCTATAAAGCTCTCACCTTTGGCGCCGTCTCTTCACGTGCACGCCACCAACCTTCCATGCAAGTAGCATAGCAGCACGGCCGTCTCGTGCCTGCTCAAGTCTCGCCTTTCGATCGATTGACTCACCGGCGCCGCCGTTCGTCGTTAATTAACAAGATCCATGGCCGTGGAGGATCCACCGCCGCCGGCGCCGGCCCCGCCGCGGCAATCCGGCGAGGCCGGCGCGGGGGGACGGCGGACGGACAAGCACGGCCGCCGCCTCGAGGTGTACAACGAGGTGCTCGCCCGCCTGCGCTCCTCCTCCGCCGCCGCGCCCGCCGAGATCTCGCCGGACTTCGAGGACGCGCTCTGGGCCCACTTCCACCGCCTCCCCGCACGGTGAGCCGCCGCCGCCGTCCGCCACCGGGATTTCTGCTGCTTCGCCGGCCTGACGCGCGCGTGCGTTCTGATCCGTTGTGAGCGCAGGTACGCGCTGGATGTGAACGCGGAGAGGGCGGACGACGTGGTCACGCACCAGCGGCTGCTGGAGGAGGCGCGCGACCCGGAGCGGCGGCCGGCCATGTCGGTGCGCGTCGTGCAGGTCAGATATATCCATCCATCAATCCATCATCTACTGTCATCACATGCTTGCACACGCGCGTCTGTCGTTTTTGCTCCTCTCGTTCAGAAATCATCTATGCAACGCCTAGCTTCTGATGAGTTCTGACTTCTGACCAAGTACCAAGTATAACTTGTTCGATCATATACAACGAAGCATAGAGCTCGCAAAGATGCAATTTTTTAGGATACGGTTCTTTGTTCCTGGGGTTTAATTAGGCATTCTTTTACGAGTAGAGAGATTATTGTAAAGATGCACCTTTTTGTTGTTGGTGCCAAGGTTGGAGTTTACAAGAGCTTGTTCCATTAGTATTTTTTGTTGTTGTTATTAAAGGCATTTCTTGGATTAAGCTGATATGTACGTGATTGTTCATGATCCCTGAAGCAAATTTGTCCGTTTCATGGTTCAGGTTTCTAGGATTATTGATGGTGATATGGGTGATTCTTTGGATCCTGACATGGAAATGGCTGCTTCTAATCACTTGCCAAACCAGTTGTACGTAATATTTGTAGATGAAATTTGTCTCTTTCATATACCACCAGCATTATTTTTTGAACGAACACCAGACAGCTTCTCTATTGATATAGCTTTTCATTTCTTTTGCGCGTTAACAATGTTGTGATTGTGTACAATTCCGCAGGGTTCACCCACCTCCTGCATTTGGTTCTTCCTCCAATCTGGAGGCACTTGGGCTTGAAACAAGTGAGGGTGATGTAAGGAGCACCGATGATACTGACCACAGTGTACATCTCATTTCCAGGTAAATAATTTCCTTTTCAGTACATATAATGTCATGCTTTTATTTATTTATTTTTTTCAGTTTAGCATTTCCATTCCTGAGTATAGAAGTAGCATTTCATGAGTACTCCATTGGCAGGCTACCAACGAAGCACTTCACCTTTTTGGACCTCAATATATTGTTTGTGAAATTTTGGTGTTGCAATTTTGAAAGTGACCAACATGACTATATTGTGTAAAATGCCGTTTTGGTCTATGCTTTAACAAATGATAGCAGTAGAGAGTATCTGCTAATGCTTAGCCGCGAAACGCTCCAAATATGACTCAACATGTTTCTTTTCTAAAAAATTATTTCAAGATGTTACCATATATGTGTACATCTTCTTCTGAATGCGAGGAAATCTGTACTTTCTTGAGGTGACATATATCTCGAATTTGGTTGAGGATCGAAATATCTCTAACAAGGTCTTGTACTCTATACTCACCTAAGCTAGCATCTTTATGTTTTATTCTAGTTGGATTGAAAAGTATGAAACTGTTGAATGGTCATGTTTTCTTGAAAGCTGATGTTCTTTAGGGACATGTTGAGCTTGTTGATCTGCAAGTAGTTTGAGAAGATATTTTTTCTGCCTTTTATTTTTCTCGCACACACAGGAGAACTGTGTTCCATTGTTCTCTGCTAATTGATACTCCTCCCTGTTCTAAATCTTGCAGGCCAATGCATGAGATAACTTTTGCAACAGTTGATAAGCCAAAGCTCCTTAGTCAGGTAGGCAATCTTGTTTTTCCTTGGACTGTGAAATTCTCAGAAGATTTAATAGGGATAATAAAAAACAGTAAATCTAGAAGTCAAGCTAGCATGTACTAGTTAGTTAATAAACATAATGAACAGAAGATTTTATAAAGTTCTTAATTATAGGACAACAAATATAAAATATACAATAAATCATTTGAAGTCACATTAAGTCACTTCCAGAGTAGATCTCTATTCAGCATCTGTTTGCTGTTTTACGCTATGTCATTTATGCATTTATTTGCAGCTGACCTGTTTGCTTGCTGAGCTTGGTCTCGACATCCAAGAAGCACATGCATTTTCAACAATTGATGGTTACTCACTAGATGTATTTGTTGTAACTGGGTGGCGTCTTGGGGTATGCCATTGCTCTTTGCTTCAGTACATCACTTCAAGTTATTATTTGCCTTTTAAGTCTTATATTAGTTCAGTCATGTGCTCTCTTTTCTATGTTGTTAATATGTTCTTTTCCTGCATTTTCTAGAGCACTGAGCAGCTGCAAGGAAAATTACTTCAGAAATTTCACACAATTGAGGTATCTTGGTGTTACTTTATTGCCATTCTTTTTTCTAGTGAAGTTCCTTAGTTTATTAAAGCAGACCACCTGTTGAGATCTAATAATTTAAATAAATATTTAAGTTTTACCTGAAAAGAAGGAACATAAAAAATCTTGCGATTTTCAAACTTTGATAGCACTGAAAAGAAGTACTTTGTGTTATATATGCACCAGTGCTTTTTAAAAAACGTTTATTCTGATGTTCTGAAATTACATTTAAGCAAGCGTTGTGTACAGGCACAGGTTTGCCCTGTATCTAGCACATCATCACCATCATCAGAAGGCCGGCAAGATGGAGAAAGTATGCCATCTACTAGTGTGGAAATACCAACAGATGGTGCAGATGTTTGGGAAATTGATCTGAAACTGCTCAAGTTTGGAAACAAAATTGCTTCTGGATCAAATGGCGACTTGTAAGTTTAAGTTTTTTTAGTCATAAAGTGGGAACAGTAGAAACTTCAGGTCGAGCTTCATTTGATGCTTGGCGTCCATAGGTACCGTGGATCATACTGCAGCCAGGATGTTGCCATCAAAGTAGTGAGACCTGAGCGCATCAGTGCAGACATGTACCGAGATTTTGCACAGGAAGTGTACATTATGAGGTTAGGCTGAAATTGTTTATTATGATGCTTTCCTATTGACTTTAGTAATTATGTGTAATTGTTTCCTGGTTTATATACGCGTGCAGAAAGGTTCGTCACAGGAACGTTGTGCAGTTTATTGGTGCCTGTACAAGACAACCAAACTTATATATTGTAACAGGTATACTACATTTAGATTCATCTGACATGCCAAATAATTTATTGTTTGATCCCTAATAGATTTTTTTGCATATCCTTGTCTTAGATTTCATGTCAGGAGGAAGTGTCTATGATTACCTCCATAAAAAAAACTGTGCTTTCAAGCTTCCAGAAGTACTAAGAGTGGCAACCGACATCTCTAAAGGGATGAACTATCTGCATCAGAACAACATAATTCACCGCGACCTCAAGACTGCAAATCTTCTCATGGATGAAAACAAGGTCAGCCTTTTTCACAAAGTAGTTCATATTATTTATTTGATTAATAATGTGAAAATCGATCTTTGATGATATCACTAGATCTCGAAACCTAAACGAATATGTTTTGCAGGTTGTAAAGGTTGCAGATTTTGGTGTTGCTCGTGTGAAAGATCATTCTGGAGTGATGACTGCAGAGACCGGAACTTACCGTTGGATGGCACCTGAGGTGCAAGTCATCGAAATGCATGTTTAGTAAGAATGTAATGCTTATTTTTCTGTTCTAAAATACAGATGCTATTGTTGAAACTTCAGGTCATAGAACATAAGCCCTACGATCACAAAGCAGATGTTTTTAGCTTTGCAGTTGTCCTGTGGGAGCTGCTAACCAGTAAGGTATAACGACACTTGTATTCTTCGACGTGATTAGTCTATCATTTTTTTCTTTCAGTTAGTAATATAATTACCTGTTGAGGTTGACGTTCATAACTGTTCGATTTCTCAGATCCCATATGACTACCTAACACCACTGCAAGCAGCAATAGGTGTTGTTCAGAAGGTATGGGCACCTCAACTTCTCTGCTTGGTTTCCACAGTTACATTAGTAGTAGCCCACAAAGTAACTTGATGAGTCCGTAGACAACTACATCTAGACGATGCTATATTTCTTTGGTCCTTATTTTAGGCAAGGGCATGTGCAGAGGCTTGGGAAGAGGGAGGGATGCAGTTCTTTTTAGGGACAGTCTTTTACAAGTGATGCCGCCTTTGCTCTTTCAAGGAAGAGTCATTTAAATACTGGATTGTCTTCCTTTGATGTGCATTTGTTTATTAATAGATTATACAATATTATATGAACAAGTTTACTCTACATATAACAAAAAAGCTAGCCATGACCAGTTAGTTTTTTTAAGTGATACTGGTATGGCTTGTTCTTTTCAAGGATTTTTTTTGTTCCAAAGCTTACAACGTTTTCTAGATATTCTTCACTTACGCATTATGAAGAACTTGATTAACCCGTGTGCATTCCCTGAAGGGCATTAGGCCGATAATCCCAAAAGACACCCATCCCAAGCTTGTCGAGTTGTTTGAGAAATGCTGGCATAGAGATCCTGCTGAAAGGCCTGACTTCTCCGAGATACTGGAAATCCTTCAGAGACTCTCCAAAGAGGTCAGCTCTCTGCATTTTTGGTTCTCACCACCGGTTCATCAGATGTCTAGATATACGTATCATGATTTTCTTCTGCAACTCGAAAAGTTAGTCCATGTTCAACTTGTTATTGCTACTGTTTCACGCCGAATGTTATGCTCCTGAACTTAGCATTGTGATATCATGATTCTCACCTCCCTTTGAAACAGGTGGGAACTGACAGTGAGGGTCGCCACAAAACAAAGGCAGGTTTTCTTTCAGCACTTAAGAGAAGTCACTGAAGGGCACTGAAGAGTTTAGTCCAACGTTGGTTCTTGAAACACAGTGTAATAGCAGCATCCTGCTGGAGGAATGTGCCTTGTAGTGTACAGTCAATCAGTCGTAACTTCGTGTAACTACTGCAGCTGTTATGGGGATATTTTTTTGGCTAATCTACTTCTTTCCTTCCCTTGTCTCTCCCTATTTTGTTAAAGTTTTGTTGAATCTTTGTAAGACTGATGAAGAGACGTGCTGAGTGATAAGTATCTGATGACATTTTTCATGTCTGGATTTTTTTCCTGAACATTTATTTTACCTTTCTTTTTCAGATTGCATTAGAACCATTTGCAGATTTGAACTGTAGGTTGAAACAAGGGGCAAATACAGTCATTTTGGAACAAACATCATCTACATTGTGTTCAGGGGTAGTTTGTGCCGGTTACACTGGTTTCTTGCACGCTGGTATATACATCAGTCAGCTGTGCATGTTTTTCAAGTCGAATTTCAGTGATGAATTCTATTTTCCTGCAATTTTAATGGACCCAATATCATGCGTATTAAGTTTGTTGCATATGATATTTGTACATTTAATCACGCATTTAGCAGGACAAATGGTAAATAAAGAGCAATTTAGACCTTTAATCACTCTCCTTAGTCTGTGAAGTCTAAAAATAGCAGCTATAGTTCTAATTGCAATTAGAGAAGCAGCTACAGTAATGTGCTGATGATAATTAACCCTCTCCATGTTTGTACTGGAACCATTTTGATCAGTTCTTGTGGCTGTTTTATGTTTTTTCTCCAGTTCAAGTTTTTTTTCTCACATTTCAACTGGAAATATAGGGGCTGTTTGGTTCCCCATCATTGGTTACCATAGTACAGTACAAGGCTGCCCCAGAGAATAAGGCTAGCACTTGGTTTGAATAATCTGCGACTGACCACACTTTTCCACGCTCATTTTCTCGCCAAAACACCTATTTTCTTGGCCAATTTTGGCGCCGCAAGTTTGCTGCCGCCACATATGCAGCGTGGCTATGGAATGCTGGCAACCAAATATGCTCTAAACAAGTGACAAATATAGCATTTCTGGACAAAAAAATTATCAAAATGTTGTTCAGGGATGTATTGTGCTGGTTACCACCTGTTTCAGCTGTACATATTTTTCAAGTTGAATTCAAGTGAGGAATCATATTTCCCGGGAATTTTAATGTACCCACATATATAAAAAAACCCCAGAGAGTCTAAATATATCTTGTACTTGAGCTGTATTTCAAAAGTTGTATGGTGCTGACATAGGGTAACTGGATAAGGCATCGTCATCTCACTCTCATCTGATTCCAATACAGGGCTGCTCCGCCACGGCGCCACCGTCCAGCGGTCCAGCCAGCAATGCCGGCGGTGGCGTCCCTATCGGCGCCGGCGCCGGCGCCGGCCGCGGCTGCGCGGCGCCGGAGGTTCTCCCCCGCGGCTTCGGCCTCGCTGCGCCGGGTCGCGTCGGGCGGGGGCTCCAGCTGGCGCAGCGAGCGGCGGCTCATGTCGGAGCTGGAGCGCACGGTCACGGCGGGCGCGGCCGAGCGCGTCATCCGCAGCTACGTCGGCACCAAGTCCGAGCGCGCCGCGCTCGCCGCGCTCTCCAGGCTCCTCATGGATTCCGACCCCCTCGCCATCCCGGTAAATCTGGCGTCTTTATGGCTAGCCGTGCCAACTGCCAAGAAAGCTTCTTCATTTTTTCCCCTTGCATAATTGGTGAGATGTGTTTAGAAAGTTGATGCTTGTCCTTGTAAGTAGGAGAGATTACAATCTACGAGCAACCAATTCAACTTTCTCTAGTTATTAGCTCTGAATTTGAGCGATCGTAGTGCCTGAGTGCCTTTTCTCATGAATTGTCATTTCAATTCTTTGTGCAAGTGCATGCCAAGGACTTTTCGAAACATTTAATCTTGTTGAGCACCCGAGCTGTATTCCAAAATATGCTGCACAGCACAGCAAACCATCACCTGATTCGTCATAAATTTTGTACTTTTTATTGTTGTATATTGCAGTTCTATGAGGCAGTCACGCAGGCTCGGTGGTTCAAATGGACCTCTATTCATGCTGCTGCAGTTGCCGCCTTGCTCGAAGTCAATGGTAGCACTGGAGAATCAAGGTCCCTGATCTCTGACTCCATCTCGCAGCACCTACAATCCACTAATGAGGTGGCTCTCTTCTACTGTGATCTCATGGCTGCTTTCTCCTCACGCGGGCTGAAAGATCGAGCGGTGGATTTCTACAATGAGCTAAGGTCTATGCCGCTCACCGGGCGAAAGGCCTACATGGCCATGATAAAATCCTTGTGCCTGATGGGCCTGGCCACTGAGGCTGAGGAAGCACTTAGGGAGATGGTCTCTCTTGGCTACCAGCCTGAAGCTTTCCAGTTTGGATTGGTTGCAAAATGCTATGGCAAGTCAGGCTCGATAGTTGAGATGGAGAGGGTAATTGCATCCATGTCAGATGCTGGCATCCACCTGGGCACCGGTGCAGCGAACATTGTGCTTTCATGCTACAGCTCCTGCCGTGATCATTCCAAGATGCTGGTATGGTTAAAGAAGATGCGGAAATTGCGCATTGCACCAACTACGAAAGCCTACAACTTTGTGCTCAATTCATGTCCCACACTTGCTTCGGTGGTTCAGGAACTCGGTCCTTCACTCCCACTGTCAACAACTGGGCTGGTCAAGAAGCTCAAGTCTGTATCTAGGCTGGCAGCAGAAGAGGAGCTGGTGCAGGAGCTTCTGGCCTCATCATCGGTGCTGGACAAGGCAACGGAATGGTCAGAAACTGAGGTCAAGCTGAACCTGCACGGGTTCAGTACAATTGCAGCATATGTACTGATGCTGCAGTGGGTGGATGTGATAAAGGGTCGCACATTACCATTGGAGGTGTCTGTGGTGTGTGGCATCGGGAAGCACAGTGATGTCCGAGGTGAGCCCAAAGTGCGGGAGTTGGCACAAGAGGTTCTGAGCCGGATGGGGAGCCCCCTTCGGCTGTCCACAAGGAACAAAGGGCGGCTTGTGGCAAAGCGGGATAGGGTCAAGCAATGGCTGGACAGCTTTACAGTGCCTGAGGAGGGCACAGATCAATCAGTCGATGCAACAAACCGGCAACCGTTTGTACTTACGCTTTTCAGGAAACTTGGACAGTTTTTTTCCAACCTTGTGTAGGTTTCCAGATGAATCGCAAGGTAGCTCAGCATCTTTTTTATGCTATAGAATAATACGAAGTCTATATAAGGTGCTCAAAGATGTCCTGGTCGAATCCTTGTTCTGATGTTGGAGTATTATGCCTCAACTAGCTGCTTGATGCTGATGGGACTGGCAAACTGTGTTGGTCCATCATAGAAGACTAGGCCCGCAAACTTGTAAGTAGCCTGGGTAGGGTGCAGGAGGTCCCAGAAGAGGTATTTGCTGCGGTCACTGCAGCAGTTGGAGTTGGGAGTGCACCCTCTCTCGGCACTGAACCTGCCACCACCGCAGCATGCATTCTTCACCTCCTCCAACCCTGCAGGCAAAAAGTGAGCAACACTGCAGAAATAATGGAGAAAGAGCCTGCTAATCACTGCATTACAATGTTCGATGTGTGGGTTTCATATCTAGAATACTCCTGCTCAGTTTTTGTAACTTACCAGCAGCATGTGGGTTTTTAATCAGACTAGAGATAAGCTCATAGGCACTGGAAATTGAGTACTTCATGCCCTGCATTTCTGAGCTGAGATTGCTGAACAGGTCCCTGATTCCATCATTCAGGCTCCTGGCTAACTTATTCAATGGCTCAACACATTCTCCTGTTGGGTTCTGACTTCTCAAGTATGGACAGCACCCAATTAGCGCCACATTGATCACCGCGAATTTCCTTGCTCCCAAATTGTACAATGTCTGCAGCACGCCAAATATACAGTTATGGTTGATGAAACATCAATTTGTTTTGTCAGCCCTTGCACCTAGAGTCTGACTTGCTGCCCCTTTAAGTATGATTAAATGAAGAAGCACATTCAGGTCTAATTTTCATATATAGTTTTGTTTCAGAGTTGCAAATTCTGAGTCACTTACTAGGTATGTAAGATATGGAATTGGCTGCAAGAAAATTGACTAGTGTTCTTACTTTGACGTGGCTATCATATGTGGAGATCAGAGCTTCAGAGAACTGCTGCATGGCGGCGGGGTCCGGTGATCTGTTCTGTGAGAAGAAGTCGAAGGCATCATTCGCCCCAGCGCTTATGAGGAAGATGGATTTTGACAGCAAGGCAGACACTCTGCCAGCACTCAGTCTGGTAGACATCTGGTGTTTAAGATCTGAGAAGTACTCTATCTGCTGTGTCATGCTGATTGTAGATCCCTGTTGTATTGACAATTTGGATTTTTGGTGTTAGTGTTGTTCTTCGGAGTAATAATGTTACTTGTAATGTTGATTGTATTAGCAATCTAATTTTTTTTAGGGAAAAAAATTCTTGACAATCACAAATGAGTCTCACCAAAGTTATGAGCTGAGTACAAAAGTTGTTGCTTGGATTGAATTGTTGTGAACAGTATATTTTCATCTTTAGGCAGTAATGCATCATTTGCTGTACAACTACAATTAAAGATTTATCTACCAAAAAGTGTGTCCAGTCATATCTACCGAAAAGTGTGTCCAGTCATATCTACCAAAAAGTGTGTCGAGTAATCACGCATACATAGTGCATGCTTGAAGTGTACCATAAGCCTAAATTTGCTACAGCCTCCTAGACAGCTAAACCAAGTTTACTGAGATTTGGTATAATCAGAAATTACAGCATGATTTCATTCAAGGTATCTGTTGAAGGACAAGATCAAGTCTCAAAAACATAGAAGAAGTAACGTGACGTGAAATGAATATGCAAATGGGCAGAAAGACATACAGTGGAATCAAGAAGACCAGAGCCTCCAGAAGCAAAGTTAGCTCCGGTAGTGTAGGCTGCAGTAGCTGCCATGGTCATGTTCCTTGCCGTCTCACTCTCACCGCTGCTGTTGGCAGCATTGGCCATGAGTGAGAGGTAAGCCGGTGGGCTCCTGCTGTACCCCATAGCAATGGCTGCAAATTTTTATCATCACAACAAGAACAAAAAAAAACATCCTTCGTCAGAACTTATCTGTCTGTCAGAGAAATTGCAGAAATCACTATCAAGTGCTGCAGATTCAACGCGGTTTTGCATTTTTGCTGCAATAATCTGTGAGCTGTGTGCATGCGCATTGTGGCTAAGGCATCATGCTGCTCACCGATGAAGTCTACGCCGATGAGGCCGTTGCTGAACCTGCCGGTGGGCTTGCCGCCGGGGAAGTCGACGCCGTTGTGGGGGAAGTTGGCCCTGGCGATGCTCCAAGGCAGGTAGTCGTTGTTCCCCACGTCGGCCGTGGAGTCGCCGAACACGTACATCGCCGGCACCTTGGCACCGGCGGCGGCGGCGCCGCTCGCCGCCGCCGCCACCGCCACAAGAAGCATCCGGTGCAGCGCAGCAGCTCGTCGCGTAGCCATGGATGGACACAGCCGCCGGAGTAGTGTGTCAGTGATGTGTTGCACGATCCAGCAAAGCATGTGAGCGTATTTATATGGATGTGGTTGCACCAGTTAATTAGTTTGCCAGAGGTAAGTAAACAACACTCAACTAACCGAATGAATTGATCAATGATCATTTTCGCTGTCACGTACTCATGTTGGGTTTGTGCTAGTAATGCCATTGGCAGTGCGACTCCTTTATAGTTGGTTACTTGCTGCTCTGTACAAAAACTCTTATACTACTATACTACTTATTATATACTACATGATTAACGTTAGACTAGTATACAATTATTCTCAAC
The DNA here is from genome assembly GCA_033239725.1 of Echinochloa phyllopogon. Lineage (NCBI taxonomy): Eukaryota > Viridiplantae > Streptophyta > Magnoliopsida > Poales > Poaceae > Echinochloa > Echinochloa phyllopogon. The sequence goes on along the minus strand of BTCW01000010.1, from coordinate 1,251,264 downwards.
CGTCGGATGTTTATATACTGATCCTTTAAATTAGTGGTACAAGGTACCATAAAAGAGCTCTTTTTTTTGGGTGGTACTGAAGTAACTAGCACAGGACCATAAGATTATAAAGAATCGAATTCTTTGGTCTGATGTACTAACTTGATTTTTAAAATGAGGATAACTCATTTATTTCCTCCGGATAGATACATTTGATGTTTTTTTAACTGATTTTCACAATATTCAAGGTATGACTTTGCAAAATGTTTTTTTTGTATGGCTGTGTGCGAGTGCCGAGGCCGGAACCTCCTTTTGTAAGGATTGCATGTGCTGATCTTGTGGATCATCATCTGGCCTTGCAAGGTAAGTTCTTTTTTGTGTTAGGTTGGAATTTCTATAGCTTCATTTTTATTGAGCATTTTTTTCTGAATTCTTCAAATTCCAACCTTATGAAATGGAGAATTTTATTGTTATATTTTTCTAAACAAAAGCTCTATTATACTTTCTGCTGTTGCATGAATATGCCACGAATCTGTTGTTGCGGTGGATTATATATATTTTCATCTTATCTTTGTAGACCCTCTGTGGCTCTGTTGATCTTTTTGTTCATATTTAATATCCCTCCATCATATGAAGGTATGACCCATATATTTGTGTAGTATTTTTATTCTGTTGTATTCTTTTCGTTCCAATCAGCAGTAGTATATATATATCTTACAGCAATATAAAACAGAGCAACAGAGCCCGTACATGAGACCAATGTAAAAATCCGGTCAACGGCGTCACAGCTCGCATGGCCCAATGACGAGCAAATACACATGTGGAATATAATGGCATATATAGCTATAAAACCAAAATGAAGGATCACATCCATCCATATCCGATCCATTATTGATGTTGCTAGAAATTAGTTATTTTATTTCACAGTAATAAGTATCATTACTCCAGTTGTAAGCATATCTCTTTTAGCCAAGAGAAGGTCTAGTGAGATCCAGTCTTCCTTCCTTGTGATGTGCAATGCAGCAGAAGCATGAAATTAGCCTGCATTCGCCGAAGTCGTAGTTATGTTCCATGCAGCAGGTGTTGCATGTGCTCGGCTCCCAGCACTTGCCAAAACACTTGCCCCCTGGTTCGTCGAAGCAAGAAACTTCACCCCCTCCACCCATGCTGGCCTCCTCCTCTGTATTTCGTGTTTGTGTACGTGCATGTACCAATATATTTGTTGGTTAGTCGTAGCAGATGCAGAGACTAGTGCATTATTGTAATTGTTTTAGACAAAAGATCTACCCCACTTTATTTCACTGAAACAAAGAATAGAAACAGGCATGTTTGGTTGCGGTCCTGGCTCAGGTAGCTGCTGCCAGGAAGCGTTTGCCTGGTGACTGGTGCTGATTGGTTCTGAGAGAAAAGTACTGCTGGCTGAGGACCGATAAGTCAAACGAACGAGACGGTGAGGTTGCTGCCTGAGCCATGCAATTTTCTCAGGTCTGCAACCAAGAGTAAGATTCCAAGCGTATTCGGAATGCGCGGGCAAATGAAAGAGAATGCTAGAAGAGGTATACAACTTACGTGAGGTGACGAGGACGATGATCAACAAGAAGATCAATGTCGTCTTCCTCGTGTTCCCCATCTTCACCATCATCTCTATATCTGATGATCTAGTGGGAAAAATCTGCTAGATGATATCTACCTTGTTTATTTCAAAAAAAATCTATATCTTGTTCATCCATCCTCTATTCCTCTCTGTAGCTATTTATATAGAAAAGAAATTGGTGCAGGCGGGCTGCAGATAGCGGCCGGTGCAGCCCTGCCCTTGATATTGTAGATACTAAGAGTATCTCCAAGAGACTCTATATATCTTTTCTAACTTATAAAAATAGATATTTTGGTGAAAAAACACCATCCAACAGTCTCTTTAATTGGATATCCAAATTTAGATATTTTCTATTTCGGATTTCTCGCTAGCCAAAGATAGAGAACGAGATGACTATCTAGACTGCGTACTAAGATACAGAAAAGCTGTTAAAAAGTATAAAGATATAGAAAATAATTTTTAATCAAATGACTCTCCAAATGATGATTTAGATAGTATATTTTAGATAGACTCTTGGAGGTGCTCTAATACGTTTTTCTATTGACTTTTAAAGTTAGAAAAATTGAGTTATTTAGGACAAATCTGAAACGATCTACAATTTAGAAAAAAACATATGTTTTAGTGGGTGTTATGAAAGTATGACCCTCCGTTTATTTGAGAACACCTCTAGGGATCCAAAAAAGGATGATATAAACATATGTAGGACAGTAAGTACTAAGTAATACAAGTCTACCTCCAACCAAGAATATTTGCCTTTCGAACCACTAAGTTTTTGTAATGGTTTTATGACCTTTTGTACCATATAAGTGATTCTATTAATAGCAACCTTTTTGTGAAGACTTTAAAGCTAACATCCAACGAGCATGTTAGTCAGTATCGTGTAATTTGATGTGTCTCTCCCAACTAAGGGATGATTTTGCCAAAACTCAAGCTAGATAGAAGTAAGCAAAGCCCTAGGGTTGCTTTTTTATGTAATTTTTCGAAAAGCCTGATAAACTCCATCAAGAAAACCATCTAAACATCCCTAACTTCCTTCTGAGTGAATGTCTCCTTTTGCATTTCATTTTTCCTGGTCCGACACTTGAGGGGATTGCCCCAATTTAGCTAGTGTGCATTCGTGAGTTATATATTCCGAAAACTAGTGCATTTGTATTTCTATCATGCCTTTGTTGACTTAAAAAAATGAATTATACATCTCCATGGCCTTCACAAGCAATAAAACTTTGATGACTCATGATGTTAATTATGAGTTCATAACAGTCCATATAATATATCCATCCAAAGAGTTTCAGCGCACAAAGAGAAAATAACGAATCATCTATCTATCTATCTATCCATTCATGCAGACAGCAATAGTACATAAAGCTATGAGCAGGTAAATTAAAGGGGAGATCAAGCTGTGATGGGCGGCTCTTGTTCCTTGCAGCAGTAGCAGGCCAATGACGCGCACTTGCCGCGGATGAAGCCCAAATTCCCGCAGCACTCATCGCACTGGCCCGAATGGAAGCACTTTCCCCAGCACTTGAGCTCTGGGTCAGACTCGCCCTCGACGCAAGGATCACCGCCACCGGCTCCCGCCCCCATCTTGATCTCATCTGCATCATTTAATTAGAGCTCTTTTACGGTGCTCTATACTAGTATGTGGTAGTATGTAGTATAAACTAGATATTAGCATGAGTATTATGACCATCATCCATGCAGGAATTTGCTAGTTAGTCGCAGCCGATGGAGAGACTACTACGTACTGGAGCATTATTATAATTGCAAGTATATATATATATATCTGCTGGTCGATGATGATGACGACCTGATCAACTTTATTATATATATACGTGTGTATAACTTACGTGATGCAATGAGGATGACGATGAGCAGGAGGATCAACGTCTTCTTACTCGTGCTGCTGATCTTCATCACCATCTCCATTTGACGAGTAAGTGTGCAGGATGATATCTATCTATCGTAGATTCGTAGTCATCCTCCTCTCTACCTACTGTATATATACTCGTCAAGTATATATGCTCGTATAGTACATGTTGGAATACATCTATTGCATCTGTCCCAAAATAAATGCAATTTTGTCTATGACTATTCACCAGGACAAGCACTTGTCCAGGTGCACAGCCAAAATAGTAGATCAATGACTGTAGTTCAATCAGCTAGCTGTCATTATTGCTGTATTTCCATATAGATTACCATCTCTTAATTATTTGCTCCTAGGATTACTTTTTTTAGGGCAGCTCATAGGGTTACTAGGCTGTGCATATAGAATTACTGAATGAGTTATCTCAGGCTCTGTAATGCTATGGTATGGATGCATTTTTGCCATTTAGTTTATTACTATAGTAGCTGTAATAATTAATACTCCCGCCAATCAAATAAATCCTTTGACTTTCTAGGCAAGCATTTTGACTTGCATGTAATTCAATATACTTCCTCCGTCCCAGATAGAATGCAACTATCGCATTATGAGTAAAACAATTTTAAATTTGATCAAACTTGTCCAAAAAAATACTAACATTTATGATATAAAATAAGTACCATTAGATTAATCATGGAATATATTCATACTAAATCTATTTGGAGACAACATATTTAATAATTATTTTGTATAAATTTGGTCAAAGTTGACATTGTTTGACTTTCCGAAAAACGAGAGTTGCATTGTTTTTGGGATGGAGTACTTGTCTAGTAATTATTTTGTATAAATTTGATTAAAGTTGACATCGTTTGACTTCCTAGAAAACGAGAGTCCTCTCCATCTATCTTTCTAAGGTGCGCACGAATATCAAGGTTCAAACTTTACAATCTTTGACCAATAATTTAGCTAACAACTTTTAATTTTTATAATACAAACTTGATATGGTTGGATTTGAATCAAATATGCTCTTCAATAATTATAAGTTTATAACCATATATGACATAATATATAATATGAGATAAATGAATGATCAAAGTATAACTTAGAAGATTGTGTCAAGTCAAATCGTGCATTTACAAAGATAGATGGAGTGAGTATCAACTAATTGGAAGAGGATTAGGCTAGTTAATTTACACCAAGGTAAGTAAACAAACAACACTAAACTAACCATCCACCTTTATACAATTGTCATCGCGCTTCCTAAAGGCAGGTCTAACATATATTAGTGACGTGCAAACCTCGCCACGTTAGGAAGTACTCCACTAGTTTGGCCCCAAAAAAAAAATGCTCCAACGCGTAAACACGCTTGCTCAGGTGGTGTTTGGATAAATGTGCTAAAGTTTAGCGCTTTAAATAAATAATAAATAGATGTATTAAATATAAACTAATTATAAAATTAATTACATAAGTCACGTCTATTTCACGAGACGATCTGTCGGTGTTTAGAAATCGTGGTCCCGACACCAACCAGAAATGCGCTGTGTTCCCTCCCTTGATGGTTGATGCAGAAGATAACACGAGACACGAGTTTATCCTGGTTCTGGTCAGAGGACCGTACTTCCAGCAAGGCGGTGTGCGTGTGATGTATTATTCCGTACCGGAATGCAAGCAGTAGGGGTACAAGCAGGTTGGAACGAGAGGCTAGACCTCCCTCCGAGTCCCGGATGATTGAGGCAGGGTGCCAATATCGTGATTTATTCTGAGTGTGCGCGGATTCACTTTTTTTTCCTTTGCTCGATCACCCCCTCCTTTTATAGGCCAAGGAGGAGGGGTTATAGGAGCGTGTTGCTGGTTAGGCATAGTTGTAGCACAGTAGTAGGAATGGTGTTGGGCGTGCTTCTCTGTCCTTGTTTGCTGTAGTCGATTCTTGTACTGGTAATGACGTCGAGGAGTGGTCTTGAGGATCTGGTGCGTCCTTAATGTGATAATGGCTCGTCCGTACACTACCTCGAGGGTCTCCCATGCCGGCGCACAACTTATTCTGTGGGAAATCGCTGTGGGAGTCGGTGGCACAGGGAGTTAGAGTGACCCGGCCCTGTTCGCACGGCGGCGACATGTCCACACAGTGCCGGGGTTGGTCGCATAGTGCTCGGAATGGCCCGCCATACCTCTGTCGTCCTGAGCTCTTCTCCTGCTATGTGCGCGAGGGTCTCTCCGTCCACGAAGGTCTTCGAGTCGTCGGAGTTGGCAGTACAGGAGCTCGGAGTGACGGGCTCTGTTCGCACAGTGTCGGCCTGTCTGCACAGAGCCTCGGTTGGCAGCATAGTAACGGGAGTTGGTGGACACGATGGGAGGAGTCGTGGCCATCAGGGCAGTATGGTAACAAATCTGCTTTTTGACTTTGGAGGCATGGTGGCGGAGGGCGTCATTTAATGTTTGTTAGAGCGAGGGTCTCGACTGAGGCGGAGCTTTCCCCATTCCGTGGGTTGCTCGAGGCTCGGTCCCCACGCCTCGACCGAAGCGGAGTTCTCCGATTCGCTCGAGGGGTCGGTCCCCTCGAGTGAAGCGGAGATTTTTGGTTCGCGTCGAGGCATACCGCGGGGCCTCTTGGCTGGGCCTTCAGTCGTTGCTGGGCCGTGGGCCTTAACTTCCGCTTTCTTTTTCTGGTTACTTGGACAAGATTAATGTTTATTGGGGCGGTTCTCCTATTGGTTTGGGTACCCCTAATGATCGCCCCCAACACTAGCCCCCGAGCCTTTGTTGGAATATGTTTTAATCCGATAAAGGCTCTTCGTCGTGGGTGCTTCTGACAAGGTTTTCCTTGAAGAATTCCGCTGGGTGCGCGCTAGCGCACCCGCGGGTGTAGCCCCCGAGGCCTTGGAGGAGTGGATATACTCCTGCGAGGGATTATCAGCGTTTCACGCCTTCGTGAGCTACAACATGTTTCGTCTTCAAGGAATTCGATCTTGTGGTGCAAGGAGCCCCCGAGCCTTGGCCCTAGCAAGGTTGATCAGGGGCGGTTCTTGACTTTGAGTTACGACCCTCGTCGCCCCGTTTGTGGGGAGGAGGGGTGACACAATCCATGCTTCCCTCGAACGGGCTGCGAGTCATGGATGCCTCTATGAGCTGTTAGCGGGTAATTCAAGTGGACATCTGTGCCTCGTTCGATGGAGGCCGGCTCGTGGTCCGGAGACATGTCTCATAAGAGCACTTGTGGAGGTTTGCTAGGCAGGGCTCGACCCCGTTCGTTTGGGGTCGAGGGCTCGTTGCTCTCCCTCGGTGGGATCCCTCGACTAGCTGCCTCCATCCTGGCCTTGAATATAACATGAAGGGCACCCTCGAGTTTCGTGCTCGAGGATAAGCTCGATCGCGCGTGCCCTTGGTTATCCCTGACTCTGTTAGATTTGAGGTGCCTGTCGAACCCTCGAGGGGCCAGGACTTCGAACCCCTGATCAGTAGGGCCTCGAGGAGAGGTAGCTTACCTCGGAAGCCTTTTGGCTGGCCTCGAGCATTTATTTCCGTAGTCGTGGGCGATGTGGCACGGAGTACGCGAAGTGGGCGCGCCTTTTTAGGCGGAGCGGAAGAGACGTGGGCAGTTACGATCCGACGTGTCGCCTGAATTTTCGCGCGTAGTGGTTATCCCAACTCGTGGGGCCCGGTCGTCAGTGGATGAGGTGTTTAATCGTATCGGATGCGTTTTTTACACGGCCGGGGTGCCGGTTGTGCTTCGCGTGATACTATAAATAAAGGGACAAGGGGAAAGGATTAGCTTACCCAGCCTTTGCCTTCCGATTGCATCTACTATTTCCAAGCGCCGCTGCTCTTCGCTTTTCACCTTTCCGTGCACAAGACTTCGTCCTTTTCGCCGCCGCCGTTCGTCATGGTGACCTTTGTCGACCCCGCTCCGTGGAGCCCTTCCATCGCCACTGACGCCTATCTCGCCGGGCTGGTGGATGCCAGGGTGCTGCCGGCGAACAGCAATCCGGACGAGCCGATGTGGATCGCGCTGCCATCCAATCACCACGAGCCTTCTCCGCCGGAGGGCTTTGTCGTGAGCCTGGCGAGGCTTCATGAGCGGGGGTTCGGAATCCCAGCTTCGTCGTTCTTCCGCGGGTTGTGCCTCCACTACGGCGTGGAGCTCCACAACTTTGCCCCCAACGCCATCTCGCAAGCGGCGGTCTTCATTGCCGTTTGTGAGGGGTACTTGGGGATCGAGGCTCACTGGGACCTATGGGTTCACCTTTTCCGGGGTGAGCTCCATACGGCCGTAGGTGAGTCTCGGGGGCTCCGCCGGGCGGTCCGCGCCGGGGGCCTTACCCTGCAAGTTCGGGGGCAGCGGAGCGGATTGTACATCCCATCAACGATAACCTCCAACAACGCCGATTGGGACAAGGGGTGGTTCTACATCCGCAACGTTGACAACAAGCTGCCAGAGTACACCGGCAAAGTGTTGCGCGAGCGACCGGAGGTGTGGAGCTACGGAGTTTCCCCCGCTGACCGTCAGGAGCGACTTCGGGACTTCACCGACGCCTTTGTCGCGCTTTTGAGGGCGGGTTTGACTGCGGCGGGAGTGATTGCAAACTTCAATCAGCGGTATGTACTGCCGTTGATGGAGAGGAAGCTGCGGCTCGACCAGCTCAGGGCGGATTCGCCCTGGCAGGGCTCGAAGATGAAGGAGGGGACCCTCATCCTCGAGTACTGCATGCATCGAGCACGGCGTGCCGTAGAGGTCTCCAAGCTTGACTGCAAGGAGGAGGCCCTTTTCGCCGTCAAGATGCGCCCCGAAGCGGGGTTTCTACAATTTGTAAGTTCCGCTTTAAGTTTGATTTAGATTCAATTTTGCTTTCTACCCTCGAGATTATCTGATCGTTTAATTCTGAATTCTTTCTTCAGGGTTTGTCTCAAAAAGGGTACCATTCTGCTCCTCCTCTTCGCGAGGTTCGTGCTGCGAACCACCTTTCTGCCGAGAGGCAGAAGGCGCGGAAGGACGCGGCGAAGCAAAAGAAAGAGAGTAAGCATTTGCGGAAGGCGGCGTACGAGAAGGAGTGTCGCCGTCGAATCAGGGAGGGGCGTTCCCCGCCTACCACCCCCGAGAGTACTCCGGAGGAGTCTTCCTCAGAAGACCTTGTGGAGATTCCGCCACCTGCGCCGGTGGCGGCTGAAGTGAGTGCGCCCCCGAGGGGGCAACGCCAGGAGATCCCATCGTCGTCACGGGATAGGGAGGCCTCGAGTGGCCTGGCGCCTTCGACGGCGGGTGCCCCCCCCCCCCGAGTTCCGTGGTGGAGGCTGCCACGGCTCGAGCTCGGAGCCCGTCGGTGCCTGGGGCTCAAAGCTCCGCACCGGCGGGTTCGAGGCCCGCGAGCGAGACCCCGCCGTCGAGGGGCTGTGGTCGTTCGGGGGCTCGGCGGCCTTCGAGCAGCAAGAAGTGCAAGCTTAGCCACCTCGTCCGGGTTAGGTAAGTCGCCATTCTTTTCTCAGGCTTCATTCTCAAGTTATTGTTCTGATTTTGTCGACTTGGTTTCTGTCAGCCAATCCGGTCCACCAGCGCCGCTTCCGTTGGCGTCGACGAAGGCTCTGAAGGTGTCGGCGCGCGCCACACCTCGTTCAACAGCGCCGCCTTCATCCGAGGCACCCCAGGCATCGGGAATTGTGGCTCGGTACCGGGCCGCCCAATCAAGGGGGGAGACGGTGGCCGGAGGAGCGTCGGTGGTGGTGGGCGAGGAGCGGGCCAAGGAGACGCCCTCGGCCCTCCCCGTGGAGGATGTGGCCCCTGCCGTTGTGGGGGTGACAGAGAGTCAGAGACCTCTGTGCCGGCCGAGGGCACGGGGGTGGTGGAGGGTGCGGCTCTTGGTGAAGACGTGGGTCGGACCGCAGCGGGAGGCATCGGTTCGGCGGAGGTCGAGGAGGTGCCCGGGGCCGACTCCGCAGTGATGACCCTCCCGGCCACCCTCGAGGGTGGTCAGGAAGATGAGGAGGAGGATGCTCCAGGATTCCGTGATGGGACCTAGAGCCCTTGGGAGGAGAGGGCCATGGGCACCCTGCCTGGCATTCCGGCCTTCGAGGCCTGGCGCAACTTTGGGCTTGGTCGTCGCGGCGTCCCGCCTGTCCTGGCCAAGGCTGCTGAGGCCGAGCGCCTCCTATGGGAGGAACATCAGGCCTTGGGGACGACAGTCCAAGAATCCCTGAAGCAGGTCCTCGAACTCCACCTTGGTCGGGGTTTGGACCTCCACCGGGTAAGTGGCTTGACCACTAATTTTGTCGCGCGTTTTGGTTTCTCCCTCTTTTTTCACTTTCATTTGTCGTGTTGATAACAGGATCTGAGAGAGATGGCTGGGCGAAAGGTCGCCGAACTTGCCGATGCGCACGTCGAGGTGCATCAGCTGAGGAAGGCCTTAAGCCACGCCGAGCGGGAACGCCTGCGCGAGAGGACACTTGCCGTGGAGACGGCAGAAGAGGTCCTTCGGCAAGGGGACGAGCTCCATCGGCGAACGCAAGCGCTGGCGGCGCTCGAGGGTGAGTTTCAGCAGGAGCGTGCCGCCCTTGCCGAAGCTCGGGGGCAGCTGCAGCAGCGGGAGTCGGCGCTTGCCATGGCTGAGGCCCAACTGAAGACCCAGGGCGAGGCTATCGACCTGCTCACCGTAGCGGTGACGGAGGGAGATGTCGCCATCACAGAGCTGCGGGCCTCGGTCGAGGCCCAACAAGGAGAGATGGCGGCTCTCCAGCAGGAGGCCAGCACTGCCCGGGAGGCCCTCGCCGAAAAGGAAAAGCTGGTCGAAGGTAAGTTTAGTACGAATTTACCCTAAATTTAGATTGGAGTTTTCGAGAACTTATCTGATTTTGGTGTTGGGCTTTCAGAGGTGCGGAAGGTGGCGGAGGAGACCTCCTCACAGGCGGAGTCGCTTCAGGTAGCTTACTCGAAGGCCCAGGAGGACCTCGAGGAGCTACAGGAAGTAGCTCTTGCCGTCTGTAAGGAGGTCGAGGGGCCAGAAGCTCTCGAGTCCCAGTCGGGCAGCTCGGTGGCCAGCCGTCTAAGGGCCTTGGGCGGTTGTGTTACCAAGCGCTTGAAGGGGGCCCTTCTCCTCGGCGTGCAGAAGACCCTTGGGGTGATCTCGACGCACTTTGTCGTGGACCTTGAGGCGGTTAGCGGTGGTTACGTGGTGGCGGACGACCTCGACGACGACGCCGCGCTGGCCGTCGTGGAGAGTGCGGATGCTGCTGCCTCTGGGCCTGCTGCCACCCTCGCGCGAATATTCGAGAGCGACCTCCTTTCCGATGCTGAAGACGAGGAGGATGCCACCCCTGAAGACCCCGAAGACCCCGCTCCCTGAGTAGTTTTTTGTAATAAGCACTCTAGTGGTTGAAACAATTTTATGTTTTTGACGCACATTCGAGTTTTCATTTGAATTATGGTTTCTTTATCACGTTTATTTCGCTGAATTTGCAAAGGACTTGTCGAGGACGGTATCGTTCATAGAGCAATTTTAGCGTAGGGTGACGAGGGGGATGTCGTATCCTTTCGAAGGCGTAGGCGGTCCCTCGACTCGTCCGGCCCTTGGCCTCAATTATTCTATGCCTCGAGTTGCCTTTTGGCAAATACAGGAGATGGACGTAATAAAAGAATTTTATAAAAAACTTTAAATTTGGGACAATTTTAGGAGGGGGTGCCCCCCGGATTAGCTCCCGAGTGAGACTTGGCTTTTTTCGATGGTAAGCCTAGTCTTACTCATTTTAAGGTCATTTATATTTTTATTGAAATAAGTATAAATGTACATGAATGCTTGAAAGCTTAAGGGTAGAAGCGACGTAGCTGTTGTATATTCCAGGCGTTGGCGAATACTTCGCCTTTCTCGTTTGCGAGCTTGTATGTGCCTGGCTTGAGGACTTCAGCGACGATGTAGGGCCCTTCCCAGGGCGGTGTGAGCTTGTGGCGCCCTCGATTGTCTTGTCGCAGCCTTAGCACTAGGTCCCCCTTGCTGAGGTCTCGTCGTCGGACCTTCTGGGCCTGATACCTTCGAAGCGACTGCTGGTACCGAGCCGAATGTAAGACCGCGACGTCTCGAGCTTCGTCTGCTTGGTCGAGTGAGTCTTCCCGCATTTGCTTGTTTCTTTCCTCTTGGTAGGCTCTGAGCCTCAGGGACCCATATTCCAAGTCTGTGGGGAGGATAGCCTTGGCACCATAGACGAGAAAAAATGGAGTAAAACCCGTGGCTCTGCTTGGGGTTGTTCTGAGGCTCCAAATTACTGAGGGTAGTTCTGACACCCATTTCCCGCCGAATCTATTCAAGTTGTTGAATATCCTTGTTTTGAGACCTTGTAGAATCATGCCGTTGGCACGTTCTACTTGGCCGTTTGTCTGTGGATGCGCTACGGCCGACCAATCCACGCAGATATGGTGGTCGTCACAGAATTCCAAGAACTTCTTGCCTGTAAACTGGGTGCCATTGTCAGTGATTATCGAATTGGGGACCCCGAACCTGTGAGTTATATCTGTGAAGAATTGCACAGCTTGCTCGGATCTGATGCTACTGATTGGCCGAGCCTCGATCCACTTTGAGAACTTGTCGATAGCCACCAGCAGATGTGTAAAGCCCTCGGGCGCTGCTCGCATTGGACCAACGAGGTCTAGTCCCCACACGGCGAACGGCCATGTGATGGGAGCGGTTTGCAGGACGTGAGCCGGGAGGTGGGTTTTACGTGCGTAGAATTGACACCATTCGCAGGTGCGTACGATTTCGTTGGCGTCTGCAACAGCCGTGGGCTAGTAAAAGCCTTGGTGAAACGCGTTGCCCACGAGGGTGCGGGGCGCCGCGTGGTGGCCGCATACGCCAGTGTGGATGTCTCGGATGAGTTCCCTTCCCTCCGGGATTGGAATGCACCGCTGCAAAATTCCGGAGGGGCTGCGCTTGTACAATTCCCCATCGATTATGTGGAATGACTTGGCCTTTCTTGAGATGCGTCGAGCCTCGGTTCGATCCGAGGGTAGTTCCCCTCAGATGATCCAGGTGATGTATTGGTTACGCCAATCGCGAGTTGATGGGGCCTCGTCGATTTCCATAATTTCATCCTCGTCCGCCGAGGATATTTCCTGACTTGAGGCTTCAGGTTCCTCTTTCAAAGGATCCTCTTTCATGGGCTCGACATATGGAGCCCCCGAGGGTTCGGTCCTCGAGGGAGCATCGGGAGCTTTGGGGGTCGGCTTGAGGTCAATGCTTGGCTGTGTCAGGTCACGGGCGAATACGTTTGGAGGAACGGTGATCCGCCCAGACACAATTTTTGCTAATTCATCGGCTTCCTCATTGTACTTTCGCGCGATGTGGTTGAGCTCGAGGCCATGGAATTTGTCCTCGAGTCGGCATACTGCATTGCAGTATGCTTGCATCTTGTCGCCGTGGCAGCTTGCCTCCTTCATAACCTGGTCGGTGACCAATTGTGAATCTCCCCGGACCGATTCGATGGCTACGCGAAGACCGGCTATTAAGGCTTCATATTCGGCCATGTTGTTGGACGCCGGAAAGTGCAAGCGTACCACGTGCCTTATATGTTCTCCGAGGGGTGAGACGAAGAGCAGGCCCGCGCCCGCACCGGTTTTCATCACCGACCCGTCGAAGTACATGATCCAACATTCGGCTTTGATTTGTGGTGGGGGCAGCTGTGTGTCGGTCCACTCTGCCACGAAATCGGCCAAGATTTGCGATTTAACTGCCTTGCGGGGGGCATAAGTGAGGGTTTCACCCATTAGTTCCACGGACCATTTGACTATTCTACGTGAGACATCCTGGTTGTGGAGTATCTCCCCCAAAGGGAAAGATGAGACCACGGTGACAGGATGAGCTTCGAAGTAGTGGCGCAATTTGTGCCGAGATAGCACTATTGCGTAGAGCAACTTCTGGATTTGTGGATATCGCGTCTTGGTTTCGGTCAGTACCTCGCTGATGTAGTATACCGGCCTTTGGACAGGCAGAGCGTGCCCCTCCTCAGTTCTCTCTACGACGATGACTCCGCTTACTACTTGAGTCGTTGCGGCTACGTAAAGGTAGAGGCGCTCGCCTTCCTTAGGTGGCGTTAAGACTGGCGCTCGTGCGAGAGACGCTTTTAGCCCGTCGAGGGCTTTTTGAGCCTCGGGGTTCCAAGAGAAATGTTCGCTCTTTTTCAGGAGTCGGTACAGGGGTAAGCCTTTCTCGCCGAGACGCGAGATGAACCGGCTTAGTGCTGCTAAGCATCCCAATATCCTCTGTACCCCCTTCAGATCTCGGATCAGTCCCATTTGTTCGAGGGTTGAGACTTTTTCAGGGTTGGGCTCAATGCCTCGTTGAGAGACTATGAAACCCAAGAGCATACCTCGAGGTACTGAAAGGACCAACACTAGGCCTAGAGGGGGGGTGAATAGGCCTGTTTAAAAATTCCTGCAAAAATCCTCCGAAAACTGTCAGAAAGTCGGATGATCCGACACAGTCTCGGATCTTCCGGCCAGGAAGATCCGACACTGTACAGGATCTTCCGACTGGGACAGAATACCGGAAGATCCGATGATAAGCCGGATCTTCCGACAGGCAATTCAAGTGTACTTCGAGATTTGAAAACTAATGACCTTTTGACAATTCCACTTGAATACAAAGCTCACAAATGATGTAAGGAACCTTCTATATATGATCAATATTAGAGTATAGCCACAAATAAGTAGATCGGGACAAATCAAGATATAGAAACAATATGAACAAGAATAAAAGTGGAGACAAAGTATTTTCTACCGAAGTTCACTCCACAAAGGAGCTACGTCTCCGTTGAGATGCTCACAAAGAGCCGGGCTGTCACACTAACCCCAAGTCTCTCTCAATCAACCACAAAGGAGGATTGAGTTACTTACTATGTGCTCCCACGAAGAGAGAGGGTAATACAAACTTCCGGGACTCAAACCACAAGAGAATGGGAGTTCACCGGCACCTCTAACCGTCTAGGAGCAAGCTCCAAGAGTAACAAACGAGAATCGATGAATCCAAGTGCTTCAAGTGCTTGAGAGATGAACTAGTGAAGGGCTCAAGTTTGCACAAGTCTCACACCTCAAATCTTCTCTCTCACTCAAACCCTAGGTGAATCTTGGAAGAATCAAGCCTTGGAAGGGAGTAGAGAGGTGGAGTGAATGCTCAAGAGAGAGTTTGTCTCGAGTTAGGTCAGTGTGGGCAGCAGCAAATGAAAGAGGGGGGTGAGGGGTATATATACCAACCCCCCAAAATATGACCATTATGTGCTCTGCGAAGGGGTACCGGATCTTCCGACACTTGGTCGGATCTTCCGACAACTAACAGAAACGTGTTAGGAAAACTCCAGAAAAGTTCCAGGGGCCGGATCTTCCGACAGGTAGTCGGATCTTCCGGGAGACCCCGGAACTTCCGGCCCGGAGAAAAACAAGACAGAGCCGGCCGGAACTTCCGGTCGGATCTTCCGGCCTCTGGTCGGAACTTGCAACAGGACACTCGTGAGCTCGAAAAAACGGCTAAGTCATGTATCTTCCGATGCCACGGTCGGATCTTCCGGTCAGGGAAAATCCAAGACCGAGCCGCCCGGAACTTCCGGTCGGATCTTCCGGCCTAAGTTCCGGCCGAGCAGAAAGGGGTGTTTGTGAAGTGTTTTTGTGTCTCTCAAGAGTTTGTCATCTCAAGCAAAGCACTTTTAGCATCTAGAATTTATCAACTACGTCCCCCTTGATAGTACGGTGGTCCTATACTCAATTTCAAATGGAAAATTAAATTTAAATCCACCAATTGAGTCCTCCACCATATGAATAAGCGTTGGGGTCCTTCCTTTAGTATTGTCTTCCTTTTATTTCATTTTATTCCTGCACAACTCATGCAAAGCATCATATCCAAATTTCTATTGTCATTAATCACCAAAATAGATTAAATGCCTAGATGCACTTTCAATCTCCCCCTTTTTGGTGATTGATGACAACACAAATTTGGGTTCACAAGATGGGAATAAAATTCATGTTTTGCATCCAATATTTTTGGAGAGGCTCCCCCTAAATATGTGCATGTTCAACTTAAATAGCCTCAAATGCTTGTGCACATATTTTGCAAGAGTCTCTCAAAATAAGATTGCATAAAAGTGCTTGGTGTGATATAATCAACGTGATGCATATGACAAGACATACACAACAATAAAGTGAGAAATAACATCACATCAAACATAACCATCTCACAATGAAATAGATAGCGAGTTGATCATCACACTAGCAATAACCAAATTAAGTCTTACAAATAAAAGTCTCACTTGGCACACCATTCATAACACAAATTCAAGTTTCTCACAAGTTCATAACGCCGTTTGGTCTCGGCATCTTCAACTTGAGGTAGGTATAGTTCGGGATCGCCATGAACTTGGCGTAGCATGGCCGACCGAGGATGGCGTGGTACGCACATCGAAATCCCACTACTTTGAAGGTCAGGATCAATCTGCCCGAGGGGCTGAACTCGCTTTCCCAGCGCAACGCCATGGAACGGCGCCTTGCTAGGGCGCAACATGTCCCTGCCGATGCCCATGAGCTCCAAGGATGAAGCGTACATGATATTGAGGCTGCTGCCTCCATCCATGAGTACCTTGGAGAACCGGGTATTGTCGATGATAGGATCAACGACAAGCGGGTATTGCCCCGGGTTCGGGATATAGTTGGGGTGGTTGTCTTGACTGAAGGAGATGGTTTCCTCTGACCAATCGAGGTACGACGGCCCCGCCTTATGTGTGGAGAATACCTCTCGGCGCTCACGCTTGCGCTGCCGAGGGGTCATGTTCGCGGTTGCCCCACCAAAAATGAAGAAGACATTCTCCACTTCCGGGAAGCCCTGGCCATTCCCGTCGCCCGTGTCTCTCTTTCCCCCCTCGTCCTTTGAAGCGGCGCGATTGAAGTATTTCCTTAGCATTCTGCACTGCTCGAAGGTGTGGGTCACAACGCCCTTGTGATAAGGGCACGATTTCTTGAGCATATCGTCGAAGATTCCGCCTCCTCGAGGGGGGCCTCAAGGAGGTTTGGGCGCGGCAGGATCGACTGCGAGTATTTCGTCAGGGTCCTCGGTCCGCTCTTGTCGGCGCGAGGCTTTTTGGGGCTTCTTCCCTTTCTTGCCTTGACTTTGTTTCTTGGCGGATCCTTTGGGCTTGCTGCCCTCCGCGGGCGCTTCCTCCGTCCGCTTCCCCCTTCCACTATCAAAGATGGCTCCGACCGCCTCCTCGCCGGAGGCAAAATTGGTGGCCACGTCGAACAGTTCGTTTACGCTAGTTGGAGGACTGCGTCCTAACTCGCATACCAAGTCCCGGCAGGTTGTACCTTCGAGGAAAGCGTGGATGACTTCGGAGTCATCCACACTCGGGAGCTCGGTGCAACGCTTGGAGAAGCGGCAGATGAAATCACGAAGGGACTCGTTGGGTGTTTGGCGACACCCTCGAAGATCCCATGAGTTTCCAGGGCGTAAGTAGGTGCCCTGAAAGTTACCCACGAACGTCCTCACGAGGTCGTTCCAGTCATGGATCTGGTTCGCGGGTAGGTGCTCCAGCCACGTCCGCGCAGAATCGGCCAAGTGAAGCGGCAAGTTGCGAATGATCATGGCGTCGTCGGTCGCGCCGCCCAATAGACAGGCGAGGCGATAGTCGTTGAGCCACACCCTTGGGTCCGTCTCCCCCGAGTACTTGGTGATGGTCGTTGGCTGCCTGAATCGTGCGAGAATTGGGGCCACACGAATCTCCCGGCCAAATACCCGGGTTCCTGGGGGCTCTGGCGTTGGGCTCTTGTCTTCGTCACTGTCGTAGCGGCCTCCACAGCGGGGGTGAAAACCGCGAGATGCGCCATCCCGCCTCTTTCTGTTAAGGGTATTGCGAGCGTCGTCCTCGCTGATGTCACCACGTGTGTTAAGGATTCGCTCCTTGAGAGGCTTCCTTCCGATGCGTTCGTGCACCGAAGGCGCTTTTCCCTTATTCGAGGGCGGGGGTGGCATTAGATTGTCCCTTCGCGGGGTTTGTGCCGATGCCTTGAGCTCCCACGTTGGTCCACTGGTCTTTGGGCCGGCGGAACTGCGGATGCAAGAGGCCGAGCTTTCGGCTTGTTGCACAGCCGCTTGTTCGATTAGGAGCTGCGCCTCTTGACGCAGGTTTTGGCCTTCGGGTGTTGATGGCTCAGGCATGGCTCGGATCAGAGTTGCCGCGGCGATGAGCTTCTGGCTTGCCCTGGCTAACACGAGTGGGTCGTCCACATCGTCATCGGCCTCGATGCGGGCTCGTGCTATGCGCCCGGCTTCCCTGGCACGTACGCCGCGCATAGGACGATTGTCCTCAAGCGTTGCCCGAAGCTCTCGGATCTGTCGGCGTTCTTCTTCTAGCTTGGCTTCGAGTTCGCGGACTTGGGCCAGTTGTGCTTGTGCGAGCGCAACATTGTTGTGCGCTTGTTCGTGGTCTCTAGCGTGCACTGGCTCTCCTGCCCCGTCATCTCCGCCATCCTTTCCCGAAAGGACGACGAAGCATTCCCTGAAGGGATCGTAATCCTCCTCGCTGGGTTCGTCGGAGAAGGTTAGGCAATAATCTGCCGCAGCTTGAAATGATAAGAGGGCCTCTCGATCGCGAAGCCCTGAGTAATCCCATTCGGGGATCCTCCGGCCGCTCTCGGCTACCTCGCTGCCAGACTCAGGGTAGTTTTCGTCCGGCGACGTTGCTATGAGATTGCGGATCGAGATCAGGTGGTGGCCCGGTAAATCCTCATATGCCGTCATGTTCGTGTCAACTGATGAAGAGTTGGTCATGGTTGCGGTGCGTGTCCCACCGAGGTTTCGCCACGGGTCGACCGTGCTGTCCCCGGCCGGTTGTACCGCGGTGGTGGCGATTGTTGCCCTCATCGTGCCGAGCTCGACCCGTTTGGGGGAGCCGGCGTGAGCTGTTCTGCGTCGCTCCGCGCTCGTTCGCCGCGCGCGTTGACGTGAACGCCTTTTGCGTCGCGGTGACGGTGATGGGAGTGACGGTGGCACACTCATGCTGTCGTTCCTCGTCAGGAGCTGCATGTTGTAGCCATCGCCAGTCGCCCTGAAGTCGAGACTCTCGAACCGTATTTCGAACCCGGCAGGAAGCTGGTCCGATGCTGGCATCGAGAACAGGTGGTCGCGTACGACTCGAGTTGCCATCAAGGGAGATGGTGGATAAAACGATCGATCACAGCACGAAACCCCTACTTGGCGCGCCACTGTCGGTGTTTAGAAATCGTGGTCCCGACACCAACCAGAAATGCGCTGTGTTCCCTCCCTTGATGGTTGATGCAGAAGATAACACGAGACACGGATTTATCCTAGTTCCGGTCAGAGGACCGTACTTCCAGCAAGGCGGTGTGCGTGTGATGTATTATTCCGCACCGGAATGCAAGTAGTAGGGGGTACAAGCAGGTTGGGACGAGAGGCTAGACCTCCCTCCGAGTCCCGGATGATTGAGGCAGGGTGCCAATATCGTGATCTATTCTGAGTGTGTGCAGATTCTCTTTTTTTTCCTTTGCTCGATCACCCCCTCCTTTTATAGGCCAAGGAGGAGGGGTTACAGGAGCGTGTTGCTGGTTAGACATAGTTGTAGCACAGTAGTAGGAATGGCGTTGGGCGTGCTTCTCTGTCCTTGTTTGCTGTAGTCGATTCTTGTACTGGTGATGACGTCGAGGAGTGGTCTTGAGGATCCGGGGCATCCTTAATGTGATAATGGCTCATCCGTACACTACCTCGAGGGTCTCCCATGCCGGCGCACAGCTTATTCTGTGGGAAATCGTTGTGGGAGTCGGTGGCATAGGGAGTTAGAGTGACCCGGCCCTGTTTGCACGGCGGCGACATGTCCGCACAGTGCCGGGGTTGGTCACATAGTGCTCGGAATGGCCCGCCATACCTCTGTCGTCCTGAGCTCTTCTCCTGCTGTGTGCTCGAGGGTCTCTCCGTCCACGAAGGTCTTCGAGTCGTCGGAGTTGGCAGTACAAGAGCTCGGAGTGACGGGCTCTGTTCGCACAGTGTCGGCCTGTCTGCACAGAGCCTCGGTTGGCAGCATAGTGACGGGAGTTGGTGGACACGATGGGAGAAGTCGTGGCCATCAGGGCAGTATGGTAAGAAATCTGCTTTTTGACTTTGGAGGCATGGTGGCAGAGGGCGCCATTTAATGTTTGTTGGAGCAAGGGTCTCGACTGAGGCGGAGCTTTCCCCATTCCGTGGGTTGCTCGAGGCTCGGTCCCCAGGCCTCGACCGAAGCGGAGTTCTCCGATTCGCTCGAGGGGTCGGTCCCCTCGAGCGAAGTGGAGATTTTTGGTTCGCGTCGAGGCATACCGCGGGGCCTCTTGGCTGGGCCTTCAGTCGTTGCTGGGCCGTGGGCCTTAACTTCCGCTTTCTTTTTCTGGTTACTTGGACAAGATTAATGTTTATTGGGGCGGTTCTCCCATAGGTTTGGGTACCCCTAATGATCACCCCCAACACGAACCTAACAAGCCTAATTTTGCTATAATTAATACATAATTACCATACGTTTACTGTAGCGTTACATTGTCTAATCATGGTGTAATTAGGCTTAATAGATTCGTCTCCTAAATTACTTCTCGTTTATGTAATGGGTTTTTAAATTAATCTATATTTAATACTCCTAATTAACATATTTATATCCGATGTGACGGCGCTAAAGTTTAGCGTGGAGGAAACAAACAAGGCCTGAAACTAAGGTGGGACCCACCATCTTTCCCCAACCTGCGACATTACCATCCCGTGTCCAAGTAGCAATTATATGTTTGTCTATGGTTGAATAGTAGCAGCGTGTGATCTAAAGGGTGTAAGATTTACCATATGTGTGTGTAAGATTTTATTTTAGAAAAGGTTTATTTTAATTTCCATCCCTTAAGTATTGCAAAAGTATAAATTCCATCCCTTATGTTTCAACCACTGCAAATCAACCCCGGTACACTAATTATCCCCACGTCGATTTAGCAATCATTCCATGCCGTCTCACAATGGTTTAGACAATTAGACTATACAGTATGTAATCATCTGCTAGTCATATCATATGTTGACTCGAATCAATCTCTATAGTAGTCCAGTGTCAATGGTTTCATTAATTTTCCCGCCAATATTTGTTTCCTTTCCTACCCACACTATAGCCCTTGATAGCTTATCAGCGGCGCGATCATAATAGTGTCGGAGGGGAGATGATTAGAGTTGCCCATATCATGGCATTCGTTGTCACATTGTACGTTATCATGCTTCTATCCAAACTCCAATGTGCGGCGCAAAATGGTGAAGCCTCATCAGATTCACGCCAGATCCAATAATGTACGGAAAAGCTAGCTATTTAGTGATTAGTAAGACGATTACATAGCCTAAACTGGTCTGAGATGGTATTAAACTGTTGTTAAGCTGAGGAGTGATGATTATTGCACCAATTTAGTTAGTTGTGGGGTTAATTTGGAGAGCAACTGAAATATAAAGGATGAAAGTCACACATATACGATACTTAAGGGATGAAAACACATTTTTTTCTTTAATTATTATCTATAGCTAGCTAGTTATCCAAAATTTTATCACACGCACAGAGTCATCCGTAATCCATCCCATATTCATGCAGACAGCGATTATTTTGATGGGTACATAGAGCTATGAGCAGGCCAGTAATAAATAAAGTGAGGTCAAGTGGTGCAGCAGTAGCAGTCAAGTGAAGGCACTTGCAGCACTTGTTGCACAGGCCCGGCCGCATGCACCTATAAAGCCACTTGAACTCTTCACCGCAAGAAAACGCAGTGCACTTGATTAGCATCTTCCTTTCATTCTCAAGACTGCTGATGCAAAGACTAGTGTATATAGCACACTTGGAATTTGCTAGCAAGTCATAGCTGATGCAAAGACCAGTGTATATATTATTGGAATTGCAATTATATAGGAGAAGAGAATGCAACGAAGATGCTAGCAAGCCGGTCCATGATGCTGGCGAGAAGCTATATATAACTTACGTTGAGGCGATGAGGACGACGATCAAGAGGACCAACGTTGTCTTCCTAGCTCTTTGTGCTTTCCATCTTCTGTCATCATCTCCTTAGCAATTTGCAGGATGATCATGTAATCATCTGTACCTGCTTATATAAGTGTGCTGGTTGGTAACTATGGTTAGAAATGTTGGGATACGCCTCTTTGAGCTCTATCTATCTATCTATCTATCTATCTATCTATCTATATCTATATATATATATATATATCTATTCTCTGTCTCTATTATTTTTAAGTAGCAAAAGTGCCCATACATTTCTATGGTGATATACTAATTATATTATTTTCATAGGACACACATAATTTTTATTTTTATCATTATATTTTTCATTTCACTCAATAGATCTCTATTTGTTTGCTAGGAAGCCCATAAAACTTTGATTTAATATTATTCATTCTAATGAAATACTTATTACATCTCTACATTTTTATTTTAGAAAGAGAGAATTTTATATAGCAAAAATATTTAGTCACATTCTACCATAGAACACAAACTCATCCTATAAGACATTGCAATAAGACCTGTCACATATGTCTCCGAAACAAACCAAACACATTGTTATAGGCCCAACCCATCTAGCTATAGAAAGTTTAGGCCCTGTTTGGATCCACCCCAGCTAAAGTTTTAGCTGGCAACTTTAGCAGCTAAACATTAGTTGGGGATGTTTGGATCCTCCAGCTAATTAAAATGATTGGACCATACTACCCTTAATGAAAATAATAGAAAAAATAGGATGGTGGCTACATTGATTTTAGGAGGGGTAATTCTGTCTTTAAATATGTTTTAGCTGGGTTTAGTTAGGTTCAACCAGCTAGAGAAATCATACACTTCTTTGCATGCAGGTAAAGTTTAGCTTAGTTTTACCTGACCCGTTTGGATCCCTAATAGCTAAATTTTAGCAGCGTTGATGTATCTAAACAGGGCCTTAGTCCTATATCCTTAGAGCATCTCCAAGAGACTCTTTATATCTTTTCTAACTTACAGAATAGACATTTTGGTGAAAAAGCATCTCCAACAGCATCTTCAATTGGATATCCAAATATAGATATCATCTATTCCGGATTTGTCGCTAGCCAAAGATGGAGAGCGCGATGACTCTGGACTGCGCACAAGATATAAAAAAGTTATTAAAAAGTATAAAGATATAGAAAATATTTTTTTACTCAAATGACTCTCCAAATGATGATTCAGAGCGTATACGTTCTTACCAATGTAACGTGATTTATCTACCTCCCGTATAACGAGGGGAAGGCTTCTCTAGTTGTACACATCGTAATCAATAAAGTTGAGAGGCATTTAATTAATTGTCCTTTTGTACTTCTCTTTACTTATTTATTGATTATGCGGTGATGTGATTCCAGAACGACTATAACCACTGTGTTTGTTCTAAAAAGGTTATGTAATAAAAATAACAATCACATAGATAAAGATAGAATTCATCCATCCATCAATTCCGATTCATTAAGACAACGATAATTTTGCTTGCTATATAAAACTATGAGTAGGTAATGGGGATGTCAAGTCAAGTGGTGGTCTTCTCGTGTCCCGCAACAAATTAAAAGCAGCCCAACCCCGAGCACTTGCCATGGAAATAGCCAATTTTTGCCTGCTGGAAGCACCTGCCCACGCACCTTACGTATCGAGTGTAGCCACAATCAGTATCATATGCATACAAGCAAGAATTTTGCTAGTTAGTTGTAGTGGGATGGAAAGAATAATCACCCCTTATGAACCCTGTGCGTCAGCCAATTCACGAACCCGCAAATTAATTTGCCCCGTCATGTTATGTCTGTGATGATAATAGCGCCATTAGTAGTGCGCCTCAAAGTTGTCATCAATTCATTCAACAAGAGTGGTGTTTGAGCCTCTTCAACCTGTTCGCTTGGCTGGTGCTGATTTGTGTTGAACGAAAAATATTGCTGGTTGGTGCTGATAAGCCAAGCGAACAGGATTCAAACAGTACAAGTGGCCGACATGACCACAATGATGCCAATTTTTTTGCTGCCAGGACTAACAGTATGTCTCTCAAGAATAAGATGGGCATTCATTTAACAATACTGACCGATTCTTTACAATTGAAATATATCAAAGGCAGTATCTATCAATCAGCTCAAGAAATCCCACAAAATTCTTGCTGAGCATTACATGCTCAAGATAAGATACAACATAATACTACTAAATGTTTCAAAAATACACTCTTTTCACATGTCTGTCTGCAAGTTCTTCATGCTGAAGTGTTCAGGGGACTCCGTCCCCATGATGGCGGATGCAGATGTGATCTGAGAATCAGCATCAATGTAATGGTGGAGATAAATAATAATATTTTCTTGTCTGGCAGGCGCCATTTGTGATTTGATTACAATCCAAGGGCAACACTGATGCTCATGGGCATGAGAATTATGCCTTTTTCCTAGTAATCCTGTCACAAGACAATCCGTGTCAATCGATTGACTGATAAAACAGGTGGAAAAGATTATGTTAAATTGTTAATGAACTGATGGTTAACAAACCTGAAGCAATGAATCCCAAGCGCATTGGTGATCTCATGAATAACAGATGTAGCAAAATGCATGTACAGTGCCACTGCAAAGATTGAACAAAATGAATAGGCTCTGAGCAACTGATATAAAGTTTGCAAGCCACCAACAGGTAAAACACTCTTAAATCATGATCAATTAGCAGGTTTAATCTTGCATAAATAAAACACCAAAAAAGAAATATTACTTTTTTGAGCAACAACAAAAAGAAAAATGATCAAATTGGTACTTTAGCGCACAACTGTAGCTTTTTACTAGATAAGTTGAGAGAATAATGCAGCACCTGTAAATAAGCAGTACATTAAGAGAACTAGCTGCTCATCAACGAGGGGATTTCTGCAACAATCAATGACCATGAAATCAGTTGAGCCAGGAAATAATTATAAACATAGTAATTGAAACAGGTAGCTAGACACAAACCCATCATCAAGCCGGGCAGTCAGCGCATTTGCGATTGCAAACGGAAAATACGCAAGGGACTGTAAAAGGTAGCACATTTTTTTTAGCGCATGCTAGAATAGGCCATATATGAGGACAGTGTAGAAGACAGCAAAGAATGATTGGGCTTTCAAAGAAAGTACCATGCACATCCCTGTTTTCAGACCTTTGGGTTCATCACATAAGTGAGCCAGAATCATTCTTCCCTGTGGAGCAATATAAACAGATATCAGGTAATGTCCATACATCTATACTGTACTACTGTATTTGAAACAGGGCATCTATTACAGCAAAAGAAACATGAAGACACAATGCTTAAAGTCTTGAACATGAAAATGCCATTTACAAATGAGCAGGTACACAAATAAGCATAGAAATGGACAGATACATCTATACTGTACTACTGTATTTGAAATAGGGCATCTGGTTGTGAAAATCATAAAAAGCCTTACCACAAGAAAGCCAAACGCAAAACCAGTTCCAATAATTAGCAGATGTGGCTGATTTCTCATTATATCTGAAGGAGACAGATAGGACCTACATAAAAATGTAACCATTAAGTGATACACTAGAGCTTTCACCTAGACGGTAGCTTAGATTGCCAAGCTCAAATTCTAGGTAGAACAGAGATGCATAACTTCATATACATAAAGCAAGGAAAGTTTTCAACAGCCTTACCAGACAAGAACTCCAGCCAAGAGCAAACCAAAAGGAAAGAGCTAACACAAAAGAAGAATGAAGAATATCAGATGAAGAAAAGAGAATCACGACAGTAGACTAAAAAATATAAATTCAGAGATTACCATAGCTAGTGCCAGCACCATGCTTCCTTTTCTTGCTTTAACAACTTTATATACATTGTGAATGCTGTAAAGTGACAATATTAACTTAGTCGGCCTTGATTATATGTCCAATGTCCAATCAATTCAAAATTATCAAATATGGTAAGCTTGAAAGGTAAGAAAATAAGGTACTCAATTTGTTCCACTAGCTCGGCAATACTTTGCTCATGAACCATTCAAAATAGGATTAGCGCATGTAACCAAGATTAGGGCCCTAACCAAGACATATATCTTATATACAATGTGTCAATGTGTTTGCTTATACGGACCAAAATAGCACATGATTCAGCAGTTGGTCAGTTATGCCTATCCATCTGTGGATTTATATGTAGCATTGTTTTTTTCTTTGGATTTATACACAAAAGAAGCATTTATCAACAAAAAGATTATCAGTTGCTCCATTTGCAAAATTAGCTACATCTAGCGCTATATTATTCCATGTATCAGCCTATCAGGTGGTTCAATTTGCAAATGTAATAGTTAACTAAAATCTCTTTAGCAGTTTTAATATCAATTAAAGACACTAGTCCTTTTTACACATGAAGCAATATAAAAAAACTACGGACATAAAAAATGCTTATTATTTCTTTGAATTTTAAAATGACAAACAATATAACATCAAATGTAATTTTAGAAGGCGTTAAAGACAAGATTACAGGGACATATGATATACAAAAAACGATATAGAACATCGGATAGCTCAAAATACCACTAGAAAATAATACATGTTGTACACGGAACTTACTTAGATCCAATTGTTGGGATGACAGCAAAAGCAATCATAAGAAACAGCACGATGTCATACACTGGGATTTCTGGGTAAAGAGGCAATGAGTAACAAACTTCAGTATAGGGAATGCCATTTTGTTTTCCAACTCCACAATGAAGCTTTCATAGAGTATTAACAAAACAAAAAAAACAGAAATAGGATAGAGATGGCGCTAAAATCAAAGAAATTGATGACTGTATGGTAATGATAAATATAAATACCAAAAAGGAATCATTAGCATGATAGCATCTGTACCTTGAATAAGAGGCACCCAACCCAGTAGGGGCATTGACTTCTGGAAATCCTGTGCCCACCACTCAGCTCCTACAAAAGGAAAGATGAGCTATCAGTACGACTAACCATGTGGCCTTAAGGCCCCATGCATATGCACAATGAATTAGCAGAGGAACAGAATTTATTTAAGTTTCACAGAGACCTAATAAATGTGAAAATTGACAATTTAAACAAATAATACCTGTGAAAAAGGTG
This sequence comes from Echinochloa phyllopogon, assembly GCA_033239725.1. Lineage (NCBI taxonomy): Eukaryota > Viridiplantae > Streptophyta > Magnoliopsida > Poales > Poaceae > Echinochloa > Echinochloa phyllopogon. The sequence continues at coordinate 1,224,740 of BTCW01000010.1, read as the reverse complement.
AAAAAATGGCACAAATAGATCAGCATAAGGCCTTCAGTTGGTCCATTGACTATAGGTAGAATAAGTGTATTTGTAAAAAAGCTGCACAAGACAATGAAGTATGAAAAATCGCAGGATAAAACAACTAAACAAGAAACCATAGCAACAAAAATTAAAGAAGAAAGCATCATGATAAAACAGCAAAAAGTGTGCAATTGTGAAACTTGGCAAGACTAGTGTTTTGCACTTGCAGAAACCAAGTTGTGCAAACACAGTAGGGTAGTGGGTAGTTGCAATATATCCCTATTTTTAATTACACAAGTGTGTCCACTTTCCGAAAGCATTGAAGCACTTCCCACACTACAACATATAATATGCACAAGACCAAGTTGTCCATAATGAACCACTAGAACAAATGTAAGACATCAAGTTTTAAGGTCCATATGGGAGAAATAAAAAAAGAATGTGTTTGGTTCTGAAATTAGATAGCCTCCAGAAAACTTGCAGCCATGATATACAGAACACCAATTTGGCTAAATTGTTGAATATAGAGCTATGACAAGTGGGCAAGAACAGAAGAACTCACTGCTCCCAGGTTGCGAAGTAAAATGGGACAGCTGAAATGAACCAAAACCAGAAGGTAGCCTTTCCACACATTGACGTGCTTCCAAAAGCCAAGGACTCGAACTAATAGATAAATAAAATAATCAGTTCGCAACAATTTCAGAATCATTGAACTTGAAAGGAAAAGGTTGGCACGCGGCCTTACAGCACAGGCAAGCGCATCACATCCTGCATGTATTACAAACTTGTCAGCACCATATGGGATTTCTTAAAACTGAGTCCACCAAACTTAAGTTTCAAGTGGAATTACCGTGGTCAAAAAGCTCGCCTAAAGGACTTGATGAGTTGGTACGCCTTGCTTGTTTTCCATCCACAGCATCAAAAGTCTGCATCAGTATCATTCCATGTAAACTATGATAATTGAAAATTTGAAATGATATATTTATAAAAAAACATGAAACCATTAAATTCCAGGAAAACATATCAGATTTTCAGAAAGATAATCAAATTGATTACAAAACCTAGATACCATGGGTCAGCAGATGCCTTGATTTTTTTTTTCTAAAAAAATGCTAGGAGTGCAGATTGGTAAAATAGAGTGTTAGGTGAATGACAGGTTTATGTTACACTGCAAAGGAAGTATATGTTAGTAAAAAAATGCATATTTGGTTGAGCACATAAAGTTTGACAAACCTGATAAAGAAAGAGAAGCAATCCATGAGCAAGGTGAACCCATCTGGGGGGTGCTGTATCTAGATGAGGCGAATATAGCTGCAGGTAAAATGGAAACAGTAATAAGGCTCAATGTTAATGGATTATTAGCATTGTCGTACTGTGATCAAGGAGGAAAACTCTCACATATATATGTCAGAACAATATCATGACAACTTTAATGCGGTTAGATACTTACAAAGCCAAGGAATGCCGATGTCAGTAGAAACATGAAACCAGTCAGTGTAATCTGAAAAATCCAACATCAATGTTCTGTCAGGACTTCAACCCAAGCAGCATAGTTCATAGTAACAGCACATGAATTGAACTCTCACCATGTTTGGTCTGGAGATCATCCCACCAACATGGATACCCAAAAAAAAACAATAATCAAGAATGTTAGCACATAATGCACGCAATTAAGAAAGAGATGCAACTTGATGTGTGCGAGCACTAGCTTGAAGATTAGACTGAGATATGATATTGATATGCCATATCGAGAGTGCTAAACTTGCAGCTAAATAGCAAACAATTGGATAAATAAACTAAAAGCACATTTTGTATTGAGCTTTTGAGCTCACAGGAAACAACTTAACTACAGTAATAAAATCAAAGAATGGAAAGACTTTAATTAATTGCTCCTATACAAATAAATTAAAAAAATCCGGGCGTTAAAGGCACGGATCACAATCATCATATGCCGCATTGAAGGCATGCATCATAAACTAATGGGGAATCAGGATATATAATATATTGAAAACAATCATTTTCAGCTTTGCAAGAAGGAACCACTCCGCAAAAGTTGCTGCTTTCTCGCTGTATGCAGCCCCTGTGCGATGCTCAACACAGATAAAGACGATTCCTTATGCTATGCTAAAGCTCGGGGCTCTGTATTAGTGGCATTACAGAAGATAAGCACCAGCTAAGCTCAAATTACCCAGATCACAAGCATGCCACGCCACAAAAATGGCATAACTGAAGATGTC